>JAUMHG010000033.1:6367922-6378847 GCA_032359395.1 Enteromius anoplus | reverse complement strand
CAGGCACAGTACACATACATATATTGTGTAAACAAAAATTTCATTGTGGATGCAATTCTTTGCGAGTAATTGTTTGACAGCAATAAATAAATATATAAATAAATAAATAAAATAAAATAAAAGGTTTTTTTATATATATAATCCGTGTTCTAATTTGATGTATTTTTCATTTACGATTTTCATGGCTTCATATCATAGGACTAGAAATGTCATGGAGTTTGACAGCCCGAGTCCTCATTCATTACTGTAAAGCGCAATTTTAGAAAGAACTGACATGAAGGATGACTAGTAAGGAATACCAACAGGATACTGGTTTAAAAAGGAAGTTTTGACTGGGGACACGGATGGAGCATATAATCACCAGCATTAAACAGTTTTTCTTTCTGAAAAGTATTGCAAAAGAGTCCAGCGGGTAGTGTGGGCTGAGCTGTCGTACTCTGTCACAGAGCTCATCATCTGGAAAGCATTGCAGTCTAACTATTGTGTACAAACATCTGATGAACATCTCTGGAAAAATACAGATGAAACAGCAGATGGGCAAATAGTTTGAAAATGCCAGATCAACGTTTAGGAAGTGTATGCTTCCGAGAGGTGATAAGCTATTAGATGCTTGAACATCTATGGAATAAGATTCCTTACACAATAAAAGAAATAGTTTATGACACTAATTTGAATGCTTTTAATGTGTAAAAATGTTTGATTTCAATAGTATTTACATTCAAACAGGATTTCACTGAAAGCCGCAGAGCTAAAATAAAAAAATATATATAAAAAAAGACTGACTGACATTGATTTCAAATGGCATAAAGTTAATTATTGTACATTCTTTGGCCATTTTGCCTATTTTTCTCTCTCTGGGAATGTTTACTTCAGCGTTTCCAGTTTATAACTTCGACAAAATCATTACATTTCTCTAACAGCCTGTAATATGTATGAATTTATAAAAATGTGGAAAGCATATGTAGGAATCTGCCCCCTGAACAACAAAACACATAAAATTGCATCTTTCACGCCTTTGTAAAAAAATCATTTCTTACACACATATGCCAAAAAAAAAAAAAAAAAAAAAAGAAAGTCAGAAAAAACAGGTTGCCAGTTTGGTGCACAACAGAACAGCATTTCCCCCTCAGGCTTTGTGCCTCCACAGATGTTTCATTCAGCCTTTGCAGCATTTGGCCACTCTAAAAGTGCTTCACTGCATTCCCTCCCATTGTACTGTGAAGGAGAGAGCGAGTGAGGGAATGACAGGGACAGGCTGTTTACCACCACCCCCTCTTTTCTCCCTGTGTTAGCTTGAGGGAGGCAAAGAGGTGGGGGTTGGGGGACATTGGGGCGGCAGCACAATTGCGAAGGATCCAGCTTGGAGCTCCGGGCGGCACAGAGGGTCATAGAATGGAGCTGCGCGTCTGGGCCTCCTGAATCCTGAATCCGCCGGGTGGGTGGTCTCCTCTCTCCACACCCATTCTCTCTCTCTCTCTCTAATTCACCCAGCCGCTCTCTTGCTCCTCTGCTATCCCAACACCTCCAAAAGAAACGATTAGCTCATCCACTCTGGCCAGCACTTGAGCTCTGATGTGGCAGTCAGTGGCACAGACTGGATTCATTCAGAGCTAGATTAGAGAGCCTCATGGGCGAGCTGCGTGGCCAGGCCCACAGAGGGAGCCGCTGCCTCTGCTGCTGGTGGGGTCTTTGCTCTCGCACTACTAACTGGGTGGCAGTTAGCACTAAACACGTCACTGATTACCTCTGGCATGAGGAAATAAACAGTAATAATGAATATACAACCACCTTCCATCAACACGCACGAACACTTCAAACATTTACAGACCTGTGCTTCTTTTTCCTCGTACCCACACGTCAAGATTACACACACATTTTATTTGGTCCCCACAACGCAGACAACACACCCATTTATTATCATATCTGATGCTTGTTGTATGTTCATTATAACACCTTCCTACTGTAATAGCACTGCTATTTCTTCCATTAAACTCCATCCACAAGCACACACTACCGTTCAAAAGTTTGGAAGTGGACCGATTTTAAATTGATTTCAAATATTTTTTTTATTGTCTTAGAATTAAGTCACTTTCGATAAACTGAATGCATTTAATATATGCGTGTAGTACATATATATATGTGTATTACACACACATATACACACATTTAAGAAATGAATACATTTGAATCTGTAGTCCATTCTGTTGAAACAATACACATTTTGTCTACAGGCATTTTATTTGTAATTATATATAAATAATTTTCTGCCACAATATACAAAATTTAGGAAAAACACTAAAACATATATTGTTGTAAAAACAAAGATAATACAACTTTTTCAATTTAAATAAAGTATATATATATATATTTATTTTCTTATTTTATTTTTATTTATATTTTTTTTAAGAAATGTGTTTTAATGTAGAGATGTTTGGTACTACAAGAAATGATATTATATCTACATCAAGCACAATTATTCAATAGTAAAACAGTTATTATTAATTATTTGTGTTGCTAAAGGGAATTCTTGAAACACACTTCTGCTTTCTCATACCTACAGTGCCACCTTGTGTGTATATGTGGTTTTACATGGTCCTAGCTGGACTTCTTATCAGCCAGGCTCAGTAACCAGAAACTGAACCTGCATCTAATGAGCATCCTGCAGCTCTATAACATACTGTCATTCTCTTTTTGTTTTTCATTGATTCTTTAACGGTCAATGTTACACATTTCATTCATTTTTTTTCATAATTTTGTGATTGCAAAATATTGATAAAATATTGCCCAGACAAGGAAAATATTGTAGTGAAATGTAAGCTCTGTTACCTTGTAGGCTTTCAGAAATAAAGGTACCAAAAAAGTCTCCTGGGCTCTGGGGGTACCTTTTCAAAAGGTGCGAATATACCCCTACTAAAATGCCATTCCACTCATTCTCTACTGGGTTCAGGTCAGGGGACAGTGATGGCCATGCCAAAACCTTAATTTTATGATCAGTGGGACTTGATGAGAGAGGCCTGTAAGCAAAAATCCCAGAAGCACACGGGGGGAATTAGTGAATGACCTGCAGAAAGCTGGGACCAAAGTAACAAATCCTCAAATCCTGCAGTGCCAGACGTGTGCCCCTGCTTAAGCCAGTAACCGTCTCGTCTGAAGTTAGCTAGAGAGCATTTGGATGATCCAGAAGAGGATTGGGAGAATGTCATATGGTCAGATGAAACCAAAACAGAACTTTTTGGTAAAAACTCAACTTGTCTTGTTTGGAGGAGAAAGAATGCTGAGTTACATTCAAAGAGCGCCATACCTCGTGTGAAGCAATGAGGTGGAACCAACATGCTTTGGGGCTGTTTTTTTTGCAAAGGGACCAGGATGACTGATCCGTGTAAATAAAAGAATGAATGGGGCCAATGGGCCATGTATCGTGAGATTTTGAGTGAAAGCCTCCTTCCATCAGCAAATGCATTAAAGATGAAACGTGGCTGGGTCTTTTAGCATGACATTGATCCCAAACACACCGCCCAGGCAACGAAGAAGTGGCTTCGTAAGAAGCATTTCAAGGTCCTGGAGTGACTTAGCCAGTCTCCAGATCTCAACCCCATAGAAAATCTTTGGAGGGAAGTCGAAAGTCTGTATAGGCCAGTGACAGACCCAAAACATTACTGCTCTAGAGAATTCTGAATTCTAATTCTTAATTGTTGCTCTGATGTTAGAAATAGGAATTTGTTAGCTTGATGCTTTAGCTATTTAGCTACTTTCTTACAGCCACCTTCTATTTCATTATGTCATATATCTTTTAAATACATATTTATATATCTTCTGCTGTACATCAGAACTATATTCTTTTGTTTTAATCATTTTTATGGGTGCTCTGTATCATTTGTGAAGCATTATGTACATTATTTATATTGAGAATGTATAGAAATGATGAAAAACTAAACTTATAAAGTGAAAATTATAAAATGAAATTAATTGTGATTGTAAGTTTAATCACTTAACAAAAATGCGCCACATATGTTTCCGTACATCTGTATTTCCTTTTATTCATTTGAAGCAAACCAAAAGCGCCCACAACATGATCCTTTTAATTAGCTTAAACAGGGCTTTACACAAATGCTCAAGTTCCTTATTTCTGCCATTTTTGGGTAACTGACTGCTGCATCCTGTGGTTGTCATAGAAGTGGAAGTTTTGCGGTTTCAAACTTAGCATTCTGTGTCCTGAGGAAGGAACACACATTTGACTCGACTGTAGCTTCTCTAAAGATGTGCTGCGCATCAATTCGTCTCCTCATTGGTATGTTAAATATATATTTTGCTGTTGTTGTTTAAAATTTGAGATAATATAATAATAATAATAATAATGATAAATAAAAAAAGAGCAGAATTAAGATTTAAAGCAGTCTTCAAACTAATTGTCTATTTTTCACTGTACATTTGTTGAGTAGGGGGAAGAAAATGCTTTCCATTGGTAATTCAGCCATTCTTTAGATGCAGTTATAATTTACTGATTAGACCGTAAAAACAACGTTCCTCATTACCTGACCTGCGCTTTATCTTGTACAATTTAGGTGCCTTATTTGTCTTTGCTGTTGAAAATGAGGCCACAACCATGATAAACAGTACAGCAACTGCTACCGATCCAGTTTCAGTGGTTAACAACAGCACCCATCTCAAAGAAATGGACTCTTTTAACAACTTTACCACTCCAAGCAATGCTGTCACGCAGTTAAACACGACGGTTGCGAATACCACATTAGATGAAGAATCAGGTAACTTTTTTATTTTCCTCTTGTCGTTTAAGTGTCTACACTTTCCAGTATGTAGCAAAATGGTACAACTGGTAGGAAAACTGTAAGCCAGTTTATATGCCATGCAGCTTGCTTCAACCAAAGAACTTTACCCCCCCCCATTTTGGCCAACAGAATCGCCTACTCCACCGCCCTCCGAACATCCGCTGACCAAAAGTTTCACCACAGACAATTCTCTGAAGACCGTTTCACAATCAAGCACAAAGCATATGATGCCAAAACCAGCAAGCAGTAAGTGAAACAATACTGTGCTATAATGATGGTGGATTATGCCTTTTATCATAAAAATTAACACATTTGATTTTGCACAAAAGAGCAATGTGAGAATTCTGCTTTAAGTTTTAACTTTAAGCATAAAGAATGAGTCATTCTGACACAGGAAGGAAGTGTGTGCCTAGCACACTCTTAAAACCATCCGCCAAAATATTTTTTTTTTTTATTAACCATAAATCTTTAACTATAAATCAGCTATAAATCAGAGTTCATGATAAAAGTAAACTAGAGCATAATTTAAAAATAATTACATAAAAATGTAATTATTTTCTTTTTGCAATGCATTTATGTTTTGCATAATCAATTTTATGTTAACAGCAACTCAAGCAACGCAAACTACCAAAAGTAATGGAACAAGTAAGTGATTTTTTTTTGTCAGTGTTAATTACATCAGTTTTCTTTTGTATTTCAAATTGACAGATGTGGTAACAATCTAGTATTGGGACCAGTTCTCACTAACTAGTTGTTTATTAGCATGCCTATTATTAACATATTGGCTGTTTGTTAGTACTAACAAAGCACATATTCTGTATGACCCTATTCTACATCCTTAAAACCTAATGGCTTGTCTTACAAACTATTAATAAGCAGCAAACTAAGAGTTTATTAAGGCAAAAGTAATAGTTAATAGTTTGTTCATAGTGAGAATGGGACCTAAAAATAAAAGTTAAACCAAAGATGCATGTTCTAAATTATTCTTACTGTTTTACAGCTCTTGTAATTATCTTTATTATTGCTGTTCTGTGCCTCTCTGGGGGAGTCATTTATTGTTGCCTTCAAAAGAATTCCAGGGTAAGATATTTTGTAATATATTATTACTAATTGTGAATTTGATATTTCTTAATTGGATATACAAACTACATACTGATCATGTTTGTCTAATGCAGAGGTACTCCGTGGACTTACATCCCAAACAAGAAGATGCTCAGATCCCACTCAGCACAGTGGATATAGAGGTGTTTGACACCACGTCAGTCAAAGGTACCTGACATTCTAGACTTTTTTTAACACCACTGGGATTTCTCTGCTTACACTGACCTTGTGTTCTACACTTGCTTCCAAAGATAAGCAAATATTCACTGCTGACGAGTCCACCAATCCGCTTACAGACCCTGCGCCTGTGAAGGAAGCTGACAAGCCTGAGGAAGGGAAAGGTATATGACAAGCAGCTCATTTCTGTCAGATACTCTATATGACAATCAATTTTCAATTCATGTCAAGACATGTAATGTACAGTATGTTGTGGTTGCACACATTTTTATCAGTTTGTGTCAAGACCAACAGTATATACTGTATAGAACTAAGGAGCATAAGAGGCAAGCAAACAATTGTGTTTGTCTGAGAAATCTGCCACATTTCTGAAACCAACATTACAAAAGTAAATATGGGGAGCTAGTGGTCAGACGTTTGTGGTCTGGTTAATTTCTAAAGGGAATAATATAATATACCAACCCTAAACTTTAAAACGGTGCTGAAAGTTCCTAAACTACTGTACTAAACTCTACTCTACTAAGGTTTCCAACTAGAGCAAAAATCTATAGCATGATCCAAAGGTTTCTTCAGTCAAACCAGTGACTAGAAAAGTAGTTGCATTAACAGAGAGATCCACTGGATGGACTTCTAAGACAAGAGTTTGCAGCTGCCAGTCCCTCAGTAAAGAATGTTACAATATTTTACAACACAGATAGAACAGTGATAACAAAAAGTGAACACGAAAAAAAAGATATATATACAGTGTATATATACATATAAGATCTTTAGTTCTTAACAAAGCATTTTTCTTGTGCTGATATTCTTTGTATCTGCCATACACCATTCTCTAAACTGAGCCTGCATGGACATGCTTTAATGCCTCAGTGCCTAAAGCATTTAGGAAATAGCCACTTTTGACCAGAGACATCTGGTCTTTGAGTCTGATCCTTTCCATCTGGAAGACCCATAACAGAAATAAAGATGCCTTTTGGCTGTCTGGGTTTACAGATATGTTACATTTATTTATTTTTAGGAAACACTTCTTCGAGATGTAAGCTCATAGTGAGGGTGACTTCAGTTCACTTGAAATAATGACAGCTTAAATATTTCACCCCAACAGCTTGTGAAACAGGATATTACACTATTTGACTACAGTCTAGAAGTTTAAGGAACTACAGAAGTTCCTGTATTAACAAGATCGCCGTTTTTCAGCAGTGCTAAAAATATATCAGTTTTTTATTTACACATTTATGCGCAAGACAGAATTCTTAAAGGGGGTCAAACAGAGTGTGTGTGTGTGTGTGTATATATATATATATATATATATATTTATTTGTTTGCAACAAAAACAGCAGAACAGATTGCATTAAAGGCTTAGTTCACACACAAAAAAATAATTTACTTACTTAGTAATTTGCAGCGATTTGCATCCATAATAAAACATAAAACTTACTTAATATGCTAATGCTACACTTAATATCCTAATGATTTTGGCATAAAAGAAAAAACAATCATTTTAACCCATACAATGTATTTTTGGCTATTGCTACAATACCTGTGCTTTTGTGTTTAAAGATCACATTTAATGCACACTGGATCCGTTGTGACTTGATGAGGTATATGACAAGGTTCCATTGTTTGTCATCGCCCGCATCCAGTTTAGACACGAGGTGTACAGTAGGTTAAATCATTACATGGAGATTTGATTGTGTGATTCGTGTCGTCGCGACATAACACATACTTTCAGTGTGTGTTTGAAATAAGGACGTTGCTGCACTCACTCAATCTAAGTAACAAATCAGAGAACACGGGTGGAAATAATGGCAATGGGTCAAAAAAAGTGCTGGGGAATCACCTGTTTCTAAAAGTGAGTCCCCCACGGTTGCTATGCATCTGGTCTTTTGGACTGTTGATTTAGAACACCCACCCACTGCAAAGATAACATTTGGAACAGCCAGGACAATTTTTAATACAACTAGATTGTTGCATTGTGTGACTGGATTTCTGAAAGAAAGTCATGTACAACTAGGATGCCTCAAGGGTGAGTAAATCACAGGCTAATTTTAATTTTTGGGTAAACTAACCTCTTAAGACTTTTGGAATTTTGGGCTGAATTCATATTAAACTATCCTAAATCCTAGTGTTAAAGAAACTGTTCTGTCATCATTTCTTCACCCGCATGTCATCACAAGCATGACTTCTTTGGTCACACTTTATTTTAAGGTCCAAACTCTTGGCACTTATCTTAACAAGGTACGTTTATCTATTGGGTAGGATTAGGGATGTAAAATATGGCCATGCAGCATATGTGCTTTATAAGTACTAATAAACAGCTGATATGTTATCAATAGACATGCTAATAAGCAATTGATCCCTAGTGTATAACCATTTCTTCTACTACATAACATAAAAGATTATTTATGTATTTTGCCCATAAAATGAACAAGTCTCCATATTAAAAAATCTAACAGACTCATTTGAGGCCAGTTACAACATCCAACTTGTGTTTATGGGTTAGGCTGTGAACACCTTGTGTTAGACAAGATGACAAAGTAAAAGTAACAAACGTGACTAACAAAAGGGAATATTGGGCTTGTTTGCCTACAGCAAGTGGTGCAATGGGTTAACAGCATAGAATGACTTCCTGTAATCTCAGTTTTGTCATCAAGCTCCCTGTAATAACACAGGATGGTTCTTTTTCCCACCAAAATTTGCTGCCTGTTATTGACAAGTTCCACAGGTTCGTCTTTAGGAACTAATGGGTCTCAATCAGCTTCAGTGGCTTTACTTACTGCAACCGCCTGGGGGTCTAAATCAACTATATGGTGGGAGAGAGTGAGTAACAATGAGAGGGGTAAAGAAAATGACCATGGAGGAAAGAATAAAACAGAAGTGTGCACTGCAATGAGATAGTAGCTAATGGTTTTACGATGCATCTTTATCCTGTAAGTGCTGACTTTCCAGTCACAAGGCTGTTTCTACCACCTGCTCATTCCGTTTCTCCCATTGCTCGTTTTTAAGATTTACTGCACTAAAATGATAGGAAGCATAGATATCCTCAGGTTTGGGACCACTGAGGCCAGACACCCAGGTGTTTTGTATGCAACTGGGTTTTTAGAGTAGTTAGGGTTGTGGGGAAAAAGTATTAATACTAAGTATTTGAAAAGTGCTTAATTCACGCTTAAACAGAACTTCATTCTTGTGTACATTATGTGTGTATCTTTCCAATTATAGAATATTTTTGTAAGCTTGAGAAAAAAAAAAAGTCATAAATAATGTTTATGTTTATAAAATTTATGTTTTATGATTTTTACTATGTTAAACTTCTTTGTGTGATCCTTTATTAAATACACAGCCAAAAATAAATTCTTAAACATATTTCCTACAGAAACAACTCATGTTAAAGAAGAAAACCAACAGAATGTATCCAGCGCTCCAGCATCGGAGAACCCAAAGGATAAAATGGAGGGGCTGGCTATAGTGGATCTGAATGATGGAGAACCGTCGATCTCCACCAAAACCTCAATGGAATCCCTAGATGATGTTCTCAATGAAAACAACAGCAACAATACAAGAGTTGAAAGTTTGTGAGACTAAGAGAACATTTTGTTTCAGTTAGACTTTTATACTATCTCTCTCTGTTCACAATTCCTCCTTTTTGTTTCAGTCAAGGGCAATGGGCCTGATTCCACTGAAATCTCTACTGATGCTTTATTTAACTTCTGAAGTAAATCAGACTCTTCCCGGCATTTTACATTGTTAAGTGTTTTCCAACAGTCTATTCTGTACAGTGCTGTGCTCCATTAGAGATACAGTATAACAGTAAAAACAGTATACTTTGAAGATTACCGTAACTAAAAGCACTATACTGTAGGGCATAAACCACATATTCATATGATTCGCATTCGGTCCAAGCTAATTTCAAGTTTTACCCTTATGGATATGTGGTTGAGGGCATTCCATCTCTCATCACATCATATCCACAAACGCCACTCCAGGTCTCATGTCATCAGACACTTGAGAGATATACCACAGCATTAATTCTCTCTGTCAGGGTGTTTTCTGCACACCTGTGCCCCAGCAGGTTAAGGCCTTACTTCTGTTTGCAGCTCCAAGTGAAATTTGTTTCTCTGTTAACAGCTGATGAGAGACCTTCATCAGCATTTCAGTACAAGATGCCCCACGGTATGGACATCGGAATGCTTCGTGGATCTTATATTACAGTCATTCCACACGTATATAGTATGCTTCCAGAAATGTAACATTTTCAGCAAAAACATTAATAAACAGAAATAAAATAATTAGGCTACATGCTATGACATCTTGAAAATGGTCTATCTTTTGTAGTACAATATAAAATAGAAATAGTAAATAGTAAATATTTGAGTAAATATATTTTTTCTAAAGTGGTCTCAGACTTTATTAGACCCACTTGTATGGGTTATAATTACAGATATAGCACATTTTACATATTGGTCATATTTTATGTTATGCAATTAACAAACCATTAAATATGGTTAACAATTACAACCATAAAATTACTTTTTGTTGAAGTTTAGGACTTTTTTAGTACGCTTGTTCAGGTTTTCAGGTAACAATCTAACATTTTTCAGTACAAAAACTTTGACAAAAAGTAGTTTTATGGTTATAATTGGGATTTTTATAATATGTAGATAAGTCTAACTGAAAAAAAATAAACTAAAATCTTTCAGTTGGTTAAATAGCAAACAGCAAATAGTGGAGCTCTGCAGCCATCTACTGGTAAAGTAAGATTTATATATATATATATATAAATCTTACACTAAACCATGTCAAATGATCCATTTTATCCCTATGAAGGAAAATAAGAAATGTGGGTCTTTTGTAAAATGTTTGCAT
>JAUMHG010000033.1:6341641-6367822 GCA_032359395.1 Enteromius anoplus | reverse complement strand
ATATTAAGTTAATTGTGAAAATTGGTTCCTACACTAAGATTTTACCATACTTACAATACTTAAACATACTGATACTTAGGGCTGGGCGATTCTTTTGATTTTTTTTAAGACCATCATTTTTTTTTTAAATCGAGGTATTACGATTTTGTACTAAAACATTAGACACATTGTTATTGCACCAACGGATATATATATGCACCAAAGGAATAATTAAGAGGCAATACTGTCCGACCACATGATGGCGCGCCTAATTAACTGCTCACTTGTGAGAGTAGAGCACTCTATGAAGGAACTTAAAAGGCTACAGAAATAACATCATAAATGGACCTCTTCTCGTCAGCATGACCGTGTGCCAAAGAAAGGTAGTAACGTTTCATCTGTGGTTTGGAAATGGTTCGGATTTGAGAGGTCAGACTGAAACAAACTCAAAATGTCAAATGCAAAATATGCAGAAAGTCTATTGCAACCTTCAGTAGCAGCACCACAAATTTATTCCAACATTTGCGAAGAAGGCACCAAGCTGAATGGGAAGAATGCTTAAAGTTAAGAGATGAAGACAAGCTAAGTCCAAGTGCAAAAGGTCCACCTAAAATTGCAAAACGCGAGATGTCATTAGCGTATCATTTTCCAATTCCGTTCCATACGACAAAAAGGCGCTCCAATGGAAAGAAATGACAGATGCTGTGGTGTTTCATATCTCTAAGGACATGGTTCCCATATACACCATCGAAAAGCCAGGGTTCATAAAAATGCTACACACTGCTGATCCATTGAAAGACGTAGCTATTCCCTGAATGTATACACTGAAACACATGGAAAAGTAGTGGAGCAGCATGAAAAGGCATCTTCTTTTCTACGACGATTGACTAGTGGAGTAGTCGTAATCTTCAGCCTTACAGTACATGAGTCTTACAGCCCAGTATGTTGACGCAGAATGGAAACTTCAAAGTTTTTGCCTTCAGACATGTTATTTTCCCGACAATCATACTGGGGAAATAATTGGTCATGGGCTTAAAGATGCGCTGGCGTCTTGGAAGCTTGTGGAGGATCGACAGGTTTGCGTGACCACCGACAGTGGAACCAACATGATCAAAGCAATGAAGATGAACGACTGGACCCATCTTCAGGGCTTTGGACATCGTCTTCACAATGCCATTGGTAAGTATGATTAACAATTCAAGCAATTAAATCGCAGTTATTCAGATGTTGTTTCAGTAATAGCTGAAATTATGATAAATATTTTGTTTTGCTTTTGTAATAACAGTGCCAGTCACTTAATATAAGTTTGTTGGTTATAGATTCATATTCTGAAGTTATGAAGGAGGAAGCTCTTCACAATATTTCTGTCAAATGAACTGCAATTTCAAATCTTTGTTTTAACAGAACATGGTGTGAAGGACCACAGAGTTGACTGTGCAGTTGCAGTGTGCAAGAAGGTTGTAAGTATGTTTTCCTTCAGCTGGATAAAGAGAAGAGATCTTGCATCTGCACAGGCTGAGCTCGGCCTACCTTCTCATCAACTCATTAAGGAGACCCCCACCAGGTGGGGTTCAAGACAAAAGATGATCGAGCAGGTTTTAGAGCAAGAGAAAGCCATACAGTAGCTCAGGTTCTTGGCTCTGATAATAAAAACAAAACTTTGCAGCTTGTTCCAACGTGGCAAGCCATCGATGTCATGGAATCCATAAATAAAGCTGGATGCATTGTCAGGTGAAGCACATGTGAGTGTCTCGTACCTCAAACCAGTGCACCATCTCTTTAACAGTAGAATTCTACAAGCACAAGACGATGCCACAGATTTAACAAAACGCATCAAAAGCATAATACTGCAGTACCTCAACTGCAAATACAGCGACCCTTTCACAGATGAACTCCTCAACGTAGCTTCTCTGATGGATACCAGGTTCCGTACAACTTACATCGAACATGACAAGTTGGAGGGAACCAAGCAAAAAGTTGTTAAAGAGCTAACATCTTTGTTTCTAGACAAAATTCTTGAGACGACACTTCCGATGACTCAGGACGTGGAGCAGGAAGAACAGAGGACAGAAGTTGGAGCCAAGAGGAAGAAGCCAGAAGAAGACAAAGTCAAAGCCTAGTTGACAGCCTATTTGATGTCTCCTGATGTAGATTCAGACACAGGAAAGCTTCCCCAGGCTCTGCAAACTTGCAAAAACAATACCTCTGTATTCCCGCAACCAGTGCTCCTTCTGAGAGGGTGTTCAGTGCAGATGGGAACATTATAACCTTTCATAGAGCATCTCTAAAGCCTGAAACAGTGGACAGACTGGTCTTCCTCTCAAGAAACCTGTAAAGAACATCTACATGTGACTTTTCAACAACATGCTTTATGTTTGCACAATGGTCTACAAAGTGCTGTTATTTTACTATTCTTTTTTTTTATTTACTGTTAATAATGCTACTGGTGTAAATTTGCTTAACTTTTTAAGTTCACTGATGTAATGTTTACATTGGTTAAAATGGTTATTTTCTTACTCTCTATTCAGAAGTATTAATGTTTAATTCAAATTGCACAATATTTGCTTTCATATTTCATTAAAATCTTCTGCAAAGATATTTAACTCGAGAATTTGTCTTACATTTATTTACACCTTTTTGACCAGTTTATGTATGGCATGACCATTACAAATAGCCTGGCTTCCACGAATTTAAAGCTCATAGGAGCTTAGTCTGGCCAAGCTACCTTACTACTCGCCTTCTGGGAGGCGGGCTTAACCTTTGTCCATCAGATGCCTCTGTATTCTACTGGACGAATCTATAACCAATCAGATCACTCATTCCGATGATGTATGCGAAGTGACGAAACCTTCAGCCACCGTAACCAATTGTAGCTGGCTTCATTAAAGCAGTCGGAAAATGTCTTTACTTACTTTACTTCTTTTCCCTTTTCAAAGAAGACCTGTCATGAAAATTTCTCAAAACAGCAGTCGAACGATTGTTGCTGCTCGGTACACACGCCATGTTTGAAAGCTGGTATGATTTACGGTTGCAGAACTGCTGCGTTATCGCGTTACACCCGCCTCAGTCGTGTCGGGGGGGAGCTCGTTTCTCACTGGTTCCCTTTTTATTGGGAACAGAAATGCACTAAAACGGCAGCTTTGCCAGACTGACTTTGCTCGCGAAATAGAATGCAGCGTCACTGGAAGTATGCTAGTGAAGAAGGCCCAGGCTACATTAAAAATTCAATGTTCCTTAACCAGATGGTTTTTCAAGTTACTTGTAAAGAGAATGTTACTTCAGTCATGTTGTTGTAATGTTTTAAGTTGACTAGTTACACATAAAAAAAAATCAAATCGTGTATTGACCAAAACTAGAAAACTAGATTTTTTTTTTTTTTTTGGCATATTGCCCAGCCCAACTAATACTATACACAGACAAACTATGATTAGCAGAAAATTAGGAAAAGTCCACTCATTCTAAAACCAGAGACAGAATCAAAGGGAGGAAACAGAGAAAACCTCTCATTCATTCCAGCTGGTTTGGAACTGATGGACAGGTTGGAGACATGAACTTGAAAAGAGTGAAGTCATGTTCTCCCACCCCCATAGATAACAACTAATGACCATGACTGCTCATAAAAGCAGTATAATTAGCCAGAGCCCCAGGGACTATTATATAGGGTATTATTTTCCAATAACGGTATGCTTTCATGTGTTCTCTGGTCATTGTCAGAAGCTCTGTTTCCAGGTTTTAAGAGTTGATAGGGCTCTCATAAATGCTTCAGCTGTACCTACATACACACTTGCTTTATGGTGCTTAGTCTACTAAACAAAAAATAATCAAAACTAGACAGTAATATTTTATCAGAAAAACAATAGTTGGTCTCTATACATGGATTCCTAGGTTTATTGACAGGACAGTCTGCAGAAGCTTAGTAATGGCATTTACATTCTTGACCAATGGTGCTATATCTGCTCTAACAGCACTAATGCAATACTTCCAGTTTTAATTTCTAAAGAATGAAATGAAAGATGGTTAGAATCCGCCCATGACATTATGAATTGCACATATAACTACAACAACAAAAAAAGATCTGAATCTTTTTTAGGAGTGGCCTGCCCAATACGGTCTAATGACAAAGAAGCCAATGCTAGATTTACAATAAGAATCTGACACGCGCCCAGGCCTGAACAGTATTACACACTGTGCTTTGGTCTAGAACTAATGTGTGTTTGCACATGTAGACATGCAGTTACTGACTACTAACGTTTTGATGTGGTTATTGTCTCACCTGGCCAGGTGTAACTTCGAGTGAGTGGGAAAGAGAGAAACTCAGAGCTGTACCAGGTGGTGCCTTCTGGTTTAAGTTGAAACCTGCAAACTTTACTGTCAGCTTTTCATAGCAAGTTGTGTGTAACTTTACTCAGCAATTGCAACAAACATTTCACCATATCAGAAAGAGTCATTGAGGTAACTGTGTTAAGTAGAGAAAGCATACTACTGTAGTTCACTGCAAAGTGGAGTTATCTTTGATGTTTCCATTGTTCCAATGATACATCATGGTTTTATTTATAAGATTAACCACGCATTGACTCAATGGGACGTTAGTGTTTGTATGTACACAAACACTGATGGCTGTATTTGGAGGCAACAGAAAAAGCCATATTTGGGCAGCGTTGCAAAGTGAACGTGGCAAACAATGTTCTTAAAGACTTCCTCTTCGCACTTCAAACTGTTTATAAAGAATAGTTGACCCTATTTACTCACCCTTGTGTCAATTTTCTCTTTTCTACAGAAGATAAAAGAAGATATTCGAAGAATGTTTTTATCCAAACAATAAAACTCAACTGGGTCCAAGCAGGTTAAGCTCCAAAATGAACATTAAAGCTTTAAGGTTTAATCAAACTCTAATTGTATCATCTTCTTCTTCAGTTTTATAACCAATTAGTTTGATAAATATAGGGAAATACAAATAGTTATTCACTTTCAAACCATTTATTAAGCTCAAAATCAAAATGGTGACCCATCAGTAATATCACACCCCCAGTAATAACACACAAGAACCAATGAGGATTGATACTACTTTTAAAATATCTTCTTGTGTGTTCTTCAGGAGAAATTAACCTTACATGAGGGTGAGTAAAAGATCCCAGACTTCAATTTTGGGTGACCAGTCATTTTAAAGGTTTGCAAAAATGTTGCTGCATCTTGCTATAAACGACACTCGGTGACAGGTGTCATAAACATTAAAGTGCTGAACATTCAAGACTATTAAGCAAAAAGACTTTGAGAATTTGGGTTTAGGTTGTTGGGAGTGTGTGTTCATATATTTAGCTACTTTATCCCCTCTCATATTTCTAAAGCTTCTCCGATTCACCCTCAGCGAGAAGTCTTGAAAGGATTTTTTATGTTGAGACCACACCCATGTAGGTCTATCCCACCACAGTGACCCAGCAAGTCTACGTTTGGTTCACGTGGGGAACATCCGTCAATGTCCCTATAGATCTCCCTGTAAATCCTCACACCTTCCTTGATTGCAGCTATTTTTACAGAATGGGATAAAAGAAATGTAATAGGCCCTTGAGTTGAGCCAATGACTACTCTTCCACAGTTGTGAGGCAGAAAACTTGGAGCTCGTTCTCGCCCACCGGTTCAAGGCCATACAACCTATAAATTCTTGTTTTTTTATAAATTCCATTGGCATTATTTTTCTCTTTTTCACTGAATTGATTGCTGTTTGCAAACCTAACGAAGCTGTAAGCAAAAAAAAACAATGTTTTCCCTTTGCATTGTTGTCATACAGTGGCTGTCAAACTCAAAGTTCATCTATATTTTGTCCTTCTCCAGCTGTCATTTCGCTTAGGCTTTTTTTATCCATCCTGTGCTACTCATACTTTTAATGATGGCCGCTTTCAGAGAGGATACATTTGCTTGGGTGACTTTACAAGCAGTGAAGTCATTTCAGTGGGGTGATAATCAGTTCATGGCAAACATTAATGAATATTTCAAACTTCCTGTGAGTTTCTTGGAACTTGTATATATACTTGTGTGTATAACTTTACGTTTTCTTTCTTTCTTTGATATCATTTTATTTTTTATAAAGTATTAGAGGTTATGCTGCTGCTTGTCTTGTGAACAAAACCTGAAGCTAACAGGTGAACAATTTATACTGCTATTTGTTTGTTGGTTTTTCTAATGTATATTTACAAAGAAAAAAAGTCAATTTCCTTTCTGGAGGTCTAGACCGCCTCATTGTGTGTTCACACTGGTAAAAACACTGTTTGATTAAGGTTTACAAGGTAGAAAGTATACAGTATCTTTTCCAACACGAACAAGGCTGCAATTCTGTAACAGTATATGCAATAAAAAAAAACACCCAGCTGCTCTAAACAACCAACACAAGTTTGACCACCACTGAAGCCTGGTCTTGTTTGTCTAGACAAACAGAAGTGTCAAGAAGGGAATATTTCACAGCATCTGAGTTCCATATGTAGGGACTAAAAATTGCTAAAGTAAAATGTTCAGTGAGTTTTTTGCTCCATGTACTATTAAATGCTGCCATCATCAAGGCAATCAGCACACATCTCGGTTTCTATCAGTTGCATTTGAGAATCTTGTGAAAATTAAACACATTAAACACCAAAAATTGCTTATTGATATAACCTTTGATATTGAACAATAAATCTGTTTCTTATGTTTGGATAAGCACCAGCTCTCCTTCTGCTGTTCAAGATGAGAATGCACTTTTATATTTTTTGGGTCAAGACATAGTTTACTTAATGTGTCTCTTTTGTTTACAGCCACAAGCTATACATTCATATACACATACAATAAGTAATAAGTATTAGCTTTTTTGTGCTCTACTAAAATGTATACAGACAGAGTCGAGTCGAGCCGAGTAAAAGCACCAATAATAAGAGTGAATGCATTTAATACGGATGCCTGTTCACACAAGTTTTCTTAATTTGCTTGACACGTGGTTCGTCCTCTTTGTGGGAACTTAAAGGAACTGAAAGGACAAAGGTCAAGCAATTCTAATTAGAGAGCAGACTGTCCATGAGCTCATGGTCATTTTTCACATTCAACATTCCACCAGTTTCACTGATGTATTTAGGACTGCATTGTTCAACAATTCAAAACAGTACAATGACAGAAAAAGTGATAGGGCCGCAAAATTAATTAATTAATTGAAATTAAAACCTGCAAACGCTGTAATTTACATAATTGAATAAATATTTGCGCTGCATTAAATAAATATTATAATTAGTATATATAGTAATGGTGGCATTTCTATTTCTTAATATCCAAAATACATATATATCATTTAAAAAATAATAATGATGTTGAAGCTTCAAAAATTCTTAAAGGCCTTTGAATTAAAGTAACGGTTCACCCTAAAATTTTAAATTCTCTCTATCCACCGTTTTTCCTAAAAGTGGAAATCTAATCCACCATACAAAAGAAAGATACATTACATTTCCAGGCTCTAGTTCAAGTAACACACAACTTAACACTTCCACATATACTTAGTTTTACTTAAACAATTCAATTCTATTAAATCAGTTGATCCTTTTACCCCCATTTTAACATTTAACATACCAGAACATGAGAGCATACAACCAAATGGTGAATAGTCTAAATCTAAACATAATTTACTTTTGAACATATACTGGTTTGTGATATATACAATAAACAAAAAAACTAATAATCAATTATTTTATTATAATCTGTGGCATCTTGTTCCATAATTTTTTTTTTACATAATAAACACAGCTGATCTTCCACACACAGTTTCAGGCATATGTTTGACCGATGGGTCTCATCATTCCAGAATTCACTGGAAGGGCATCCGATAGCACATTCCCTCTCTTTCAGCTTTCTATTCTAGTGTCCTACAGCAGCGGCTTCACAGGCCTGGCTGTGATCAGGCCACTGCTGAAAGATAGATACCTTCACCTGCCCGTATCTGCCCTGGGCATCATAGCCACATTCCTTAGAGTGGGATTGACAGGACACCCCTCCACCAACACAGACTCTTTTAACTGCTACTAAAAGAAAAGACTTCACAAGGCAGCACTTCAAAGATGCAGTTAGATGGCTGGAAGTACAATTTTATGTCATGTCAACTTTTTACCTTTTATTTAAAAATTCTGTTAATCATCTTTAGTTAAAGAAAAGGCTTTTTTGACGGATGCTCACTATCGGTTGATCTTTGCTGGTCTGCCAGAAGAGAATTTTTTGCAGATAAAACTGAGTAATGAATCTTTAAGCAGTAGGTGTTGTGTAAGAGGTCACGCTGCTTTTACAATCTCATCCCTTCAGGATGTGTTTTCTTGTATCTCTTGGATTATGGGATACACAAATCACAATGTTCACACCTGGAACCAGACATGAGGTTGTAAGAAAGACACTTGAAGTGTAACCTCAGCCGCAGTTCTGGACTTCACTGGAACAGATATAAAACCAAAATTATTTACTTTTATTGCAGAAGTGGATTCCAATAATAAAAATAAATGGAAATGTGGCTTCTGTAACAACTGCTTTGCACTCTACCTATTACATATAAAGTTTATTGTCACACCCTAAGCCTAAATCAATAGTTGGAAAGGGCAAAAGGGTATTGAGATGGAAATTCAAACTGGCTTTACAAACCTGCCCTAACAGCTCTGATATAATTAGAGGTCCCACTTCAGTTTCACAGATTGGAGCTCTTAGATTAGTCCCCTGGTTTTGTCTAGATCAATCCTTAAAGGAATGTCCAGTCTTCCAGCTACCTGCTTTTCTCTCTCTATTTAAGGGGGGTTGGGAGATTGTTATCTCAGGCTCAGTTTACTATGTACCCCAGCTCAGCCAAACAAGTCTATTCTGAGGCGTACGCTCCACTCGTGCCTTTGTGTATGCCTGTAGAGAAAGCATTTGTGTTAAATTGGATAACAAGCAGCTTTTCTGTCGATAATTGAGTGTCTATTTGTAAATTTCAATACAGATGTCATTGCACACTGTTGTGCCTGCAGTATGTGATTATATGGATCTACTGTATATCAGCATGCCACGCTTTTTTCAAAATTAACATCAATAAGTTTTAAGTGCTCTTTTTCAGTCAAACAGATGTTTTAGCTTGAGGTAAGTGGTCATGTCAAAGGCTAAATACATGTAGGAGGTTCTGAGCTGGCTTTACAGCTCCTAAGAAAAAAAAAATTTTAGAACTCATTTTCTTTTGTCAGCAAGATAATTGTCCCAATGTTGTATGATGTATTGGATAAATGTGAAAAGATGCAAAAAAACAAAAAAAGAAAAAAACTCTCTGTTTTACAGCTCTCTGAACCTGACTGATGGATAAACTAGAAGTAACAGCTGAACAAAACTGTAAACTTTGTAAGCCCCCATGAGAACAACATTGTTTGAATATACATACAGCACTAAGAAAAGTCTGTAAAAATAGAATACAACGTATTGTATTAATGTAAAGGAATGTTATATATACAGGTAAATTTTCACTAGTGTTTTCAATTTGAGCACATTTTAAAATGCATTGTGTTGTTTTAGGGTTAAAGACAATATACATAAACTTAACAGAGTTTCTGTTTTATTTGCATAATACAACTTTGATCACTGTAAGGTTTTCTTTAAATTATAATGTTATATTTTCTTCTATTTTTTTTTCTTTTATTGTTCTAAATGTCAGTTGGTCTTTATTTGTTTGGCCAAAGGTTAGTTTTATTCATTCTACTATGACTTTATTCAACTACACAGTCCAAAGAAAGATAAAGCCTGCTCTTAGGTTTATAATTAATTGCTTCTGCCTTTTAACATATAAATACAATCAAAATAGATCTTCATTACATTACTTATAGTTTACATACATTTCTTTCTTTCTTGGTCTTTAAATAAACATGTGCTTTAAGTTTAAGACTACTTCTTCTATATCAAATTGTAGTTTCTGATATTTTTTGTCAGTTACAGTTCAACAGTATCCACAAAAGCAATTTGTCAGGTGTATGTTCTGTCTGGAATAAAGTGTACTGTATGAGAATTGATTTAGAAACTGCTTTAAGGAACCAAGCAGCTGCCAACATAGATGGTGGCATACCAAGCCTGCAATAAAAGATTATTAAGATTGCATTTATGAGTTGCTTCCTCTTACACTTACAGAAAATCAGCTGTCCATGACAGTTGAAACAATTATACTCAATATTACAAAATATAATAATACAATTTTTACTAATCTAAAATGTGTTACATCTCCAACAAAGTGTCTTAATTTTAAATTCTATATTATATACTAATCTTTTATATTGCCTTCAGTTGCAGATTTCCAGGTGCACACTGAAACTCTTCAAACCATATGCCACATGTGCTGTGTGATAAAAGACAGGAATTAGTTGTCACTTCAGAAAATCAAACACCTGAACATCAGAAGTCCCTGAACTGACATGTTTATGAAAACAAGAGGAAGAGGAATGTGAGAAAGTAGTAGATGATGTATAGTTAGGGCATCTATGCTGCCTTGTGGATAATATTGTACTCTGAGAGTTAGAAGACATGTTGTTACAAAGTTAGATATAGAATGTCTAAAGTTGACTATCAAAATAAAGTGTAACCAAAAAAATAAAACAAACAAAGCAGGAAGCCAAGAATGCTATTAAAATAAGCATAGTAGTTTGTTCTGATATTATATTTTTTAAATATTAAATAAATAAGAAATAATTGGCAATGGGTCTTTGCGTTGTGGCTGCATTACCACTTCGGTTGTGCATTGTTTTTTAATAACTGACTGGAATCAATTATTCCGCTTATAATATCCAGTTACCACATCTTAGTTGTTGACATGCGTTGTATTTCAAGATCTTTGTCAGATTTTAAAATGCCTATGTATGTAAGGCTCATGTCCTGGGCATCTCATCAAATACTTCCATTGCTAATTCCAAAATGTCATTTTTTTTTTGTGTCCTATTGTTTACTATATTAATTTGCTTGGCCATTGTGGATTTTGGTTCTTTTGCTGTTGGGCTGGAACAGACTTTTAAATAACGGAAATCATTTGGCAAAGCGATAATGAACTGTAATGAGGTCAATACCTGTCTGGAACTACTTAACTACTTAACTTTTCCTGAAAATAATCACTGATTTTAGAACATCTGTCAAACATTTTGAATCAATCATTCAGCAGCCCCTTCAGTATATATGTAAAATACTTCTATAAAACAATCTTGTCTTTATAATTAAAGAGAAGACCCGACAGAAACCGACAAGTCTACAACACACCTACATAACACTGTACAGTTCTTGTGGTCAGCTGATATACACACTTTGGTGTGTGATTGAGAGAAAGGGAGGAGACAGAGGAAAGGTATCGCAAGAATGCTGACGTGACCACTGAGCAAGAAGAACGGTGCCATTGGGCAGGCCAGGCAAAATGCCACCCCGCTCCCAACTCACCCTGTGCTTGATCCAGGAGTAAATTATCCTAGGATCCTCTATTTATACAGTGTGTGTATTTACAGCGGTGGATGATTGGGATGCTGCAATGTGCGAAGGCTATGTGAAAACGTTGCCGTCCTTTCTGGGAAAGAGTTATTCTGAGGCAGAGAAAGTTTTGGCTGATGCTGGCAAAGCTGAATAGCATAACTACCATGACTTTGAGGGCTTGGTCCATTGAACCTGCTCTGAACTAACCCAAGACATGTTTGGATGAAACATCCACTTTTATTTCAGAAAGCTGTTGCTAACACTATCATATCAAACTAAAGTAAAAATACAATAACACAAAGCACAGAACATCATGATGTTTCCTTAGGAACTCAATTATAAAAGGCATTCTAAAGGATCTAGAGGTTGCCTGGTTTGCTTTAAAAATGACAGAACTTATTTACAAGTGCTGACTGATTAGCATGTGGCTGTTGACATACTTGTTGACAATATTTTCACTTTATTGGGGGACATGTAGAGGCATCCTTCCTGTGCCCATATTGACATAGTACATAGTAGCGTGTTGTCTGTTAGCATGCTTGACCTAGACTAAGGCTGAAAAGGTGAAGGGTTGAGCGCTGGTAGCGGTGTTCGTCTGTAATCTATGTCTCCTTAGACAGTGATGCATGGCTGCAACTGCTATGTACAGCTGGATGTTAACACAGCTACATGTCAGATTTAAGACTAGGAGATGTTTAACTAAGAAAACAATACTGAAACTATGAATGGCACTGTCAAATATGAAAAACGTTTGTTTCTAAACAAATTATGTTTTTAATGTAGTGTAGTGGCTCTGCATATGGTTCACCTTTTCTGTGTGAAGCTGTGATTGGGATTTCTAAACATTTTCCAGTAAATTGCTTTTAAGAAAGTGTTGTTTTATAGCCCTAGATCAGTAGGTTCTTTATTCTTTTCATGTCAGAAATCTGACAGGATAGGGTAGGATCAGAACAACTGGACATACATTTAACTTAATCTGACAAAGTGTAAATTTATAGCTAGTACTGTGCTGGCTGGCTTCCATCTATCAATCAGTACTATACTAACTGTCCACTTTAGGTGCTTCAATGTGCATTGGTTATAAGGGCACCAAAAGTTATTTTAGCAAAGTAACAAAATAGAAACAGACTCATCAAGCACCCGTGGCATGCTGGATATTCGGCGAATGCTAACAGGGGTTTTTCACAAGCGTTGCTAAGAGTGGTATAGTGTTGTCCCAAACACGTATCTGAATAAACAGAGTGCCCTTTATTTTGGTTCATGTTATTAAAGGTAGCAAACAATTCATTAGTTGAACGCTATCCTAAATGTGCATTGTTAAATCCTGTGTATATTTACTTACTAAGAAGATTTACAACTTTTGCGCTCTCCAAGGGATTTCTGGTTCACAATGTGTTGAAAGGTCTTGATCACAATAAATTTAAACTCATAAATTCAAGCTTTGGTAGTATTTACAAAACTTTTATCTATCTGAACCTAGTGAGGGTCACTGGGGCAGAGGAAAATCTAAATGCTAAATTCTGTTAATCTCAAAGCAAACAAGATGTTGAACTTCCAGTATTAGTAAACTGTAAACATGAAATATGATCAAATTATTTAGAAACTCAAAAGGTATTTCAAATGTATTGTAGATCTATATATGCAATCGTACATTACATTAACCTTGATTAATACACATGAAATGTATTGTTTAATGTTAGTTCGTAATACATAATGCATAAACAAACACACTGAATCTTATTATAAAGTGTTAACCAGTTAAATTATTTTGGAAACTGTGATGAACTGTATCTTGGGACATAATTAACCATCAAAACATGTGCATATGTTCAGTAATATGATGCTTTAAGTAAATGACTCTTGTTGAGTTTATATGAACTGAGTTAATTACTTGTAATGAACTAGGAAATGTCAGTTATCTGAGAAAATGATGACCGAAACAAAAATATTATTGGTAATTTAATCGGATATGTGAGGTGGTATCAATTCCCATATATCCATTTGAAACACTGCTCCATAAATGGAAAGAGGGTATTTATATCTAGATGCGACCACAAGGTTTCCATACACAGTATGTATTCTCAAGTATCTTCCCTGATTCTCACTTCAGCTAGGTCATACTAAGCTAAAGTCACAACAAAAAACATGAAAAAATGAAAGCAATTAAGTATAAATAAATTAGGTTTTTTTGGTAAAGTATATAAATCAATCTTTTTTTTAAGAATGAAACATATTTCTCTTTTTTATTTATTTTTTTTTTTTTGCAATTGATGCTGAGCACTTGTATCGGTGCCTGAGATCATGTGTCACATTAAATGAAAAACTCTATGTACCCCTGGCAGCCATGGGGGATTTCCATCATCATCATCCGGTGGACGCATTTAAAATCCCATCCCCAGTGACTGCAATCACAAAAGATATATTTGGACTCTCTAGAAATAAAATTATATGAGAGGATTTTTTAGGCAGGCAGCAGGACATCACGCCCGTTAGGATCACTGTGATTCAAGCCATAGGCCAAACTACACTTATGGTGGGCAAAAAAGCATCATTAGACATCATTCAACAGCTTAGCGCTGCTGATTATTTACATGGATGCTTGTGAAACTGGAAGAATAAGCAAAATAAATGAGAAATAGTAAAAAAATAAAATAAAAAAAGTTACTAAATATTTCAAGAGCAACCCTTCTTTTATTATTTTATTACAATAAAAGGGGTTTCTGTCCACCTGTTTAACCAACTGGAATGAGTATTGTGTGGTTTGACCTTTCAGCTGCCCCATGAGGTGACCCCCCAAGTTACAAGCACACTAGTAACCCAATAAACACATCATTTTAATCAAACACAGCATTTATTGGTTCAAAACAAAAAGTCTGTAAAGTGTTTTTAAAAAGTACCACATCAATTAATAATAACTGATTTAAGCATACACACATGTTTGAATCAATTATGTAAACATTTTTTATGATATATTCTTATGATTTATAAGATGCCAAATTGCCAATATTACTTTTTTGTCTCTATCACTCCAACAGAAGGCGCTATTGCTACTATTCAGCTATATATATTTTGTTATTTTGGCAAGATAAACTAAAATAGTACTTAAAAAATAAAAAATAAAAAATAAGTGTGCATTAATAAAAAGTTGAACATTAGGGGGAAGTTTCCCAAATAGGATTTAAGACTAGTCCTAGATTAAAAGAAATGTCAAGAGCTGTCTAAACTGGAAAGGCTTCCACTGAGATATCTTAAAATACATCATTGCCATTGTTTGGTCTTAAAATGCTCACAAATAATGCATTTTTGTAAGACATGTTTCTAAAAATTCTAAAATGTCCTGAATTAGCAAAGGTCTAGTCCTGGCTTAATCTAATTCCTATCCGGGAAACCAGCCCTAGGTGTCTTGACTATTTTTCTTAAACCATGAGGAGGAAAAAATACTGGGCAACCTCATATTCCTTGAGTCATTTGTCACACATCAATGGGGACTTCACAACAGTCTTGGTTTATTTATTTTCTTTTTCTTTTGCAAAACTGTTTAGCACACTTTATTTTAGGTTCCAGTTCTCACTATTAACAAACCACAAACTATGATTTTGCTTTAATAAAATCACAATTTTGCTACTTATTAATAGTAAGTAAAGTAGTTGTTAACTTTAGGTATTGAATAGGAATGTAAAATATAGTCAGGCAGAATATTTGCAATTTATAATTACTAATAAACAGTCAATGTGCTAATGATAGGTATGCTAATAAGCAATCAATTAATATTGAGCTTTAGTTCCTTTATTAATGATTTTTTTTTTTTTTTTTTACAAATAATTTCTTTTGAACTTTTTTGCCTTCAGTGGGTAAAAAGGAGAAAAAGAGAGGAAGGGCTAGGATGAATCCAATACTTTGGGGGGCTGTCCAATGTGCTGCCTTAAATTAGCCGTGGGAGAGGTTGGACTGAGGGTGGAGCTTTGTGCTGTCACTATTTCCCTTGTTAAGTATTACCTGCAGTGCTTCAGTAGGTTAGCTGCACTTGTGCTGTGTGTAAGGACAGAGAGAGGAAACATAGCAGTGAGATCAAAACCAAGCCTTGAGAAATCAAGTGAATCATCCTAAATCTTGCTTGGACACTGCAGTGCATCTATTTTTGCAAGTTCATGCAGTGCAACTAGCTATATAAATATGGCTGGTTGTCTGCAAAGAGGAAGGCTGAGTGCAGCAGGAGCAACTATGAAGTGCCTGTTTATATTGATTTTATTAGGATCTTGTCTCTCTAAAGTGGATGCAGACCCTTTCGACGCAGCTTTCCGCCATAGGAGCCGACCTGGACCTACTGCTGAGACAATATTGGTAGCCAACAATGGGATTAGAGTTCCCTTTGGACGCTCTGTTTATCTGGACCCTATTAATGACCTTGTGACTGAAGTGCATGCAGGAGACCGCTGTCACATCACAGTACTGGACAATGACCCACTGGCCCAGAGACCTGGAATGCTTTCACCCAAGAAGTTCCCCTGCGCTTTTGGAGCAGAAGAGGTAAAATATACTCACTTTGGTTCCCGGAGTCCAAGCAAAGACCACATAAAGCTGCAGATGAGGTATGACTCCCACACAGACACAATGGTGGTTCCTTTAATTCTTGAAGTAGAAGTGGTGTTTCAGCAACTGGAGGTTGTCACTCGTAACATGCCTCTGGTTGTGGACAAGTTAAATGGGTTAAGCAACCCAATTGACAAGAAAACTTTGGAGTTTGCATTTGAAGATGGTGTCACGACATGTAAGGTGACCACGCTAGTTGGTGCAGGCAAACTTCCCAGGTATGGCAGTCTTACTGATAACGTTAACGGTCAGATGATTAATTGCGATGATTTTGTCAAGAAAGGAATTCAGTATCAGCACACTGCAACCACCAACTCTCCTAACAGAGACTATATTCCGATGCTAGTGGAAGTACAAGATAATGATGGCAATACAATTCAACAGGAACATTTCCAGATAATGGTTAGAATCAAAGAGGGCACTGAAAACACACCACCAAAGCCAAGCTTTATATCTATGATGATGATGGAGATTGACCAATTTGTGATGACAGCCATTACTTCAGATATGCTGTCAGCTGAAGATATTGAAACA
Organism: Enteromius anoplus; assembly: GCA_032359395.1. Classification (NCBI taxonomy): domain Eukaryota; kingdom Metazoa; phylum Chordata; class Actinopteri; order Cypriniformes; family Cyprinidae; genus Enteromius; species Enteromius anoplus. The sequence continues at coordinate 6,351,268 of JAUMHG010000033.1, read as the reverse complement.
TATTCTGACGAATTAATCTTTAACATAACATCTCCCTTGGGCTATCAACAGGGGTATATTATCAGCACAGATGATCAAAACCAGCCAATCACGTCTTTCCATCAGAGAGACGTTAAAGACCTGAAAATCGCTTACAAGCCTCCCTCTGAGGATTCAGATGTAGAAAGAATTTTCCAGATTGAATTTGAAATTGTTGACACTGACGGAGCCGTTTCTGATGCTTTTGCGTTCATGATTGTTGTGAAGCCGATGAACACTTTAGCTCCAGTGGTAACCAAAAACACAGGACAGCTGCTTTTTGAGGGCCAATCAAGACCACTATCCAGTTTACAAAATTTAGAGATCAGCGATGAGGATAATCTTGATGATGTGAAGATTACAGTTATTGATGGCTTAAAACATGGAGAGCTGACAGTGCTAGGGTCTCAAAGAAAGTTTTTTACACCATCTGATCTGGATGCCGGCATTGTTGTGTACCAGCATGATGGAAGTGACACCTACAGTGACAATATTATATTCAGAATGACTGATGGCAGTAATGAAGTAGAGTTTTTATTCCCCATCACAATTGCCCCCACTGACGATGAACCCCCCATTATAAATGCAAATACTGGTATTGTGCTTTTCAAGAATGAAGTGATGCAAATCTCCCCCTTTATCCTGAGTGCCACTGATATTGACTCAGAGGATTCAACAATTAAATTCATACTAGAAGTGCCATACTCAGACATCGGTGAGCTGCTCCTTAAGCAGGTGGAGCCTCCTCCGGATCCATCTGCGTGGAAATTTAGTGCAACAGATGAGATGTTTGAACAGGTGGTGACAGAATGGTTTCAGCAGGATATTCTGGACGGGAAGCTGTTCTATCGTCACAAAGGACCTCATAGTACCACAACTGTGATTGACCAGTTTGTCTTTAGAGTCCAGGATGACAATGATCCACCAAATCAATCAGGAGAGCACACTTTCACCATTAAAATACATCCAGTGGATGACATTCCTCCAGAACTTTACCCTGGCACCACATTACACATGGAAGTCAAAGAATACGAGCTGACATTTTTTAAGAAAAAATATCTACGTTACACAGATCTGGACTGTGATGACAGGGATCTTAAGTACACCATCATCAAACCTCCTACTGACACAGATGAAAACAACCCTGTTCCTCTTGGTGCCATTGTGCTGACTGATAGCCCAGACATCACAATCAGTGAGTTTACGCAAGCTCAGGTCAATCATCACAAAGTGGCATACAAACCCCCAGACCAAGAGCTTGGTATTACTCCCAAAGTGGTCCAGTTTACATTCAGCGTGGAGGACACCGCTAGTAATTCAGTTGATGGTTTGTTTACAATCTTTTTACAGCCTGTTGACAACAAACCCCCTGTAATTACTAACACTGGTTTTACTGTTCTGGAGCGAAGTACTTATATAATAACCAAAAATGAACTCGATGCCTCAGACCAGGACACTGAGGATGAGAACATTAAATTTACAGTGACCCAGATTCCTAGGTTCGGGCAGCTTCAATATTTAGAAATCGACATGTCTAATGGCCAAACATTTGTGCTGGAGGACATTGAAAACAGCCGACTGGCCTACATTCACAGTGGTGAAGAATCTCTTCATGATGTCATTAAGCTAGACATCAGCGATGGCTTCCATGAAGTCCCCATTGTTGTCAAGATCAGCATCAAGCCGGTCGATGATGAAACTCCAAGAATTATGTTACCGGCTGGTTTGCTAGGGGCGTCAATTGATGTGCTTGAGAATGGTGCAACAGAAATCACCAGTAATGTTATCCAGGGTCGTGACGAAGACACAGATGACCTCATGTTGACTTTCATAGTTGAGGAGCCTCCTAGGCTAGGAGAGATAATGGTGAATGGAGCTCAAGCTGAGCGCTTCACCCAGCAAGACATAATCAACGGTGTGGTTGTCTATGTTCACACTAGTGGGGAAATTGGTCCCATTAAAGAACATGATTCCTTCAATCTTACCATATCTGACATGTCAGATGAATGGGTTGTTGGTGGCAACAAAGTCCAAGGGGTCCGTGTCCACGTCACAATTCTCCCTGTAGACAGTATTCCACCTATAGTAAATGTTGGCAGTCAGTTTGTAGTAGTTGAGGGTGAGAAAAATGTTATCACATTAGAGCACATTCAAGCTGAGGACATTGACACTGATAATGATGATATTTTGTGTACTATTATCGTTCAGTCCACATCTGGCTATGTGGAGAACATCTCCCCAGCTCCAGGCTCTGAAAAATCCAGAGCAGGCACTGCCATCACCGCATTCACTATTAAAGATGTTGGTCTAGGTCACATCTATTATGTCCAAAGTATTCACAAGGGTGTGGAGCCATTGGAGGACAGATTCACTTTCCGCTGCTCTGATGGTATTAACTTTTCAGAACGGCACTTTTTCCCCATTGTCATCATACCAGCCAATGATGAAAAGCCAGAGATTTTCATTCGTGAGTTTGTTGTCATGGAAGGGATGAGCTTGGTTATTGACACTCCTATATTGAATGCTGCTGATGCAGACATCCCAAATGACAAATTATTTTTTGAAATACTTAAAAACCCAAAACATGGCAACATAGTTCAGCAGTTGAGCACTGGAACCCTTCCAGTGGTAAAATTTACCTTGGAGCAGATCAAGGAGGCTTCCAATATTGTTTATGAGCATGATGACTCTGAAACCAAGAAAGACAGTTTTGAAATTCGACTCACTGATGGGAAGCACACTGTTAAGGAGACGGTCATTATAATGGTCATTCCTGTTGATGATGAAACCCCAAGAATGGCCATCAATGATGGCCTGGAAGTAGAAATTGGAGAAACCAAAGTAATAAGCAACAGAGTCCTGAAGGCCACAGATCTGGATTCTGAAGACAAAGAGCTTACTTACATTGTCCGCTACGGCCCTGGCCAAGGCTATCTTCAAAGGATTACCAAACATGGACTTGTCATTGGCAACATTAGTATTGGAATGAATTTCACTCAAGATGAACTTGACAAACAGTTGATTCAGTATGTTCACACAGGCCAGGAGGGTATTCGTGACCTTCTGAAGTTTGATGTTACTGATGGAATCAATCCCCTCATTGATCGCTACTTCTACATTAACATTGGCAGCATGGACATGGTCTTCCCTGATGTTATCAATAAGGGTGTGACCCTCAAAGAGGGAGGTAAGGTCACCTTGACCACAGACCTTCTCAGCACAACTGACATTAACAGTCCAGATGAATATCTAAGTTTCAGCATCACTCGTGCTCCTAGCAGGGGCCATCTTGAAAGTACCGATCTCCCAGGGGTGCCCATCTCCACCTTCACTCAGCTGCAGCTAGCTGGCAACAAGATCTACTATATCCATACATCTGATGATGAAGTGAAGATGGACAGCTTTGAGTTTGAGGTGACAGATGGCTACAACCCTGTCTTCCGCACCTTCCGTGTATCCATCACAGATGTCGACAACAAGAAGCCAGTCTTGATGATCAACAGGTTGTTATTGGGGGAGGGAGAAACTAAGCTGATCACACCCTTTGAATTGACAGTGGAGGACCGTGACACACCAGACAACCTGCTGAGATTTGTAGTGACTCAAGTGCCAGTTCACGGTCAGCTTTTGTTCAATGGAACGATAGTAATTTCCTCATTTACCAAGCAGGACCTAAATGAAAACCTTATAACTTACAGGCACGATAGCACAGAGACTAATGAAGACAGCTTTTCTTTCACTGTTACTGATGGGACTCACACTGAATTTTATGTCTTCCCTGATACTGTATATGAAACTCGCAAGCCTCAGGTGATGACCATTCATATCACCACTGTGGACAATGGAGTGCCTCAAATCGTTGTAAACAAAGCAGGACCCACTCTTAGAGTTCTTCATACCGGGCACCTTGGATTTTTGATTACCAGCAAAGCTCTAAAGGCTGAGGACAGAGACAGCCCAAACAAAGTTCTTAAGTATGTTGTAACTGAGAACCCTCTCCATGGCTTTATCATGAATTCTGCTTTGGGCAATGATAGCATCAAGTCCTTTTCACAGGGTAAGCTATTCTAATTTACCTTTGTTTCTGAAATATATTATCAAACCCTCAAAACCTCATTTAGTAATCTCAAACTTCTCATACATCTTTTCTCCTTATTAGCTGATATTGATGACATGAAGATTTGCTATGTGCTTCTTGATGGGTCCAATGCCACAAGTGACATATTCTACTTCACAGTTGAAGACAATGGTAAGAATTCTCTTCCTTGCCCCTCTCATTAACTGGAAGGGTCATGTGTCACAAAAGCTGCTGTAGGAATTTCAAAGCTTTCAGTTGTTAATTTAAATCAATTTTGCTGAAGGGGACATTTCTAGGTTGGCTTATAATTAGCAGAGTCTTTCTTTGTCTAAGTCAGTATTAACCAATTTTTGATGCGTCAGTGCGTCTTGATTTTATGTGGTCAAAATGGCATGAGTTTAGCTGTCAGGCTTGGAAATCAGACTGTATGCCACCTTGTCATAACACACAAAACACACATTCAGACACAAAAAAGGAAACAATGATTAATCATAGAAACGTTTTCAGCTTGGATGAGCCTGGACAAGTTGGTATAGCTTTAGTGGTGAGTAAATAATAGCATTTGTTTAATGTGGAGTGAGGATCTTAAATAAATGTCTAAGCAACCTTTCACAGTAACCTTAAGCAAGACTGAAGTTTATATATACTGTATATATACATAATATTTAATTTTTATTTACATCCAGTGTTAATGATAAGCACAAACAAGGCTGTGTATTTTTATGAAATCCTTAATTTTAAACTTAAAAAGGAGCAGACATTTGCTTGTTTGTAGTTGAACTAGTGGCACTTTAACTGTGTAAGAACTGGAGCATGCACTAGGGCTGGCAATGCATCTCTTTGGCGACATTTCAGCTGGAGGCAGACACTGCTATAAGAGCCAAAAAAGACACACATTTTCAAAGGCTTAGCCAAAGTGATAGAAGCAATACCGTTTAGACATGAACCCAACAGAATCTGGAACTCACAGACAGTATTAATTTTTTAATACATTTATATTGACACACTGTGTTGTCTAAAATCCACGTAGGCTATAGCCAATGGATAGGAACGGAACAGTTTCACATCCTAGCTGGAGGTACATTTGTATACATTTCTCAAAGCAACTCTCAGCTTTTGTTAAGACTGACTTTACAAACTTTAACCTCCAGAGTACCTAAAGCTATAAATAAATAAGTAGTTTTAAAGATAACCAATTTCTCCCTTTTCAATTATTTTTAATAATTTCTGTTTGAGAAACCAGCAAAAAAAACAAAAAACGTTTACACACAAATTAAGAAAAAAGAAACTAAGCTATGCACAGGATATACCAATACACACATCCATGTACAGATCAGAGTTTCTAAGGCCAGAAGATGGGGTGTGAAATTGCTGTTATGGATACCAGCAGAATGCTAGCCGTAATATGAGAGTTCAGTTGTGCAGTGTGAGCCAGATGGTAATATTTCAGTTGCTGTTCAATTCTTTCTATAAAGTAAACAGTTGCTGTTGGACAACATACCTACAGTACACAGGTCACTAGACTTTATTTATTTTAACTTTTATGTTATATTTCCACCCAATTTGCTAAGCTAAACCACAAAGGACTTTATACAAAGCCCATACACCATTTTACAGTAAATCAAGCTTATGTATCTATACAATATCTACTATATACTTGCTGTGTAAGTGTAGGATGTGTAAGATCAGAGTGAATTTAAAAAAGCATATAGGTTTCAACTGAACAAATACATTTTTAATTTACTAGGGTTTGTATAATGAGTTAATGGCAAGTTGCCAACCATATAATTCATGTATTAGCCTATTAACAAACTAAATAGTTTAACTTACATTTGCTGTCAGCATTCACATAAAACATGCTTCTATAAAGTACAAGCTTGGGTTTCATAACAGAAATTACGCTGTTCGTATTAGGGACATACAGTAACTCATATCCAAAGCAATGTTATATGATCGTTTGTTAGATGGTGGAATGCATTTCCTCTGAGATTTGTGGCACCAGCTACACTGACCCGAGTGTAGAAGTCATTGCAGAAAGGGATTTGTGTGTCAAGGAGCAAAGATCTGCTAACAGATCTTCTTTCAAGGATCTCTCTATGTCTGGCTGAAACTCAAAGCCATTACAAGATATGCTGAAAACCCTGGGGCTTCCCCTTGCCTAGTTTATCTTTTGAGCTGAAGAAGATGGAGAAGATCGTACTGCTAGGTTGGGTTTGGATTTTTTTCCAGCAATTACTCAGGATAATCAAACATGGGTTTTGATGGAAAGCCAGGGGAGAAAGGCTCAGTTGCAAAACCTAGTGAGGCATCATAGTTGCTCTACAGGTCAAATTCTAAGGAGGCATTACATGCACAGTATCAGGTCTACAAAGTTTCTCTCAAGTTTTGTGGTTTCTTTTTCACAGACGTCTGCACCTAATCTGTGTGTCAGACATGTAAACACCAAAATGATTTACTGCTCTTTGGTGCCAGTGTCAGCCACAACCACATTGACCACAGGAGCCACATCTCCTTTGCCCTGTTTCATCCTTGCAACTCTCAAATTTGCTGAGGGTATGATGAACTGTATGTTTCTGGGGTTACTCTTATCTCCCACAGTTCTTCCTGTGATCTGAGCCTCGAGATCACCCTATGGTGCCTTTCCCTCCTAAGAGTGCTTTCTCTTGATCTCTCTTCCTCTGCCTACCTCAGACAACTTCAGGCGACTGGTGTCAAAAGGGTTGTGGCTGGTCTACCATGCCATAATTCATCACCCTGTAGTTTGGGGATCAGTTGCCTGGCTTTCACAGATGTCACGTGGACAAGTACAGTACCTGCCAGTGTCCAGTTGTCAAATATTCCCCCTGTGGAATGCCTGGAATTACATGAGGCGCCTAACATAGACTTGGTGCTTTTGAGACGCCATTATTAGATGCAGAGGAAATGGCCAAAGCTTCTCAGGTCAGAAAGACGTGACCCATATTTGAATATGACTTCATGTTACCTTGTGAAATCAGATTGGGTCTAATCTGAAGCATGGTCATACATTTTCATGTTTGGGATACTTAACATGGCCCTAGTTCTTATAAGTATAAAAGCATATGGATGTACTAGGCCACTTTAGTCTTGTAATATGCCTCTGGCTGTGAATGTTGATGTCCTCCCATCATTCCCTCCTAGGCCTGAGGCTCTATACATCTATTGACCTGTGGCACTAAGGTGAAGATCTATCAGAACTATCAAATGCCATTTTAATGCCATTTGAGTCATTACATGTAACACATTAACAAGATACAAGATTAGGGATGTAGAATATAGTCATGCAGACAATGGCTTCGTCCGAAATCGCATACTTCTTAAGAAGGTACTACATTTAAAACCGAACGTACTACCCGACCGTTAAAACAGTACGTTCTATATAGTATGAATGGGGGAAGTATGAATGGATCTCGGACATACTACATCCGCCATATTGATGTTGTCATGTGTAACGCGTCGTCACAACGGCGCGACAATTTAAACTTTCAATAATTCATCCGTTTATTTAGATTGTGTTAAACAAGTGTAATTTAATCACATTAAACAACGTTTTCTTCCTGAGGTGCTTACACTTAAAATGAGCCGCATCTCCACTTTCCGCCATTTTTTAATATGACGCCTCCTCTCCCGGAGCCTCATGGGATAAGAAAGTGTTTATGGTATGCCTAATTTAGAATTCGGCCGGAAGCAGTAGGTCATCCGGGTATTTTTCACCTACTGAATTTCGGATACTATGAATTCGGACATACTACTCGCCTCGCATACTGTCACGTACTATATAGTAGGGAAGTACTAATAATCAGCCATTATGCTAGTAATATGCATAATAATGAGAATCTAGTTATTAATGAAAGTTTTAGAATCAGTGTTAGTATAATTTTTTTTCCACAGAAGCTATTAGTGTTAGCTTTAAAGTGTTAGTTAGTTCACCCAAAAATGAAAATTCTGTCATTAATTATTCACCCTCGTTCCAAACCCATAAGACCTTCATTCATCTTCGGAAAACAAATTAAGTTATTTTTGATGATATCAGAGAGCCATCTGACCCTCCATAGACAGCAATACAACTGAAATAATCCCGGATCCAAAAATGTGGTAAAAACACCAGTAAAAAAAGTCCATGTGACATCAGTGGATCAACTTCAGTTTTGCGACGATAAAAGAATACTTTTTTGGCACAAAGACAACAAAAATAACACCATATACACAACAATTCTTCTCCTACGACTTACGTCTTCCAGCGTTTTAGAGAACATTACTGCGTAAGCGTATACTTTCTTCCAGGAGCAAACAGATTACTTTCACTCTGAGGTAAAATAGGCTGATTACAAGCCTTACAGATACATTGTCAAATACATTAATGATAAAATTATCATTTTTGGGTAAACTAACCCTTTTTTTCGGCAATATTAAAGGCTGCTGGTGACTTGAATAAGTGTGACTGTGACCATTAGTTGGCCCTGCATTCTTTCTATATATTACTGCAGTCATAAATACCTCCAGAGCATCAGACACCCCTCTGTGATGCCTGAGCTCATTAAATGAGTTAGCACCACTCAGTGATGCTGATACTTACTGGGATTTACTGCCGCTCCAGCTTATATCAGAAACCATTAAATTAAATACTTTGTAACACCACAAAACTGCTATTGCACTGCTCCAATTCTCATGACATATACTGAACTAAAAACAACATTCTGAGAAAACAGTCTGAAACACTCATGAGAAAGCATTCTGTTTTTTAAGGGAGACACTTTTGTGTTGTTTGTTTATTGTAGACACAAATCCCCCTAGAGTGTAGAAAGAAGCAGAAAAAACCATGACAGTGGGTTTGGGCCACCCAGACAGTGCCTGCTGTCTGCTTCAGTTGTTGCTCCCATGCACAGATAAAAGCTGACAAAAGGGGTGAACGAGGGAGGGGATAAACGCAGGGAGTGAGGATACAGCTGTCTGTTCCCAGTCTTGGAATCTGAAAACCACTAAGAAATGGTGTGAGAAAGAGAGGAAAAAAGTGCACAGTCAGAAAACTGAGGTGGGCTCCACAGTCACTCTTAAACAGCACCTGCCTTCCAAACATAGCAATAAATCTGTTTAGGAAATTGCCCCAGGTGACTGTCAACTCTGATAGCTGAAATTACTCTGGAAATAACAGTACATTAGTGATAGTGGATCAAAACATCAGTTGCAAATAAATCTGTTTAGACTACACAGCTATAATGCTCTTCTTCCGAAACCCAGGCAGTTAAACTAATAGGCAGTGACTAATAAAACTTTTTTTTTTTTTACAATAATCACAACTTAACCGACTTAACCAAGTAACTTTTTAGGGCTGTGAACATTAACTCCAAATATATAATTAAATGTCTAATTCACAACCATCTTTTCATTATTGCTTTCTAAAGAGACAATGATTAATATAATTATATTTATTGTAATATATATATATATATATATATATTTTTTTTTTTTTTTTTTTTTTGGGGGGGGGGGGTAAAAATTATTAATAAGAAAAA
>JAUMHG010000033.1:6326528-6337422 GCA_032359395.1 Enteromius anoplus | reverse complement strand
TAATATAAATATACACATGTAAATATTTTCTAAATATATACTGTATGTGTGTCATACAGGAATATACTCAAGGAATATACAGTACACACACATATCTTATATTAACAAAAATGTTATTTTGGATTGCAATTAATCATTGCCCAGCACTATTTGTAAAAACAACTTACTCATTTTCAAACACAAAACCATCTCCTCCATGTTCTGTGGTTATATTGACATCTCACCCGTTTCTTAGTTGTTCTTTTATTACCCATGTTTTGAAAGCATAGGTAGCCACAGTACAATCCATCTTTACTTTGCGGTCATACCACTGTTGTCCTTGGCAGCATGGTAACACGATAACCCAAAACATGTTGAAGGAGCACAATTGAGGCCCCTATGACCTTTGTAACGACCCATAAACCTCAGCAAGGGACCTGAAAGAGCTTTGTGAACATCCTGTCCAGGCAGGATTTAGGATTTATATTCATTACTCAAAGGTAACACAGTCCAAATAAGTCATCTTTGAATTCAGTACGTTCAAAGATTAATTCAGGAATTAACCATCGCAAGCTTTTTATCTTTTGATTTTCAATGAATCCTCAGAGTGTTTCTTCACTCATAAAAACAGTCTAATAGTTGCAAACAGCACCATCAACAACTGTCCCATCCTCCTCAATTTGGGAATTTACCCCAAAAGATATTTATGTGTAAATAATGTATGTTCATGCCTAGACTAAAGAAGTGAAGATTAATGTGCATATTGTAGAAGCTCAGCGTCTTGGTGGGTCTAGAAGGGCCCGGCAGTATATTTGTGTCTATTTGCAGGGGGGATGGGGACTTTGTTGGATAGACTTGTGGTCTGGATGCCAGCCAGAGTTGGAATCTTTTTGTTTTGTCTCTGACTTGTTGTCTATGGAGGTGTCACTACTCTCTTTTTCTTTGTACGACCCCTCAAACTTCTTCCCCCACCCTAGAAAGCCCTCTCCCCTCTGCATTCATTTATCATGAGCTGGTGCTGATATCGCTCTGGGAGCATCTCAGACCTCCCAAACGCACACACACAAACATAAACACTCACCCAAGTGCATCTTGACTGGGGTAGACTCAACGGCCTTGTTTCATCACTTAGAAAGGACGTTGAAAATGATGGTAGGTTTTCTGTTCTGTCATAGGGGTGATGGCAGATCCAGATCTCTGTCTAAAGCACTAATGGGTCTAAAACATCTCTGTGAAAGATAAAACACAACTTAGCAATTCTGAGAACAATGGCTTTAAATGTCATTTTAGCTGCCCTCCTCTCGGCTTCTGTTTTGCTGGAGGTACTACAGGGTCCAAAAGTCTGAGAATATATTTGGAATCCACGTCGAAAATCTTGTATTCCAAAACTCATTTAAACTTGGAAAATTACATGAGTTTATAATAGAAAAAAAAATGCTTATGAAATAAAATGAGTGGATGTTAATTGATCTTTCTTCTCGGTACAGAGCCATCTTTCTATTTTGGAGACACTGAATATATGGTGGATGAGAGTGATGGTTATGTGGAGGTGAAAGTGTGGAGAACTGGAACAGATCTTTCAAAGACAGCCACCGTCACAGTCCGTTCCAGAAAGAGCGACCCTGTTTCAGCAGAAGGTAAAGTGTCAGTCAAAAACAACAGCTGCTGATATATGGTTTTTAATAAATAAAAAAGGTAATGTATATGATTTTTTTTCTCAAACACTCTTTTCTCTTCCTCCCAGCGGGTCTAGATTATGTTGGAATCAGCCGTAACTTGGACTTTGCTCCAGGTGTTACCATGCAAACGTTTCGTGTGACTGTTCTTGACGATCTTGGCCAGCCAGAGCTGGAGGGACCAGAGACGTTTGAGTTGGTTTTGCGTATGCCCATGAATGCAGTCCTTGGAGAACCTAGCAAAACTGTCATCACCATCAATGACACTTTCACTGACTGTGAGTAAAGGAAAACAAATCAATCATTAAATGTTGATTTGTTTTGGAAGACATTAAACTGCAGATAAAATGTGTATTAGTGCCAATCAAAAATTCTAAATACAGTCACGTTAGTTGAATAACACTGGTTAACCAAATCAATGTTGGATTTTTCTGCAGTGCCCAAAGTCCAGTTTAGAGAGGCGGAGTACAAAGTAGATGAGGCTGATGGAGAGGTGAAGGTTATGGTGTACCGCAGTGGCGACATCAGTCAGAGATCCACAGTCCGCTGTTACACTCGCCAGGGATCTGCCCAAGTCATGATGGACTATAATGAACGACCCAATACTGACGCTTCTGTCATTGTGTTCCTACCAGGTTTGTTTCTTTTTTCAACCTGTTCCTCATCCAGCCTTTCATCTATCTAAATTCTCATTTGCTCTTCTTTTGTGTTTGCATATAAACAGGAGAGATTGAGAAGCCATGTGTAGTGACTTTAGTGGATGACTCGATTCATGAAGAGGATGAGGAGTTCCGCCTGGTTTTGGGCACACCTAAGAGCAAATCACCATATGGAGCTGCTATAGGAGAACAAAAAGAAGCTCTGGTCTCCATCACTGACTATAAAGATAGTAAGTATTCTTTTTATCCTTATTCTTGAGATATATCTGCATAAAGGTCTCGATGAGCTTCTCTCACAGCGAACATAACTACTTTTCCACTGCAGAGTCCATCATCAGGTTTGCTGAGATCAAATACAGTGTTAGAGAGCCACAACTTCCTGGAGAGATTGCTGTAGTGAAGATTCCTGTCCTGCGTCAGGGCGACACCTCCAAGGTCTCTTTGGTGAGAATTCACACCAAGGACGGCTCTGCAACTTCAGGAGAGGACTACAATCCCCTTTCTCAAGGTCAGCAGAAGACCCATGAAGGCTACAACATAGAAATACCATAAAATGCCATAAAAAAGTATTATCATAAATTGTTATACCGTGGTCAACAAAGCATACAACATCCTGCTCAAAAATGGTGGACAATTTACACAGTTTTAGATAAGCAGGATGATTATCTATTTCTTTTCTGACTATCTTTGGCCGCATGTCCTTGCAGATGTGGAGTTTAAAGAGGGTGAGACAGAGCATGTGGTGGAGATCCAGGTTCTCTATGATGGACAAAGAGAGATTCGTGAGGCTTTCACCGTTCACATGAAGCCTGACGAGTATATGGTGGCTGAGACACAGGTCAGAGACCATCATCTCTAAAAATACCCCCAGAGACGCCACATCGCACACTCGCACAGACACACGCTAACGTGACTCTCTTGCTAAAATAGCTGCGCGGCAGCTGCCTCTGTCAGCAGGAGCCAATCGCTGTCTCCAGTCTCTTTCAGGAGAGCCTGTATGATGTAAATGGCCCTCAATAGACACAGTGACCTATAAACGGAGTTATCCAGTGAACATGTACAAAACCCTTTACAGTCAAGGCCTAAGAGCCATTTTGGTTTAGTTTTTTTTTTTTTTTTTTTTTTGCTACCTTGTTGACAAGTGAGAGTCTGGGAGATGGCAGGAAATAAAATTGAGAAGAGTTCTTGAACTTGGGTCACCTGCACATAAACGTCAGACGTTCTGTCTCTGACTGATCATTTAAAATGTGTTCGGAGCTATACAACTTATACTGCTGCATTGAGTTTGTAAGAATGTTCCAAAGTAGTACTCTTTTTTAATTAGTTTTTCGAAGATGAACGAAGGAAGCCTAATTAATGACAGAATTTTCTTTTTGGACGAAATATCCCTTTAAATATTTCAAACAACCCGTAAACATCTTACGCGTTTAACACATTTTTTTTATTTTTATTTAAACTTTAACTTCACTTTTAAAATAATATATTTTAAGAATTATAAAGAAACAAGTTTTGTCTTTACAAAAAGATATTAAGAACATAAAAGAACATAAAATATTAACATTTGTTAAGAATGAAAGTGTTTTTGTTTTGTTTTTTACAGCTGATTGTGTTATTGTAAGACTTTCCTAAAATGGGATTGATAGCCTAAATAGTTGTCTTTTTCTCCCTAGATGAATAAGGCTATTGTGTACATTGAAGAGATGAACAGTGTGGCTGATGTCACATTTCCAGCGGTGCCTCAGGTGGTGTCCTTGCTGCTGTATGATGATACTATTAGGGCCAAGGACAACCCCCACCCTCCAACTGGCTTTCCTGTTGTCTGCGTTACAGTGAGTGACACCATAGATGTCCATTCGTTCCAATTAATCACTGTCCTTTTACATATATTTTTTAATTAATTGATGAATTATTAATATTATTCTTTTTTTTTTACATTTAACAAATAAAAAAGGAAAATATTGGGATGTATAAAAAGTTGAAATCTTGCAAATGGAGAAGGTGAAGTGACCTAATCACATAAAAAAAGCCAGTCTCAGTGAACAATAATTGAATGTTGCCATTAAAGATTATGGGTGGATATATTAATATCTGCAGTTTTAGTCTCTCATTCTTCAAAAACAAAAATAAATAACAAATAGCTAAATAAACATCAGTAATTTTCTGATATCTCCTTGTGTTCGTGTTCTATCAGGCCTGCAACCCCAAATACTTTGACTTTGACAAGACTGGCTCCATTTGCTCAGTGGAGAACATCAATGACACAATGACTCAGTACCGCTGGATGGTTAGTGCCCCTAGCGGACCGGATGGAGTCACCAGCCCCATGCGAGAAGTGGACACCAACACCTTCTTCACTAATACCAAGTCCATCACATTGGACTCCATCTACTTCCAGGCTGGTTCTCGTGTGCAGTGTGCTGCCCGAGCCTTCAATGCCAATGGAGACGCTGGGCTGGAGCTCAGTTCACCTACTGTGGTCATCAGCCTAGAGGAGGGTGAGGCTCTTGGTTCTCAATACTTTCAGATTTACTAATTCAACAAAGCACTGGGTTTAGTTTGTTTTACTGTTTTCTTGGGGATACTAGGAAAATGAATAAGACTGAAAGTCCTTTTTTTTTTTTTTTTGTCTGCCATCTTTAGGCCTGTGTCAGCCTCGTATACCTGGCACAGTTGGCGCTGAACCGTTCTCAGCTAAAATCCGCTACTCCGGCCCGGATGACCCCGATTACCCAAATTTAATCAAACTCACTGTTACTATGCCTCACATGGATGGTAAGTGACAATCTCCATCACAAACAATGCTCTGTTAAGTGAGTAAATATCTAAAAAGTCAAGGATATTAATCTCCACTCCTTCCTCAGGCATGCTGCCCCTTATCTCCACACGTCCCCTTTCAAACTTTGAGCTAACCCTTAGTCCAGATGGCACACGGGTAGGTAACCACCGCTGCTCTAACCTCTTGGATTTCAACGAGATCCAAACAGCACATGGTTTCATCACTGATGCCACAAAGAACCCAGAAATTATTGGTGAGACTTTACCATACCAGTACAGCGTGGCCATGCGTAGCACCAACTCCCTTCGATTCTACCGCAATCTTAACCTGGAGGCATGTCTGTGGGAGTTCAGTAGCTACTACGACATGTCAGAGCTTCTGAATGACTGTGGAGGATCCATTGGCACAGATGGACAGGTAAGGATTTCGTGAATCTGTCTCCTTCAAAGCTATGTTCATTCATTATTTTAAGCTTATGTATTTTTTAAGGTAACATCAATCAAAAAAAAAAAACCTTCAATGCTTCTGAAAGTCTCTAATGATGGATTTATTTAATGAAACATTCAGAAAGAGTAATATTGCGAAATACTACTACAATATAAATAAAGTGTAAAAAGGCAAAGTTGAATTTTCAGTATCATTACTCCAGACTTGAACCTTTAGAAATCATTCTAATATTTTGATTAGCCGCCTAAGAAACATTTCTTCTTCATTATCAATACTGTAAATTGTTGCGCCGCTTAATTTTTGTGCACAGGGGGCTCCTTTTTTCAGGATTTTTGATGACTACAAAGTCCAAGAGAAGAGCATTTATTTGAAACTGAAATTTTTTGTAACATTATAAATGTCTTTTCTCTAACTTTTGAACTATTTAATTTTAATGTCTACTTGCTGAATACATTTTGATATTTCATGTGTGGAATTGTTTTATATTAATTTAGTCCGTTTTGGTCAGTCTAAATGGATCCCATCTTATCAAAGAAACAAATATTGAAATATAAATAAATGACATAAAAAAGTAAATCAAATCTGTTTGTCAGGAACTACTGACAAATACTATGATAAACATCTTCATATAGAGAATGAAAAATGTGTATTTTAATGTGTTTTCCTCTGTTCCTGTGTCTGTAGGTGTTGAATCTTGTTCAGTCCTATGTTACGCTGCGGGTGCCTCTGTTTGTGTCCTATGTCTTCCACTCTCCCGTTGCGGTTGGTGGCTGGCAACATTTTGACCTACGGTCTGAGTTGCGGCTCACCTTTGTGTATGACACTGCCATCTTATGGCAAGATGGTATTGGAAGCCCACCAGAGGCTGAGCTGCAAGGTATTACTTTAACTAGTGATGCATCATAAACTCAAAAAAATTCAATGGTGAAATTAATTGGACATTATCCTGTCTGATATTGTTTTTTGTGCTTTTATTTTATAGGTGCCATGTATCCCACCAGCATGAGAATAAATGAAGAAGGCCGTCTTGTTGTCAATTTCAAGACTGAGGCTCGATTCAGAGGACAGTTTGTCATGTCTCACCCAGGTAACCCAAAATACACAGACACAGGTGCAGATGAACACACACTCATATCAGCGGACAAGTTCTCACTGTGCTGTCTAACTCTGTCCCAAAGAGAATACTGTATCTAAAAGCTACAGTACAGTGCCCCCTTCTGACAGAAAGCGTCCTGTCACTATCCTCCTGACAGAAACCTTTACTACCCTCTACTGGTGGCGATATTATATTTCACAAACTTGTTTCTATCAATTCCTGTATCTCACTTAAAGTTACTTAAAAAGAAGAAAGGAAAACAAATGATTCGGAGACTGTGCTGTGGATGGCCAAGACAATTTTGATTAGGCTAAATGTTTTTAAAAGTTCAGAAAGCTGTGTTATAATCGAGTAACATACAATAGAATTCTCAGATTCACGTGGTGGTAACTTCAGCGATGCATGGCCTCTGATTGATCGATAAATACACTGGCATTAGATATTTCTATCTTTTTGTGAATCAAATAAATGACGTGTATTATCGATAAAATAAGCTACACAATTTCAACAATTTAGATAAATAGAAGTCATTTTATATAGTCATGTTTAATTTGGAATTCTAAATGTCTGGTGTTTCTTTCAGGAACCACTTTGTCCTCCATGATAATGTCAGCTGACCACTCTGGACTCACATTCACTCTCTCCCTGATCAGAACTGAGCCCACTTACAACCAGCCCATGCAGCAATGGAGCTTCGTTTCTGACTTTGCTGTAAGTTGAAGTCCAGTTTTCTACCTGTTGTGTCTTTTAGGTAAAGACAAACGCAGGGTTAGATTGTATGAATGTTAAAAAGGTAAACTAATGGTATGTGTGTAGGTGAGGGACTATTCCGGAACCTATACTGTGAAGCTGATTCCATGCATTGCTTCACCTAACGGGGAGTTCACCATACCCCCTGTGTGTCACCCGAGGGAGCCCCTCACCTTCGACATGGACATCCGCTTCCAACAGGTCGGTTTCTCTTTTTCATTCTCATCTAATCCTACCAGTCGCAATGAATATTTAAGCATGATGCTTATTATTTTGTGCTGTATCTCAGGTGAGTGACCCTGTGGCAGCAGAGTTCAGTCTGAACACGCAGATGTTCCTGCTGTCCAAGAGGGAGCTGTGGCTGTCTGATGGCTCCATGGGCTTTGGAGAGGGCACGGATACTGCCTTCATGGAAGGTACTAGAATCCATAATCCATTTAAATATTAGTTTAGGTGAAAATAGTTGAACTACTAATTCATTTAGCTTGAGAGTGAAACTTTATTCCGAGCGGTTCTCCTGTAGGTTCAAACATCTACGGGCGTGTGATGGTGGACCCAGTGCAGAATCTGGGCGACTCTTTCTCCTGCAGCATAGAGAAAGTGTTCCTTTGTACTGGCACAGACGGCTATGTGCCAAAGTACAACCCTACTGATAAAGAGTATGGATGCCTGGCTGACGCTCCATCCTTGCTTTATAGACTCAAGATCCTGGTATGTAATTTTACCTCATGAAGTATAAATTTCAGTTTCAAAAAATTGACCCTTGTGACTAGTTTTGTGGTCCACAGGCTTACCACTATAAAATGCTGTGGTTTCAAAAAAAAGGAGTTGCTCCACATTACATTTTACAGTCTGTACTAAACCTGCCGTGCCATAAAGAGGTCATATACATTCTGTATTTTGGTCACACCAACATAATGCTGATTTGGAAGGCAAAAAGACAAAAAAAATATCATTGAATAACACATATTTTTAAGAATTTTATTCTTTTAAGCCTTTTTTGTAGTTGCTGTTTTTGAGCAAGGTGATAAAACTGCATTAGAACAGTTATTACATTTATTTCTAAAAATAGATACATTTATTATTTATTTATTTATGTCTCGCCAAAATATCAGGTGATTTTAACACAAAAAATAAAAACATGGGAGCTCATGTTTTCAAGTCATTGCATACAGTATATCTGCACGTTCATTAAATATCTGTTTTGTGTTAGATGAATGTATAAACTTGTTGGTCTTTGAATTTTAGGACAAAGCTCAGCCAGAAACTCAAGCCACCACCTTTGGAAATGTCCAATTCGATGCCAGCCTTGCTATGGATACCCCTGGAGCCCTGCCTTTGATTCGACAACCTGGATCGGACGGTTTCACGCTGTCATCATCTCCCCTCTTCCAGGTCAGAGACTCGCCAATGATTTAGAACCATAGTAAAACCCGATTTGAACCAGAATCTTGAGCATTTTTTCATTGTCGATTCATCAGGTAACTGCTGGCCGTGAATGGTTCATCCACACCATCTACACACTCCGTTCCAAAGAGAACGCCAGTCGTGGTAAAAGAAGCCTTGAGTACCACCACGCTATATCCTCCGTTGCTGACTCCGGTACTCAGTCCCGAAGCCGACGTGCAGTACCCGACCCAGAAGCTTTCGAGATCGGATCTGAGAATAATCGAGGAACCAACATTCAGCACATCGCCCTGGATCGCTCCAACAGGTTACGGGTGAGTCAGCCATGGAGTCGAGAAACCTACCTGGAGCACCCTCTGGTGGAGGAGAGCCTGGGCAAAGGGCCTGCTTCAGATTCCTCTCTTCCCGCTGGTATGCCCACATTGCTGGGGGTGGCTGGGCTCATCCTGCTGGTATGCCTGGTTGTAGTTCTGGTGGTTCTCTTAATGCGACGCAAGAGGAAAGACAAAAAGTACCCACCTTATTCCACTTCGTCCTGCACAGCGTACAACAGGGAGCCCATGAAACACAACGTGGACAACTCTGAGGTTTAAATCCCCCCCCTCCTCTCCCTGTCATTAAGACATGCCAAAACTAACTTTCGCCGTGGTGCTCTTCTTCTCAAGAAGCAGCTGAAGTTGAGGAAACAGAAAGATTCTGAGATCTTAAGCCTTCAAATGACAACATCCAGTATGTGGCTCTTTTGGAGCTTCAGTGAAGACATCTTGACTCCAAGAATCTTCATATAACTTGGTCAAACAAAAAGAAAATAGCTTGTTGCCTTTTTCTTAAGATTAAGTTTGAGCTTTATAGTACTAAAGTTATTTTAGCGTGCTTCCATTGCTAAATCTGTGAACCAGAACCGGCCACAGTGAACCTGCTCAGACAAACAGAGCGAATCTGTGCTTCAGCTTGTGTCAAACTGGAATAATCCGCAAATGTAACAAGCATTGCTTCATTATAGAAGAATCAATTAAATGTACTTATTTTTATACCTTTTCAGGATGGTAAAATGTGGTTCAGAATTACACAATAATTCTGTGTGTACACAGCTGCCTGTTACATATCTGGAGAGACTGGTTTGAACCACATATATTTTCCCGTTTAAAAATCATTACAGATTGACAAAATTAAAGCAAATAATGCTGAATATGCAAATTCTATTTTCAAACTTTTGTTTGCATTTTTTGTATGGTTTCCCAATTGATATTTCTTTTCCGTTTATTGTTTAATGTTGGTTATTGTTCAATGCATTACAATTTTATCTTCAGACACAAACCCAAGATTTTTCAACCAATATTTTGTCATTTTTATCTCACTCTGTATTATAAAAATCACTAAATATCAAATAACTCCAGGACACAAGTTTTAAACCCAACAGATTTAAAGAAGTCAGAGAAAATACCACTAGATTTGGGTTTGAAAACTGCTGTTTTATTAACTGTATATGTTTTTGAGGATTATTTAAAAATTGGTTATCTTTTTTTTGCAGATGGAAAAGAATTCTGTTAAGAAACATGGATATTTGTTTCATGATAAAGTGCCTATTAAGATAAATGCCTACTTCTATACCCTGTGACGAATTGAATTTCTATTATTTCAGCTATCATAAGATCAATCAAATGTGCATGATATGTTTGATATGTAACATGTTCCAGGCAGTAAGGACTAAATTACGGATAAATTCCAAGTTGCATTGAATAAGATGTGGTTGCAGTTGAGGCTTACATGCAGAGTTATCTATCAGGGACATCACTTATGATGTAAAGATGCTGTATGTAGTTAATGCAGTCTAAATTCCTCCTCAGATTTGATGAACACGATGGTTGCCAGATTGACTACACCAACAGGAACAAGCGCACATAACAATGAAATAAAAGTAATACGTTGTTTTTTCCACTAACTGGCAACCCGTGTGCTAAAATTTAATTGAGTAAACTGACAGTAGGTGGTTTACACAGACCAAAAACAAAGACACATTTTCAAAGGAGAATATATGTTACCCTTTCAGTCGAATCACTTCGACGTTACATATGGGAACTCGCCAGAGAGACCGATTTGCCTT
>JAUMHG010000033.1:6305888-6326428 GCA_032359395.1 Enteromius anoplus | reverse complement strand
ATATATAGTGTGTGTGTGTGTGTTAGACATTAACTGACTTGCAGTAGACATACAGTATTGCAGACAAATGGCAGTGAACAAGTTGAAATTCAGATTCCACACCATTAGAAAACGTAATACTTCTAGAGATTTTGAGTTTGTATTGTTATTGAACATTTGTTTTCATAATAATTGTGAAAGGGCTCTGGAGTCTTGAATAATTGATATCCTCCTACCTTTACGTAGACGGGAAGAATCCACTGTACCAATGGTGTTGCTCCTTAGCGCTTTGTTCCCTCCTGTACTAGATGGCACGCAGTAATTCCCATCAGTCTCTGACACTGACCGTGGCACCACATATGTGTCCGTGGGTGACCGCTCAGGTGGGACAGTTCCCGTGGTCAGTAAAGGCTTAGGCGGACGAGGGGGTGGTACCACATCTGTGGTCCCTGAAACAGCCTCCACCCCAGCAGTACGCGGGATCTGGTAGGTGCAGTTACTTCCAGGTGTAGGTGGAATATCATAGCTAACTGACAAGTTCCGCAAGTGGGCCTCTAAAGATGGTTTACGACCAGGCGTGTTGAAGACATAGAGTTCACTAGGCTCACCGTCGGGAGCGTGAAGGGAGGACGCCGACTTCGGCAGCAGCACAGTGTCCTGAGAGTAACTTCGGGGTAGGTGGTAAAGACCCTGCGAGTCGGCCGACAGCGACTGCCCGCGCGACGGAGGAGAATCATAGAGCCCAGCGGCATGCTGGAAAGGAAAGAAACCGTTGACTGAGGCGTGCTTGGAGGAGGAGGAGGACGTGGGCGTGTGGTGGGAAGGGAGGTTGTCATTACAGTCGGGTTCGGAGGAGGTAGACTTGGAGCATTCACCATGGGCCCTGTAAAGAAACCCAGGCACGAGATACAGGTTATCTGCTAAGCACCTCAAACAAATACCATCATTATAAATATATTAAAAGCAAACAAGCTCTTCATTAATACAAAGACAAAAACACCCCTACAAACACATACATACTACTTTATGCCATTTTTAAAAAAAAAACAATAAAAACATTTTGAATAATGCTTGTTAGGGATGTAATGATTAACTGGAAATTTGTTCAAACATGTGACAATTTTAATTGGTTGAGTATCCAAACAAATCGCTGTAAAATTGGAGGAGTAGGAGTTTATATGAATGTAACGTCTTTAGAAATGTTTATCGGGTATTTCTTTTCATCTTGCCTCTGAAGGATGCATATTAAAGTAGAGTTCATAAGTACAGCTCTGCTTTATTTAAAGCGGTAACCCAGGAAACGCTACACACCATCGCTGTTGGTAAGCGCCACCCGCCGGCAGAGAGTGAATATGCATCTCATGCATCTCAGCTCATCTGCTGTGTCGTTTAGATGCATTACTTGTAGTATGTTTTCACAAAACTAAAGTCAGACCATTGCATGATGACAATTAAAATGCAGTGGTTCCCTCTTATTTTAAAGGGAAAGAACACTTAGTTTTTATGAAGAGATTTCTCTATGAATTGCTAAGAAGCGTGCAGCAATAACCTAATAAAAGGACAGTTTCTCAATTGTAGTCTTATTTTGTTAATTAATAAGGTGAGGAAATCAAAATAGTGAATCGACTGAAACGTGAGTTGAGTAAATCGTTAAATCCTTAACATCCGTCGAACATTACAGCAAAATAACTGAATCCTGTACTGGCTTAATTTTGCAATTTCGACCAGCCAACTATATTATCACTTATTACACAGCAACTTGGCTAATACAGATGCAGTCAGTAGTTAAAAACCATCACCAACATCTGCAATACATGACTGTACGTTAAACTACATGAAGAACAGCTATGATAACTACTGATTGCAGCTTTAGAAATGAATGGATTTATAAATGTTGCTTTGATAGAATTGTTGTGGTGAAACAAAGACAACACGCTAATAGTTTAACAGGGGACATTAAACAAGTTCAGGAGATCGGTTGCCGGGGACTACGGTCAAATGCAGTTCAGCAACATTCCACAATATTTGTCCATAGAAGGCAATGAATAACCAAACATTATTGAGTATTCCAGAAAGCTGTGTAATAAGCTTGTCGCTATACAACTGGAACTGGCAAGGTTAGTGCCAAACACAACCATGCACGTCATGTGTCACACAAGTCTTTGTTTAAACTGTGCATACGCACTCTTTTAAGCACTAAAGGCAAGGAAACATACCATACCCAACCCAACCCAACCCATTTTAGTCAAATCTCAGTAGAACGTATATTTTAGTAAGTGGTTATAATAAGTGTGCAGATTTGCAGGTAAAAATATCTGTATTTGTGTTGTTTAGTATTGTATTCTTCACACTGATGCTCTTCACTCACTGACAGTCAGGAGGAGCGCTCCTGCTCTCACACTCCTCCAGAAGCAGGTATTCCTGCTCTTCCTCTCCTAGAGCAAGAGGAACCACTGGACTACACCAAGTACACACACAAAAAACACATGAAATGAATCTCATATATCCAGGTTTTCACCCATAGCACCTGAATGTCCTGAAGGCAGCGTCTTAGAAAGAGTGGGCGGTACTCGCATTATATAACAGCTGATTGAACAACAACAGACTCAAAACAGTAACAGGCCTACATTACAAATTACTGGATGAGCCACGCTCTAAAATAGCCAATGTACACACAGCCCAGACGTTGTGTCTTACCTGTTAGGCTCAGGTTTCTTGCTCTCACAGTTGAGTAGCCAAAGGTAGTCCTGAGGCTCATCCAGACTGGAGGAGGACCCCAAGGGTCTGATGCTGACAGGATGGTAGGGAGGAGGCAGATTGGAAAGTGCTGAAGCCCCTAAGGCTCCTCCTGGCCCTCCACTAGGGGCCATATCCACCACCAGACCCCCTGGCACATTTACTTGGTGAGAGCTCTTTGCAGAGTCTGTAGAAAGAAGAAGATAGGAGAGATTATCACTCAGCTTTACACTTTTATGAGATCATAAGCTTAAGATCAGACACATAAGATCAGCTCAAGCTCAGGGCGGTGCTGTTTTAATCAAAAGCTTTTACTAAACTCATCCCCCTACAAAACAAATCAGCATTGTGAAAGCCTGGCTGAATTCTGGTAAGCAAAGTGAAATACGGGGGGTAATTGAAATTTTAAAATATACAATGTGTGGTAGCAAAATATTGGAGGTTTAAATAAGAAATCAAAATACTATATCAATCTATCTGTGATTTGTAATTAAGTCATACATCACTTAAAGTCATAGCACCTCAATAAAAACAAAGCAAAAGCACAATCTTCATTCATAATTTTGCTCAAGTTTTAAAATCTGACAGATTGTTTTATTTTATTTCTTTTTTAACAGATCAATGTCTTCCACCAACAAAGGACTTGAACACACCTGATGTTATAACTAAGACTTTTAATTATTTCCTATCCTGTTAAGAAAAAAAAAAAAAAAACAGCGCATACTGTATGCTGGTTAGGTATGTTTTGATGCTGGGATGCTGGTTTATGCTGGTCACAAGCTGGTCACAAAGGCACTACATGGCACGCAGTAATTCCCATCAAGTCTCTGACACTGACCGTGGCACCACATATGTGTCCGTGGGTGACCGCTCAGGTGGGACTGTTCCCGTGGTCAGTAAAGGCTTAGGTGGACGAGGGGACGGTACCATATCTGTGGTCTCTGAAACATGGGATGATATGCTTCTTGCTACTTGGCTACAAGTGTTACGAGAAAAGAAACAGCTTACTGGACAAAATCATTGATGGAAAAGTATGGCTTGTGGATACTTTTCATGCTCCCAAAAGAGTAAAACTATTCATTTCAAAATGTGTGCATCTTCTCAAGGCTAATTTAGCCAGATGTTAGCAGTACGCTAACGAAGGTTAGCTTTAAAGCTAATATATACGGGCTAAAAACAACAAACCTCCCCTTCGATTTCATCAGGTCTTAAAGCTTGTATTGCACAGCAATTTACAATAAATGGACTGAAATTCTGTTCAATTATCCAGATATTCTGAATACAAGATTCTAATCTAATCTAATCTTATCTAATTCTAAGCAACGACCATGTTACTTTGAGGGAGAATTAAATATTTGTTTCTGTAAAGGGATTGTTAAGACCACCATCCTACACAGGCCGTGTGAAAGAGTAGAGAGAAACCCTGAACACAAGACGCCAATGAAAGTGCCACTAATCCATGACGGAGTCTCGGTTTTTACGTGGCATCTAGGATAGCTTGTAAAGCTTTTTGTCTATGTTCTTTTAAAAAAGAGCTTTTCTTTATCTCTGAATTTTTATTTTTATTTCCATCTCTCTTTGAACAGCCTCCACTCAAGGTCAGTGGAGTGCGGCTAGCGGGGTGGTTGTGAAGTCGCTCTTCAAACTCTGCTTTCAGTTATTCAGTAAAACGCACACAAACACATCACTTGTGCGCACACACATCGACACCCACACACACCCACTCACTCTCTGGGTGCATTTGACTCTTTCTAAGTGCAGGCAGCTCAAGGCTGTCAGGGCCACTTTGTCTCTTCACTTTTTTTTTTTTTTTTACCCTAGTTTTCCTCCTTCCCTTATTCTTCTCCCCTCCCCGCTCTTGTTTGTCAGACTTGCTCTGCTGAATCATCCAAGCCCTGGAAAATCCCCCCCTACATATTTGCATTCTTAGTACCCTGTTTAGTGCTGCTGGCTAATAATGGCAAGCTTCTGTGTGTATCAAAATAGACAAGAATTACAGTTGAAAACTTTTTGGTCCTTTCTAGAAATGCACTATTAATACAGCAATTGGGACATTAGAGGTGCCACAATACCAAATTCAACTATCAATTGCTGCAGAGGCATTCACCATGAATATTAATTATTATGTTCTCCCAGAAGGCTTAACGTTTTAACTAGTTAGTTGTCAAGTTGAGAAGTAGCTCATGAATATTCATTTACTCACAGTAGGATACCAAACAAAGCATGTTTAATATTCACAAATTATGCCTAAATTTAAATGTAGTATCTATATTTTGTTGCCTTACATATAAAAAAGCAAGCCATCACAGTCATCTGTGCTGAGGAGCCATAGATAGATAAAAAGTAATAAAACTATTATAACTGTTATATGTAATAAAAGTATTTCCCTTTTGCATAATGTCTTGACAGAAAGCAGATAAATCTCCTTAATCATACTTTAAACATATGGAATAGAATAGAATGGCACCGTTCTGATTAAAACACACTTTTTGCTAATATTTTCCAGTTTTTAACCCCCTGAGCATCAATTTAAAACACAGGTTTAAAAAAATTATAAATGCCAAAAAAAATGTATTTGATATGTATTAATGTGTATTTTATGAAACATGTTAAACTATAAATCTAAGCCATTAATCTAATCAAGTTGTGCTTTAAATTTGAGGTTTATATCTTAAAACATTAGCTTTCAGTAAGATTGTGTTTGGGCACAGTACCAAATTTTCCCCATTAGATGCCAGCAAAATTTACAGTAGAGTTTGTCACTCATTTTTTTTTATGATACACATTCAAATCACACTCTGACATCCATACCAGCACACCCACACAATTATATTTGCATTATTTATCCAATTGGCTCTAGTGTCTACTGTTACAGTCACAAAGATTTATAAAACAAAAATAAACTTTTCTTCATTTTTATTACGTTTCTTCCCCAGACTCCTCCTCTCTTTTCTTGACTGCATATTTGCAATAAGGTAGCAAAAGTTCACCAAACGGTGAAGGACAGATGTACAACCACAAGAATTTTTCAAAGCCGTATGCTTTAACATAAATACTTCCTCATTAGAAACCAACATGAGCATCATTTACCACAAAAGTATTCACAAGTTTCAGGACTTCACATCACTTTTAAAGAAGGCCACAGTGAGCCGAGAGCATCTGAGAGCTGATGGGGACCCCGAGGTGCCACAATTAGTCAATCATAGGGAGATATTTTGGGCTTTGGCACTTCGATCTAGTATCTTCATTAACAGTGAATGACCCTGCAAGGCCTCGGAGTGCAAGTATCCAAGCCACAGATGTGTCAATAAAATAAAGTACTTAATTCAGCAAGGATTCACTACACTGATCGAAACTTTTTTAAACTTAAATAAATAAATTAGCTTTTTAACAAATGACAATAAGACATTTCCTGAGCAGCAAATTAGTATATTAGAATGAATTTAAGGATCATGTTACCCTGAAGCTTAAAAAAATACAGAAAACAGAAAATTCAGCTTTGTCATCAGAGGAACAAAGGAAACTTGATCAATAAAACTGTATGAACCCATGATCATTAAATTCCTAGGTGTGTGTTTGCGTGCGGGACGGTTTACCTTCTGTTTCGGTGGGGTTGAAGCCACAGATATCACAGATGCAGCGCACCCACTTGTTCATCTCCTCTTCAGTGTCCGCCACCAGGTAAAAGACCCGGTCAATAGTCTTGATGTCAAAGATGAAGCTGTGCCCCAGGTCCTTCTTGTCGAATGTGAGACCGGCGTCCACCTGCTCGCACAGGTTCAGATCGATCACGCGGATGGGCTTCTTGGCATGGTCATTCTTGTAATACTCCAGCACATCTGGGTCTCCTGTCAGCCTCCCACTGCGCAGAATAAACCATCGCTTCTTCCATGCCTGAAAGAAGAGAGGAGAACCATTTGACTCATGTACTACAGCACATTTAAAGAGTCACGTGACTAACGAAGCAGTCACTTATTAAATGATTCTCAACTGAGACAAGTCAGTTCCACTGACAGCCATCTTGACAAACAGGCTATATTAACTTAAAGCCAAGACGTCCATTACTACAGCAGCCATACTTACCCTTGCAATTTCTGCCATTTTTTTTATTTTTTTTTAAATACAAGAGATCCTCAAACTCCATTTCCACACATATCAAACAAATCGGGAGTTCAGACTGAACTTACAACATGTCCACAGCCTACGAAAAGTTCATCAGACTGGCCTGTTATGTAATATTATTACATGAGAACCATACCAAATTAAAACCGACTAACTGCAGGAAAAGCATTGTGAGATGTTTCAAACCTACAAAAGTCATTGCAGGTTTTCAAAATTAGGTGTACAAAGTCCACAAATTGGTGCTCTTTGGATACATGATTAGTTTCTCACCAAAAATACTGATAGATCATTGCAGGTGTTTTTGTGACATCTGGTTTTATTGATCCAGTCTCATGCGGTGGACATTGTGGTTTAACTCTGGTAGAACTCTGTTTAGAGATTCTGGCTAAACCCTCTCCAGACAGACTTTAATTTATCACCACCCAAAAGCCTGCAAAGCACTCACGCTAAAAGAGGTAACTGACAATTACAGCTTGATTATGCATGCTTTCTCCCATTTAAAAGAGGGAAAATGGAAATGCCCGTTTTGTATAAAAAGCAGAGTTCAAAATGTCACGGATTGTAACAAAGCAAAGAGGGCAGCGGTTCAACTCTTAAAAAACTAGCCTACATGAATCTGTCAGATGGGTGGATGTAAAACATGGTGGGAACAAAATAAAAGGAGGGCAATATGTGAAAATAAAAAGCTTACAATATTACTGTGTGGCATAATGGTCGATCAGAATGGACATACTTTATTTTAAGGACCATTTCTCACTATTAACTATTACTTTTGCCTCAATTACTAATTAATAGTAAGTGAAGTAGTTGTTCAGGTGGGGTAGGAAAAAGATTATGCGGAATATGGTTATGTGTTTTGTAAGTACTAATAAACAGCCAAAATGCCAGTAATATGCATACTAATAAGCAAAAGAATTAACAGTAAGAACTGGTCCCTAATGTAATTGTTCATGAAATAATACTCAAGTTAGGCATTTTTAAATAATTTCAGTCAAGTAATGACATTGCTCAAATAAGCACAGCAATCAAATACACCAATTAAACTACTAGTTGCCAGGAATCTCAATCTGTGTTGTTGTTTATTTTTTACCATCAGGTTTGGAGGGGATTAACAAAGCCGTACTTTACCCCCTCTCACCCCCTCTCAGCTGTTTTTCCATCCACAGGGTTCTCTTTGTTAGAGAGCCAAGCTCTGGCCCTCTGGATATCACCCCACCACACAGCAACCCAAGAGGCAACAGCCCCGCCATGCCAAACCAAACACACACACAACATGACACTCAACAACTGATCAGCATGATAGACCTAATGTGCGATGTGACCTAAATTTCCCAGCGAAGTATCATCTGAGCATCAAGTCACCCATATTAAGTTTGGAAAGCTCAACAGGCTGAACATGTAACGTTCTAATTGCAATTTAGATTCAAAATGAAAAGATACGAGGTAAAACACATCGAGTGGAGTGTGACAGGACAGGTCCTACAATTAACAGCATTGGCTTTGCTCCTCTACTATGGTTAAACCAACACAGGGGCCTCTTAGATACTAGCCGCCGCTTCAAAACAAAGCATTGGAGGCTCATATTACACAGATAGTGTGTGCATGTGTATGTTTACTGGCAGGAGAGAGCCCCGGCTAACCTGTCACACGGATCATCTTACGTGGGTACAACAACACAGACGGAACAAAAGATCTTCCAGAGAACTGCTTCAGTGAACCGTGAAAATTCAGGAGAAACGAGAAGAATTCTGAAGTTTAAATCAACACAACATTGAATAAACTATTAAATTATGATTTAAGGGTCAATGACATGATGCCATTAATTCATCCAAAATCAATAAAAAAAAAAAAAAATGTATTAAACCATAAAACATTCAAGTCATAGATGAAACGGTTTAAATAAACCTTTTATCGTGAACATTTGTATGTTTCTGAAGTTAAAGGAATGCAGCTTAATTCAGATATTTAAAAAATTGTAGTAATAAATAAAAAGTCATTAAAAGGATGGCATTCTTGAAAAGTAAGCCTTGGCATTGATTGGCATATTGTTACTGTTATTGTTATTAAGTAAAAAAAAAAAAAAATGTATGGGAAATCTTTACTTAATTAAATCATATGACATTTTTAGAGTCATTTAATTAAAAACAAATGAAACCATAGAAGTCACTGCAAGTGAAACCTTAATGAATACAAAGATCTATTTATATTAATTTGGAATTTTATATGTCACTGACAATTAAAAAAGTAAAAAGTAAACTCTACTCTGTTCAGAAATGAACTGTTCATTTAAAAGAAGCAATGTCTTCATTTTGGAGGAAAGTGGCCCAGCTGAGTGAGCCATAAACATCTCTCTCTCATTTGTGCACTCTTTTTCTCTCTCTCGCACGCAAGGCTGCTATCTAACTCGCCTTTGT
The DNA here is from genome assembly GCA_032359395.1 of Enteromius anoplus. Lineage (NCBI taxonomy): Eukaryota > Metazoa > Chordata > Actinopteri > Cypriniformes > Cyprinidae > Enteromius > Enteromius anoplus. The sequence continues at coordinate 6,317,177 of JAUMHG010000033.1, read as the reverse complement.
CCGTAAAGTAAGATGTCCCCATTTCAGACAAAAACACTCCCACATGACACCAATCCGGCCATCCTGCTCTGGTTTTGTAATACATCAATCCTACCTTGAGTCCCGGCTCCTGAATCCAGCGCAGGCACAGAGAGTGTAGTGTTTAGCCACCTGTGGTAAGTGCCTGTTCCATTCTGATTAATGTCAGAAAGCCTATAAAAGCACATACAGCCAAAGACTCTCAGATGAAGGGTAAATCTGAGAAGAAGAGATGCTCTGTTTCCCAAACAACAACAACAGCCACGGCTGAACACCTTTAGATCCTAAAAGCATCCAAACTGTCCATTTTTGCAAAAGTCCCTTGCAATTTTGCAGAGTTTGAAGATCAAGTCCACATCTCGAAAAGTCCTTCAGCTCCAGAAGTAGTACGTAAAATGAACGTGTTTGTGTATAAGGAGGGAGAGGGAGTGGGGACAGGGTGGGACGAAATTGAAGAGGCCCCTCCAAGTGTGGCAGCAGCTGTCTGCCTCATGCACACACACACACACACACACACACACACACACACACACACACAAATGTGATGCATAGAGGCATAGGGCCACAGTGTCACTGTCTTGACTTAACAGAGATGCCATTGAGGGACAAACTATAGGGGAATGCCATCTGAACTGAATCACTGACTGGTCAGTCTCTCTGCGGATAATTGACGTAATCAGGCGCAGCAACAGAAAAGAGATGGATAGAAATAATGTTTCAAAAAAATGCCAAGCAATGTGAGACCACAAGCTGTTGCCGTCGTAGCGAAACTGCATAGACAGCCAATGCATCAGCGTTCATTTCTCTCATGCCTGAAATTCCAGGCGCATTACCCTGCACCATATTTTAGATGAGGTGCACAGTTTCTAAAACATGTACTGTAGAAGCAAAGTGTTCCCTTCACAACAGCATCATCCTCATCATCTACCATTTCCGTCATCATTGTATGCAATTACTACATGTCTCTTCGGAGTATGTGGTTTTGAATGATAAGAAAATAAATACATCGCTAATTAATAACCAATCTGAAAGAGGCACAATGACTCGAAAGCAAGGGGAAATTCAAATAGAGGAAGACTTTTAAAACAGAGGAAGAATGTTACACTGCTGATAAAGTTGTAGTTCATAAAACAACTAATTTACAACAAGCAAATTCATAAAGATATAGTTAATTAATAGGAAATGTTTGTGTGATGACATTTCGGCAAAATGATATTAAATGTCTAGTGAGCGAAACAGATGAATATGAATCTGGCACGGTTTCATTACATTGATTATTGTGTGCATCGCAGTAGTTTGGGAAAGTAATGTCCGTTGAGTGGCGCTAGAAAGCCAATGCTTTATTGCACTTGAAAATAACTTCCCACATACATTAAACGCAGTCAACAGTGTTAACAACCGCAAACGTGAGATTGAAATGCATTTGCTGAAGCAGCGATGCTGTTTTTGCTTGCTCCTATTGTCTTTGTCGAGCTCTTTTATCGAGACTAGTGTTGTATAGGATGCATAAAAGAGTGCAAAGCAATGCTTACCAGGTGAGCTACTAAGCAAGTTTACCTTTTTAAACATATGGAACAGATAAATGTAATGCAAACTTCAAAATGAATAACTTTACAAATTGTGCACTGCCATTGAAGTACTAAGGTGCAAGGAACCAGAAAGGTATAAAGATTTATTATTAGACGATTTCTGAAAATGTAGGTAGAGGCATATATTTTGAATCGGCCTATGTTTTTTAAACAATCAGCTTCTCGTGCATTTTAAAAGTTTAAATTTGTGATATTATTCGTGGTTTGCGTATTGGTAAAGCATTAATTCAACCATAACTGCAAACGGCAAACCGCAAATGCATTGTTTTATGCGTTATAAATACGCGCACGTCCAAAATTCTGAGACAATACGGCCATCTAATTTTCAGCACATATCACACACCAGTAAGATGAGATGCTTCAGTGTTTGTGAACACTAGAAGAGAGTACAAATTAGATCAGTGGTCTCTAAGGAGACCAGAGCTGGAGAGTGTGTGAGAACTGACAGTTGGAGCATTTGTAAGTGTGAGATCGTTCCGAGACGGAATAACCGTGACATGTTCGCATCTGCCTGCCAAAGCCACTCCATCTTGACTGTACAGTGAAGAGCACCGCATATCATGCATGTGCTAGACCCATAATGTGCACTTTACAGGAGAGATACTTGATAGGTGCGTTTATAGGCAATGCGAAAGTTGCATGTTTAGAAATATCAATTCTGCTAAAGCGGACCATCAGATCATTTCTGCCTGCATGCCACCTCATACTAACAAAACTCAGAAATTCAAAAATACTGAACTCTGTCCAATGTGTAAATCTGGGCAAAATGTATTGCATTTGTAATAAATTAATACAAATATGAATTTGTTATTATATTATTATTAAGCTGTTTTGGTAACACTTCAGTAGAGTATAGGGACCGATTCTCACTATTAACCAGTTGCTTATTATCTTAATAGTTGAAACACCTGCTATTCACCTACAATTAAAGTAACTTGCAGTAATTCACAATAAAAAATACTTACAATAACTTTAATGCTTGCTGTAGTGTTGTATATGGTAATGGGCTTAAAAAGTCACATGCTTGAGGTATTCAGCCAATCACAATGCACTGGATAGGGTGCCAATCTGGCCTTTTCAGAATTATTGTAAAAACACGTTTCAGAAAGGCAGGGCAATAAAGTATTTATGAACCTTAAAATACATAAAATTATCCCTCAATAAATTCCTAATTTGCTGCTTATTAGTAGTTAGTAAGGTAGTTGTTTTATGGCTAGGGATGTAGAATGAGTAATGCAGAAAAAGGGATTAATGTGTGCTTAATAGCTACTAATAAATGGCTAATATTCTAGTAATATACATGCCAATAAGCAGCTAGTTAAGAGACCCTAAAATAAAGTGTTTCCTATTTTTTTTTTCACTGGCCACTCCTTAATAGGACATCTCCTTTCTGCTACCACCCTATGTAACATGAGGAAACAGTCCTGTGTGTTTGGGTTGAAAGGCTAGCAACCGACGGCATGGCGGCTAAGTGCATAATAATAGAACTGGCCTGTCCAGACCTGAACACATGAAGACACACATGTGGGCACCTCCCCCTTACCATCTACTTGCGCTCTGCATGACATCATTCTCTTAAGTCTCATTCCCATCCATCTCTTCACGCTAGAGCCCGGTCTTTAGGTCATCCCATGCACAGTAAACAAGGCTGTCAGTGCCAACTAATGTGCCAACACAAGCAAAGATGATTCATTTAAATGGATTTGGATCGGCAGAACAAAGTCGATTTTGCACTCTTTGGACAGGCCAATGAGACCTAACAAGACGGCATCACATGAATGACCTCCAGCAGAGCTGTTAGCAGTGCGGTCAGTGTGTCGGAGTTTGTCAAACCCGGACAGATGTGGCAGATAAGAGGAAGAGTGAGGTGTCAGGTTTAGTCCCAGAAATAACAAGCTATTAAAGCATGTGCAAGTATGCATATGTTGCAGCTGAAGTGCGCCAGCGTAAAGAGGGGTGTGTCAAGATGCCTTTCTGCCGAGAACACGCTGTCAGCTACATGTCAGGGCAAAGGAAAGGTTGGGTCACACCTGCCACTTGTTTGTTCATCATCCAACTCGTGCTCTCTCACTTTCTTTATTTCCAGTGACAGCATGAAACTGCAAAACAGCCTGGATTCCTAACTCTGTAATGACGCTGTGTAATGTCCTTCTAAAGTGAAGCTTCAGCTGTATCTTAGCGGGAAAACTCCTCAAATTAACTTAAAACAAACAACTGCCTAATGCCGAAATGGCACTAATCTAAACGTGCAAGTAAAATATGCACGTGTAAAAACAAAAGAGAGAAACTCAAACAACACCACCACCGTGATACCAGTATTACCGGTGTTGTATCGATTAACCGGTGAGAAAATTTAATCATGTCACAACCCGAATAAATATATATATAAGTTGTAAATATACCTAGAATAACAAATATAAAAAAATGTATTATGCTTCAACAATGATTCCACAATTTGAATGGTATTCGAGTGTACAGATTATCAACCCCATTCTAACTCATGTTATGTCAGCATAACAGCACATGACCCATACGTTTACGTCATAGTCACAATGCAGAACTGCATGAAAAGGGAACATGACAACTTGAGCGCCACACTTTCTCAATCTTGTATTCTTATCGTTGAGCTTTCTTAATAAATTTACATAATACTTTGTTCTAAATAAACCTTTAGTTTCAACGCCGTTACCCATTTGACTTGTAACGCTTCATTAGGGAAGTTCACTTCAATAGAAAGTGTCGGATTTGTTTTTATTGCAATGCTGTGATACAAAACATTTATCTACACTGTTAGAAACTCTTATGAAAAGCCAGAAGCAACATGAGAAAAAAAAAATCATTAACACCACAGGCTGGTATTAAAAGGGTTTACAGAGAAACAATGTCTTTGACATCTAACATTTGCCTTTCAAAACGAGTCTTTCTTGCTCTGTGATCGCAGATGCATCATACTGGAATAAGATCAGGGCAAAAAACTTTGTGCTTGATAGCCCTTTGTTGGCCTCAGCAATAATGGCTTTCATAATATCTTTCAAAAACTGACCACATGACTCCCACTTACAAGCGCTTAAAAGCATGATAGAAAAAAAAGAAGAAAAAAAAAAACAACAAGTGGAAAAGCTAAGTTTGTCAACCCAAACTTTATAATGTTTACTTGGAACAGTATAACGGGATGTAGGTCATTTCAGTTTCAAAAATATTTTTATTTTAAGATAAAAGCTTTTTTAGTCAGAAAGGCTGCAGTACTGTATATAGATTAAGCTATACAGAGATTCAAATAATCAAAAGATAATAAATTCTAATAAAACTAAGTACTGGGTACAGAAACTGGTTTCTCTTGAATTTGACCTAAGCTCATACTGGTGCACTGGTTTTGGTTAATTTCTTCTTCAAATACTAAAAAGACAAGAAAAGAGAACTGAGAGCAGGAGATTTAACTTCTCATTTCTACTACTTTCCACATACTGTTTCAAATCACTGTCAACGTGTTTTGGCGCACAACCAGCCACTTCCATAAAAAACCACAAAGCCCGTTCACACTACACATGACACGCAGCGACAAAGCGACGCGATCACAAAAAAACTGTGTTTGAAAGTAAAACTAATTATTTTGTAATTAAAAAAATAAAAGTTTGCAAAAAGAGTCTTCTTAAATCTCAAAAATAAAGAAATTGAAAACAAAAGTATTTGCAGTGCATGAACTTCTTTACAATCTTTATTTTTCTTTGCGCACTTCAAATACTTTTCATCGCGAAACTTCAAGTTTTGCTCTCCTTTCTGCTTTCTTTTTTTGTGAGTCTAAAATTTTAGTTTGCGAGTTAAAAAGTTTTGCTTGCGAGTAAGCTGTATCTCAGTGGGCGGTCTCTACCTACCAGGATGAAAGGCCTTTTTCTATTGGTCACTCTCGATTGAAGTGACCACGCCCATTACGTTTTGCCGCTGCCAGGCGCCAGTCTGACTGAGTAGCGAGCGAGCAGTGTTGCCAACTTAGAGTTTTCAGACCCCCTTGGCGACATTTTTACAAAAAAGCGACTAGCGTCAAATCTAGCGACTTTTTGGACAAACCTTAGCGAGTCTCTGGTAGTGCCGCGGACGCGCAAGTTCTTGTTTTCTCAGCGCGCGCACCCCCCTCTCTACGTCTGTTCTGTTCAGCTGTGAGGAGCAGATCTTTCAGTGAAAATAGATATGTTGCTGCTAACTCTATTTTACATGTAAATATAGCCCAAATCACAGCATAGCCATTGTCTACATCTTATGTGTATTTTATTTAATCAGAAAGCGGCTTGATTATAAATCAGGATATTAATCCAGATTTACATCTTGTAAGGTAGAGCTATAGTGATTTAACCTAATAATGGGGGGGCATTTCAGTCACTATTTCATATTCATTCCGTTTTCCTGACAACAGAAGCCATTAAATACATCAGTAAAAACAGTTAGGGTGCATTGAATAACATTACGTGACTACAGAGAAGCAAGATAATATGACGCACTGACGTAATGAATATGCAAATTGATGTATGACGTCATTTAGTGACTTTTCAAGTTGACTTTAGTAACTTTTCATTGAAATAAGTTGGCAACACTGCGAGCGAGGTTCAGCCATGGCGAACAACAGCATCAACAGGTCTTTTACTGGGTAAGATAACCAAGTTAACGTCTTAAACTCAGTGATAACTTACCGTTGAATCGAGGGGCACGAGATGACGATTGTAATCAAGGTAAAGATCATTATGACACGCAAGACCCGTACAGTAGCGGTATTAACATGAAGTGACATGGCATTTGACACGCGGAAGGTGCGGGAGCAGTGACACTTTCAGCAGTGAAACAGTCCATCGGCATGTCACAGAAAACCGTAAGTGTCACTGACAGAGCAGTGGCATGCACCAGTGGCTTCCGTGCGTCAGATGCCATGTCACTTAATGTTAATACCGCTACTGTACGAGTCTTGCATGTTATAATGGTCTTTACCTTGATTACAATCGTCATCTCGTGCCCCTCGATTCAACGGTATCGCCGAACTACAGGCGGGCATAGCTAACTTTACGTATTTAAATATGTGAGCATGAGAAGAGAGACTACATAAGTTCACTTGTCACTGAGTTAAGACATTAAATTGGTTATCTTACCCAGTAAACGGCCTGTTGTTGCTGTTGTTCGCAATGGCTGAACCTCGCTCGCTTCTCAGTCAGACCGGCGCCTGGCGGCGGCAGTGGCAGCAAAACATAGTGGGCGTGGCCACTTCAATCGAGAGTGACCAATAGAAAAAGGCCTTTCATCCTGGTAGGTAGAGACCGCCCACTGAGATACAGCTTACTCGCAAGCAAAACTTTTTAACTCGCAAACAAAAATTTTAGACTCGCAAAAAAGAAAGCAGAAAGGAGAGCAAAACTTGTGGTTTCGCAATGAAAAGTATTTGAAGCGTGATCGTGTCCAGTGACACGACAAAGTTCAGAATCTCTCAACTTCCTGCTAATGAAGAGCGACTTTTGGAAGCTACAGCCAATAGGAAAGAAGACGATAGTGCTCACATGCTCATTCTCCTTTCAACTCCAGCAGTGATGACGGCGTTTGCGCAATGGAAAAAAGTACTCTCCGTTTCATTTTTGTTTGCATGTGTGGATATTTATATTATATTCCGTAATTTGCCTCCAAAATGTTTTTATTTAGCGACAAGAAGCCTATTCGCTGTCAACAATGACGTTACTAAGACACCAGTAATGAGAACGACCACTAGCGACCTCATCGCCAGCCTCTAGCGACATGCAGCGACAGAAGTCGACAGAAGTTAAGGATGACTGTCTAATCCAGTCTTACTTTACTTTACCATAAAGACCTGGAGAATCTTGAAAGGGTGGTGAACACTACATTAAAAAATGTTAAAGAAAAAAAACAAACAAACAAATAACGTCAAGGTAGAAAATGACCTTCATTAAACCTTACAACTAAGGGGTGTCAAAATTAGTGGTTTCTACGATGCATCGCGATCAGTAATAGACCATAACTGGTTATAACATACTGTACTAACGTGCTTTGTTGCAGTAGAATAAAATGGCTGAGAGAGGCGGATCTCGAGTGCGAGTAATTAAAAATGGTCCAACTACTTTATAAGCCGACATCTGGGCACATTTCAGCTTTTACGAACAGAGCTACTGTCTCAGGTTGTCGAGGAATGGCAGGTATCAGATAAAGATGAAGTGCTTGTGACAGATAATGCGTCGAATATGATCTCTGCAGCTCAATTCGGAACATTCCCTCACGTTAAATGCAGTGCGCATATGAATCTGGCATGGCAGCGCGCGATTAAAGTGGCCACGCTTTCCTGGCTTTTGGCCAAAATCCGCCGAATATCAACACTCTTCCATCGCAGCACCACAGCGAGCCACTGTCTGAAAGTCAAACAGCAATGTCTTAGCCGAAGAAATCGTAAGCTGATAACTGATGTCAGAAGAGAGTAATCCGACAGTGTCTCCCATTGCTAAATGCTATTTTGGTTTATAATTTATAATTTCATGTTTATACATTTGTTCAAGAACTGTGTTGTCATTGAGCAGGTAAAATTAAAGTTTCAGTTCATATATCTGACTGTTGGTGTTTATTAACAAAACTATATACATGTGAATTAAAACCGAAAATTGAGTATGCAGTGCATCGTCAATGCATCGAGATATTGTATTGAACCGAATCGATGACATGCTTATCGTAATCGAACCGAACTGTGAGACCAGTGTAGGTTGACACCCCTACTTAAAACAGTACAAAATACAATGCTTCATTCGAAATACAACCAGCAGAAAATCAATACAGAAAATACAGCAAATCCAGATGATCCAAGCCATATGAGCTGATGCACTCAGGTAGGAGAGGAGGTACAAATAGGACAACTTCTCATTAATTCCATTATCAACTACATTGCTGTAAAATAAATGATCTGTGAAATGTATTATAAATAAATAATTGTTGCTTTTTTTCTTTTGTAATTTTGTAAAGTTGACCTGCTTAATAGTACATTTCTCCTTATGGAGAAAATAAAGGATGATGATGAAATGAGGATATTTTTTAACTGAAATTTCTTAATGTAACTGTTAGAAATAGCTTACTTAAAATTAATTGTGTAAATGAAGTCTCAAGTGTCACTGAACTCCAAGGATAGTCCTGAGTATAGTTGATTAAAGATTAAAAAAGAATAAATGACTGCAAAAAAAACGGTAAGAAACCAGCACTGGGTAGTATCAAATATAAACAGCTGTCCCCTAAAACACAAACTATTCTAAAATATTAATGTGCAGCCAGTGACTGACTAGAAATCCCATAAACTGACCATCATGCTGTTTCGAAATACAGATTTCTTTGTTATCCCTGATGGTTAAGGTTGCGCAACAGTTCTAGGGTCTCTACAAAACATTGTAAATATCGGACCAAACCCCATTCCACATCACAACCATGCAAATCACTCTAAAGTCCCCCTGGCTGTAGATGAACAATGCAGTTCTTGAAGGCGTTTCATTCCGGAGCGTCAAGAGTTTTTGGCCACCCTGGCCTTGCTAACACGGCCCATGAAGAGAGGAAGACTAGAAGGGGGAGAATTTACAAAGGCCTTCTGTGTAGCTCCAATTGCTCTGGAAAATCAGCCTTTGTTATATGTGAGAAAAAAAATAAAAATCTCACACTAATGCGCTATTAGTGACGGGCTCAGATGTTCGAGCGGTGCGCTGCGATCTCATCACATTGGTACATCGTCATCACTGTCGTCATCTATGGCATGGAGGAGGAGACCTTTGATTTACTATCCTTATCTTGCACCCTTGTGATGACTTCAAAACCCAGTGTTCTGAAAGGCACCGCTGGCCTTGCGAAATGAATAGCTGAGCAGACTCTTCTGTTAAAGTATCGATGAAGTATTACACAGTATCGATGAAGCAGAGAGAACAGTTCCCAAGGTCTTTCTTACTGCATTCCAAATGATAAAATCTCCCGCCTTTATTCCGCATGTTTTTGGTATAAGGCTTAACAGCTAAAACGTTTCGGTTAAAAATCTGCAACCAATAGGACTCACACTAATTTTTATTTTATTTTTACCCAATGATCAAAGAGCAGCCTGGTTGGTTTAAACATCCCTTATTTTGAATGCAAAGAGGTGAATCCAGACTCTACATAGGCCTTTAAATCCTGCTGGTGCAGAAGATGCAGGATATATTTTAGATAATAACTAACATTATCTGAATAAAACTAATCTGCACTAGAAGTAGATGTGGTGATGCAATGCACATTCAATTGTTGGACATCCCATTCGGACACAAGGACCCCTACAACTCAAAATGTATTAATAGCAAGAATTGTACCTTGGAATAAAGTGTGATTGAAATCCTATATCAGAAAACACCAAATCCTATTAGTTTTTTCCTCCTATCCCCTTCTGTGTGACAACCCACAAATCAACACATTCTTTCAGAGTAGCGCCAATCCAATGGTCTGAGCCCTTTTCAACTCATTTATTACAGAAATAAATAAAGCATGTCGTATTCTGATCCCTGATCACAGTTTAGTAGAACGCACCAACGCTGTGACTTGACTCTCTGACTAGAGGCCAACCTAAGGGTGCACCGTTTTAAGAAAACACCCTGAACCAAGATGTCCTTAATTCAGCATGGCACCACAGCAAGGCTTTTTAAGAAAAATAAGCATCCCAAAGCAGGTGCAAAATTATTCATGCTGACCAGCACAGTAAACCCAAAACAAGCCTTCAGGGGTCAAAATCAGACCTTAAAACAATCAGCAGTCAGTGAGCTTACCTTTCAAATACGGTTTTCAACAGCAGTCAGGGCAAAGCCGAGAGGGATGTGTCTGTTATGTGTAGCACGAGTGAGTCTTTATCAAGAATACCAGTCTTTTTACATGGAACTGTAGAGGGACCTCTCCCACCTCTGACTTCCTGTTGTATGGGTAATCAGGCCCTCCCAGAACGCCTTACAAACTGTGACCACTAAATCAGAGGGGCTGGGGTTAACTGAAGGGAGAAGCAGAGAAAGGGTGTGCGCGCGCAAATAAACACAAACACCCGCACTCATGCTGACAGAACACTTCAGAAAGAAAAAGAAAAGAAAGAAACTTTTTGGGAGGGTCCTTTACTTTAAAAAAAATAAACACAAAAAATTAATTCTGACTTCTTTAACCCCTTATGCTCATTGAAAATGAACTATTCTGTGGAATTTAAAAGTTTAAATAATCCATGGCCGTTATTTTCCTTTATATGAAAATGGGGACTGGGACTGTCAAGCTGTAAAATAAGAAAAAAGCACTGTAAATTGATCATAAAAGTAGCCCTTGACATTATGAATTCTTACACATCTTTTAAAGATGTATAATAGCTTTTTGTTATAAATTCCTCCACCACTGTAGCTCTTCAAGCACAAGCCACTATTAGAAATCATTATGTGGAAATATAAAGTAGGATAAGATATGCAAAAGGCACTTAAAGGTGCCATAGAATGCATTGAGAGAATGTTTTAAATTGTTTTCTGATATGTACATAGAAGGTATGTAGCTTAGGTAAGGGGAAAAAAGGGGTTTTACAGGTCCATTAAAAACCCTAGAATTTGACTCTAGAATGAAACAGTCTGTTTTTGCCTTATTTGGAAGGTTCATGAATAGTAATGAGGAGGTCTGCTCTGATTGGCTG
>JAUMHG010000033.1:6287750-6305788 GCA_032359395.1 Enteromius anoplus | reverse complement strand
TCTACTGTCCAGCGTGAACAATGGAGGGATTAGGGATTCAACCTTATATGTTTGAGCCTGTATCAGACGAAGATGCCGATTTTGTAGAACAACCTTTTGTTCTGAGATTGCACATCGACCCTTCTGAATAGTAAGCATGTGCGGGTATATGCAAATGTGGTGAGCATAACTATTACGCATCTAGACTGTTACGTAACAGTCTGTGTTGTATTGGAATTTGACCGTTTTTCAGTCGTCTTTTGCAAACACTTGATTTATATAAGAAGTATGAGACAATGGTGTTTGAGACTCACAGTATGTTATGTCCATGTACTGAACTGTTATTATTCAACCATGTCAAGGTCAATTCAGTTTTACATTCTATGGCACCTTTAAGTTTGGCATTAAATGCTGCCAACATGTTTTTTTTTCAGGGTCGGAATAACATGAACGCCAGTCAACAATGACAGAATTTCATTTTGGGATGAAGCAATTCTTGGGTGAAGGTGATCTTCTGTGCAAAACATATTTGGCATGTATTATCAAGAATTAAATGCCTAGACTTCACAAACCACAACAATTTCAAATATGTGAATCCACTGAATTTGTGGGGGTGGAAGGGACGCTTTATTCCAGTAATATATTTCAAAGCAAAGATTTTTGGTAGAGCATTCTGGAGCACTCAAGCTCTGCCCCTTGAGCAGCTCACCAGCCCATTACAATCTAATGCTTTCCAGGTCTGTATAATCTAATCGAATGCGAGAGTGACCCACCGAATGAAGCTATCACACTGTGATTCTCTTAGCTGAACATACAGGCAAGAGCATTTAAAGGAACAGCTTTAGTGAGATTTATAAAGCACCTGACATATTATGAGGTCACCTGCTACATAGAGTAGCTTCTCAGGGATGAAGCAATATGGGTTAGACACGTCTCATCTACTTTTAAAATCTCTACATTCATCTTACAATTTTTGGCTTCACTGGTCACCTTAATTTTAAAAAGTCCCATAAGTGCTTGTCTTAACTTTTCCTGTAGATTACCAATTTTATCATTATAAGTGCACAGCACTATATATTCATTGCAGATGTTTTATTTTTATTTATTTATTTATTTTTTTTAATCTAAAGATGTTAGAGTCAATAAGACTCCACTTAGCTAATAAGAAACCTGGGCCTCTATACTGTTTCAGTCATGTGCAAAGTCACAATCTTTCACTTTCCATGTGTGTATCTTTAGCCTGGTGATGTTTATCATTTTTTAAATCACTTTCACTACCTGCAGCTTCAACTGTCACCTGAGCTGCACTGACACCAGAGCTTCAACGGCCAAAATCAACCTCAACCGTAAAAACAAGTAAAGTTACCCAGTGATATGCAAGATCCACCCTTAAACATTTAAAGCAACAAATCATGCATACTTTATTTGTAGCCTAATAAAAATTGCTTTATCACCAATATTTGTGAATTTATATTTAATTACATATTATATTATTGCAGCACTTCTTCTCTGTTTGGTTAGCATAGTGCTAACTGATTAAAAGAAAATGTGTTCACTAAATGCTATCGTATTTCTCTTGCAGATACTGAACATGTACTGTACATTGGCAGGCATTTTCTTTAGTCAAATCCAGGCAATATGCACATGTACACGTTGTTAATGTTGCTGGGCAGCCGGGAGTCAGTTCACACATGAGTAGCTGAAGGAATGTTCACGCGAATAAATGAGTCAGAAAATCCAACCTTGAACTTAAATACCTAGCGTTTCTCAGGAAAGATTCCCGTACGGTCAAGTAAAGAAGGGTTTGGTTTCTGTCAACACCTAACACAGTTTGGCACCGTGGGTTTATATTTCTCCTACAGATAATCGGAGAAAATATGTGTTGCGCACACCAAAGGGAAGTGGGTCTAACCTAACATGAAGTTTGGACTGCTTTATTCTGGAATCCACATTCAGCATGTGCGGTCTGGAAGACATGAAAGTCCAGAGGAACAGAGATGAGACAGAGAAACACTCTGCTTTCTCCGTTCTTGGATAGATTTCCTCAGTCTCCCTTGTATTCATGCTCTATGACCTGGACTCCAAAAGCAGAAAGCTAAAAAGAATTGTGGGAGTTCTGGGAGGAAATCTGAAAACCCAATATGTCAGGACAGTACATGAGAAAGTGAAAAAGATAGTTAGTATATAAGAAGGGATAGGCCGGTTGTCCCGACCTTGTTTCAAATAACCTTGGGAATGATTCAAGCAGCTGTGCGGTCCTGCCCTCACAGAACACCCATTCTCAATCATTCTGGGTTTTTTTTCAATAAAGCCAAGCCCTTAGTGAGGTCATCCAAAGAGCTAGCATGCTAGTCCTAAACCCTAAGACATTTTAGAATGAAGCCCAACAACCATAAAATTACAAGCTAAATCCAGTCCAGAAAGTACAAAAGTAAAACTTAATTTGAGTTTGCAGAATCTGCACCAATAGACTCGGGGGTTAGTACATCCCAATGAAGCGCATTTACGCTCACTGTCCCGAGATCGATTCACATCTCAAAGTCCTGATCCTGCTCCCTCCTTAGTGCTTTCCTGTCATCTTTCTACTGCCCTATTCTTGGTTAGTAGTTGTTTCTCTCATTAATACTCTCTCTCTCTTCTTTTTTTATGAATCAGTGGTAGGCCGGCACGATTTGGGAAAAACGTCACTTTGCGATTACTAAGGTCAAAATTGCGATTTGCAATTTGCCAGTTTCACACTGCACGTGTCCGCAGGGCGTGAGCAGCGCTTTTTTTTTTTCGGCGCCCACACAGCACGCAGGAGCAGCGCAGAAGTGCGTAGCAGGTGCAGAGAAATGACATAAATCAAAGCACATGGCACACAGTGTTCGGAGAAGAACGCTGGAAAATACGTCAGAAAGACGCTTGTCTATAGCCTGTTGCAGAACAACCGGTGCGTGACAAACGCAGTATGAAAGCAAAATCGGCGCGCTGCTCCTGCTCCACTCGCTGCTTATGCGTGCAGTAAAACCCGGCGTGTTTAACGCGCCGCTTAATTCGCATGAATTGCGCTGCAGGATGTCTAATTGCGTCTTTGCATTGACTTAACATGTAAATCACTCGCGCTTGTCTGGTTTGAACGTAAGAATGAATGTCTTGTTACGTCCACGAATGCATTTGTTCATTTAATATAAATCGCAACATTTGCTGTAATGTAATCGCATAGGCTGAAATCGCGATTGCGGTATGATTAATCGTGCAGCACTAATCAGTGGTTTACAATAAAGGTCATAATAAGCCTCACAAAACCTTTAATGGGCTGCAGGATAACTTCAAAGTATAACTACAAAGTAAGTGTTAAGGGATGCCAAAATTCTCGATATAATATTGAATTGTTCAATATTTTGTATGTGAATTGCATTGTTTATGGTTTCGCATTTAAATAATTTCTGTGCTGGGTTTTTCCTTCATAGAGAATTATAAGGCGGCCATCTCTACCAAATTTTATGGTGCTTCTGGCTGTCAAAAAAACACAGTCAGGCAGTAATGAGTAAACGTTTAATTTACTTGATATCCGTCACACGCCAACTGAAGGCTAATGTTATGGTCTGAGTAAGTAAAATGGGTGGTTGTTTGTTTTTAGATAATATAGCGTACATGAACAACAAGTTGTTTTAATGCAATTTCTTGATAAACTTTCCTATTGTTTTAATATGTCGGCTAACATAATTATTAGATGACGTCCTGTCAGGATATCAATTGATTTCCTATTGCTCTACATTGCCTCAGCTGATCTGAATGAATAAGCTATGCGTTGGCTAATTTTTTATTGTCTTTTTATTGTTGTTAGCATAACAGTTGCAAATAAACATACATATTATATTTAAAAATGTTTCTCAAATATGCTTATATATAAAAATATAATAATGTATAAAACATTTCGGACGGGATTAACACCTCCGCGTTTGTTACAGAGATGAGAGGGTCTGTTTAGTACATCTGGGCATCACAGAGATCACGCGCTCTGTAAGCGTGCATTGCTATAGTCATTCAGATTGATTACAATTAGTATAAATCACAAATACCATGGTGAAGCTAAATGGCTAGTGCAGCAAAACCATGTTAATGTGTGCTTACTTTAGTTCAACTATTATGATTTTTTTGTAGTAAACCCATGTTTAATTTTGATTTTGATAGTTAAAACATATGTAACCGAGTGGAGAAATGAACGCGAGTAATCTTACCTGACACTGACATTACAATAGCCAGTCTTAACAGTTTACGTGATCTGGCTCTTTATTTGTATTTATTTCTTTTATATGTCAAAATATATTAAACTTGCGTGCGGTAAGAGGATCTACGGCATATCGCGTTGGCTAAAACATACAAGGAAACGCGTTGTGAAAAATAAATATAACATATTGCGTCGCATTCAGACTCTAGAATTACCACAGAGGTTGTGAGAGAAAAACAGAGACATGGCAGATTCGGATGGGATTAATATCACAGAGAATGTCGTTGAATTTCTAGAAATTTCTCTAGGGCTTTAGTTTTAGTCAATATTTAGGTAGCACACATATTCTGAATTCAAATAAAAGCCATTTTAATCTAGATTAATCTAGATCGCTCGCTTTTAACAAGTACGTTGCAAATGACTAAATAATGATATGCACATTAGGGCTGCACGATAAAAGAAAAAAAATATTTTGCTCAAAATTTTTATCACGATTAATAATGACGATTATTTCTTTAGTAATGAACTTTTATTCACTTGTGTATACTTATTGCACTTTACAGCCACAAATAAAGAAAAACAAACAAACCAAAGATGTTTAGAATGGAGAGTTCTTCTTAGCTGTGAACAAATATAAATATAGCTGTGTAAATAAATCAAATTAAACTGCCTCTTTTACATCAACTTGTAACTAACTTCTGCACCTTCCTCACGTTGCTCCAAATAAATCCGGTTCTGTAATCAGCGGTAAATTCTATCAGGTGCGTGATCTTACACTGAGCCGCATTCACTACGCAGAGCCGTTATTCACTGACGAGCTGTGCAAATTCGGGTTCATTATTAGCGTGATTTTGCGCAGCTCGTCAGAGAATAACGGCTCTGTGTTGTGAATGCGGCTCAATATAAGATCACGCACCTGATGGAATTTTCCGCTGATTACAGGCTTTACTGACAAGATGCGCATTACATATCGCGCGATGATAATCTTGCAGCCCTCTGCTATTCTTCTACTGCTTCAGAAAGCGCTTGCAATCTAGACGCAGTGACGTCATAGTGACGCAGTCCAATCCGTAAACTCCGCCCATAAAAAAACTGTTTTGTCTTTATACTGTAAAAAAACGCGACGATATTTAATAACTGATCGTGGGTCACAAATATCGTTATCGTGATAAAAATAAGATTAATCGTGCAGCCCTAATGCACATGCTCTGCTCACTCAAGTCTCCACTAACAAGGATGATCACTTTGATGATTTGGGAAATTATCATGAATGCTTGATACGCGAATCGTTACACCCCTACAATTTACCCTAGTTAATTCATTTGAAAAAAAATCTTATTTTAAAATTGCAGTGCAAAGTCATCAGAATCAAACCTAAAGAAAAATCAAGTTGGTTAAAAAACAAAAAACAAAAAAAAAAACAAGGTGAACCATGGGCTAACTGTATTGTTGCATCCCTTACAGTGCTATATTAATATATATATATACACACACACACATATATATATATATATATATATTTAAATAATCCATTTCTGAAATATTCTAAAATGTGAATATGTACATAATAAAAACTTAAATTGATTATGTCTTTCTTTCTGCGCAATAACTGTATTTTTTAGTATTTTTTATTGAAAAACATGCAGTGGAATTACAAAATAAATGAAGGTTAAAGTTTGAAATCAATGGTGATGATAGCCTTGTGGCAGTGCATCGACATACAACAGTTGCACTATTGGTGTCCCGAGTTCAAGTCCTGGTGAATGGACCTTTCCCAAACCTCCTTCCTCTATCCCACTTCACTACCTGTCAATAAGTGCTGATCTATCAAAGTAAAAAGGCAAAAAAGGCCAAAAATAAATATATGTAAAAGTTTGAAAACAAGCAGCTTTTTACTGACAGTATCAATATTGATCAATATTTACTTTTCTATGAACACCATGATTTAAAACAAGGCAGCTGAGTGTGAATGCAGCCTTAAACAACTCCAGCAATTAGCAGCAGAAGATAATGTAATCGATGAAACATCCGGGGCCAGCACTAGATTAAAACATTACATTAAAAACAGTCAAAACAACAAACTTCATGCACAAACCACAAACTACATAAACACGTTTTTTGAAGACAGCGGTTAGGGCTTTCATAACCGGTTCGTATGTTTCCTCAAAATGACATGCATTAAAACTCAATAATCATAAACTCATGACTCCATAGTAAAACTATGCAGTAACGTTTCTCTCACCTTGATCCTTGAATGGTATCTTCTCTGAAACTTCACCTACTGATCCAGGTTGAGATGCACGCAAGATGAAAAGGTGCTAAAGAGTCTCTCACAAAACCGCACATGGTCCTATGTCCAGGTGTGTGCAACATCAGCATCACATTTATTGCAAACTAATTCACTTTAACTTGAAGACCCACCAACCACTCTCTTTAAAAACCATCCTGGCTATGGCTGTCCTTGGATGTTGCGCTAAATTCCTGAGCCGGCTGTTCGTCTCTTATTCCACACTGCTCCCTTTGCAAATGACCGCCAAAGTGGCACATACACAGGACAAGAACATCAGCATGTTTTCAAGCCGAGGTCATTCCATATCAATCATTAGGGCAGAGAAATAAAGAGAGAGAGAGAGAGAGAGCAAGAGAGAGATCAATAGCCCTTAACAGCAATCCCAGGGGAATGGCCTGGTTTCATTTCCTCTCTAAAGTTGGTTTAGTTTCTTTATCTCTCCTTCTGCAGAAGAAATGTGATCTAAAAGCCAGTACAGATGCAGCAGCTGGACCTCTAAAAGCAGCACTGAGATGGGATTCAAACATTAACCAAGACGTAAGCAGGAGAAGGAGAGAAGGGCTTAATCATTTACAGTTTACCATCACGCTTGGCTGTGGGACAACAGATGAGCAACCGGTCTCAACTGGGCAAAAACACAAAGATACAAAGTGGAAGTTTCCACTTCGCTGGCAATTTTCATCTTCCTGGTCATCTGTTCCCAACACTCACTTTGAGAAAAAGACATCCTGTTTTTCCTCCATTGTCACTGGTTCGCTACATGGTTGGTCACGACTAAGTTTAGACTGGTTTATGTTGGTGGGGGGGCTTCCTTAAAGTCTACAAATGCAGGAGGGTATCCTTAGCTTCTTGCACATTAGTTGAAACAACAGCAATGATTAACATGCAGTAGTGAATGGAACACTGAGCTGCCAAAGAAACAGTCTATTTCTAATTAACATTTTTACATCAGAACTAACATCGGGCAAAACCTTTGTGACTTATTATATTGCATGTTATTATATTGTGCAAGAAAAACTATGAAACATGCAATGCTTCACTATTAAAGAGACAGTTCACCCAAAAATAAAAATTACCCCATAATTTACTCATAGTCATGCTTTGCTAGGGATATGATTTTCTACTTTCAGACAAATATAATTGGAGTAATATTAAATAAGTCCTGGCTCTTAATGGCAGTGAATGGTGAGATTGAGACAAAATAAAAGCACATAAATCCATAAAAAGTGCTCCACACAACTCAAAGGGGTTAATAAAGGCCTTCTAAAGTGCATCAATGCATCTGTGAAAGAAAAATCTCTCTCATGAATGTATGTACATTTTTAATATCAATGTTTTACACAAACACGTTGATTCTGCTCATAAGGCCTTTTTTAACCCCCTAGAGAAATGTACAGCATTTATTATGATGGATTTATGCACTTTTATTGGCCTTATTTGCTGCCACTAAAAAGCATAGAAAAAGCAAGCTTTTTTTTTAATGTAACAATGTATTCGTCTGAAAGAAGAAAATCAAATATACCTAGTAGGGTGGCTTGAAGGTGGGTAAAAAGTGGGGTAATTTAGATTTTTTGTGTGAACTATTCCTTTGAGCGAGTGTGTTTAAAGATATATTTTTAGCTTTGACCTTTTAGTTTTGAAAATGTGTTAATCCATTTCTGTTTTATTATGTGTTTTAATAATATCAATACATTAAGTAAATGATTTAATTACTTATATTTATAGCATTTATTAATATTACTAACAATAAATCCTATTTTAGAAAAATAAGAACTAAGTAGAAAAACTACAATTCCATAAATAACCATTTAATTTGAACAGCCACTAGGCTAACCATAACAATGCAGTCACCAACCTGATTCACGAGACGTGATGCAGGACTGGAATGAACGACATGGTGTTTTTGATTTGCATCTTTCCCTGCAGAGCTGCAGTCCAGCGTTAATGTGATTCAACCACGGCCATACCGGCTAATGGTAAAAGAAGTTCCCTCTCTCCATTAACTGGGCTTTAATACGGCTGCTCTCAGGAAGCCCACGAGTTACATAAGAGACATTTCAAAAACAATTCCAACCTCTTCCGATCCCTTCCACTTCTGGTCACGAGACGGCAAAGCCAGTAAACACATCAGTGAGCGCACTAATGCACACACAAAACCGCAAACGCTCATAAATGGACTGCAGAACAAGAGAGTGTCCACCTCGAGCGACACCAGAGGAAAAACTCAATATAAATACTACGGCTCTTCCAAAACAGGACACCGTCTTGCAGACCGAACTGGAAAGATTTGGAAGCATGAAGCAGCATCATTCCCACAGCACGTCTTGTATTTACCTGTTGAGGTGGATTGTTGCTAGTCCCGAGCGTTTGGCAAACTGATCGTGCCTCTGTGGCGTATGGAAGTTCTGTCTCACTTTTGCTCCACAGCTAGTCTGCAACTCCCTACTCCAATAACCCCTGACCTACAGGAAGTAGACACAATAGACTGAAAATAACAAGAGGCCACCTCCTCCCCCTTTCTCCCACTCTTCTTTTTCCTACACTCCACCTTCCCATAGATGACAACAACAGCTTTTTCTACACGGTGAAGAAGAAAGGCTGCAGACACCCCAGTGATACCTGTCGAGACTCAGCGCTGTGCTCTGTATCTCCGCCAGGATTGCACAAGAGCTCACTGGGTCTTTCCCATACACGTCAAGACAGAGCAAGTACTGAGTAATATTAATTAACAATATTTCTGTTTTATTCCTGTTTTTTTTATTGATGATCACAACATAAAAAATAAAAAATATTTATTCTAGTAGTAGTATTCATAGTAGTATTTTAGTATTAGAATGTCCCAGCCCTACAAAAAAAAAAAAACACTTTAGTTTTGTAAGATGAGATCAGAATTCATACAACTTTGTGAGTGAGTGAGTGTGTGCGTGTGTGAGCACTTTCAGTCTCTCACTTCTCTCCAGTAGCCTCTTGTGATAATATATTTCATCCCAGTCACCCAGCATAATCCAATCTCAGGCCAAGGCTAACCAAGGCAAATCACATTTAGTGCAGAGACTAGAATTTATTTGTGCCAAATCTAATCGTCCCTATATACCTAAAGAAGCAAGAGGTACAGGAAATGGAGCCTCGGAATAGTGCAGATAAGGAAAGAGAGGCCGCATCCCAGAGCATCCTTCACACGCTTCTCTTGCACGGATTAGATAAGTCCCAAACAATACCACGTCTGATGTTTGTCATTCAGTTATTTATGACTGCCGTACAACTCCACAGCAAAGGAATACTTCTAAAGTGGGAAACGCAATGCATGAGTGACTTGAGCGTTAGTGTCCCAAAGGACTGTGAGAGGTGTGGGTCGCTGGACAGACGACGTCTGATCAGTGCTTTTTACTATAATCTGATACACATCTTTACAGCAGAACTGCATCTGAATCTAAAACAAGAGAGCATATATTATATCAATTTTGTAAATTACGAACACAAAAAAGTATGCACATGTCCAAGTGTAAGAAATATGCTCTTGATATTTCATACAAATATACTTTAAATGTATAATATGTAGCAAAAACATATGATTTAAACATTTCTTTTAGGTTACTTGGAATAAATGAGAGAAAAATATTAAGACAACTGATGCAATAAATCAAAAAACTAAAAAACTTTTTGTGGCTGTGCACACACATAAATTACAGTGTTGTTTAAGTCCGAGCAGGTGGTAAAGGATGAGAAGTGTGTACAACACATGATTTCAGCCCATTAGAGCAGTGACCCCCTACAGAGAACATTGTGTACTGGAGCAAACATGCCTGCGAGTCATTAGTTAACATATGTGATGATTTCATTAACATGGAAAAGGAGATGGACATCAACTTTCTCTTAAAGGGGTCATACAAACCCAGTTTTCCACTAGCTAAGTCTTAATGGAAAGCTTGTAATATAGTTTGTTTTAAAAATTTTCAGAGATAGTTTTAAAAACGTTCATTTTCCCCTGTCAAAAACAGCTCTTTTGAAATCACTCTGTTCTGTGTACTTCCCCTTTAACTCTTCACGAGCTCCGCTGACTCCGCCCCTCTTTTCTGAGTCGCTCTCGTCGAGTCATTTCTTTTTTTTAGCTGTATTCATAGTGAAACTTGCTAATTAGCACATTATTAGGGAAGGCGATTTGCAAAGATTCATTAAAAGACATTATACTCACTGCTTCTGTAGGTGAGGCTGGATCATGAATGATTCACACAAATATAAACTCATTTCGGTTGATCAAAGGCACGTTTCCCTTCAGAACCAAACATAACGTTAATCCTCTGCGTCTTCAGTCACTCTTCAGATGTCGGGGGTAAATGACTACTGCTATGTTCATTAATACATTCAACAACAAAACACCTCGATCTCTTAGAAGTCTTGCTTGTCTCTGCGTCTCTGTCTTATGATGGCTCAATCAGGGCGGGTCTGAGGTAAGACACCAGTTCAGTCGGTGTGACACGCTGCTGTCAATCAACTATTGCGGGAGTGGCCTCTGTGGGCGTGACGCCAAACCGACATGCATTTGAGAATGGCTTGATTTCAGAAGGGGCAGCTTATTTTTATTAAATCAAAAGAAAACTACCTGTGGATCTTTATCATTGTAGGGTGGTTGTGTACACACACTCCCTACACACATTTTACAGCTTGTAAAAGTGCATGTACCACCGTATGACCCCTTTAACATTAACACTTTTTTAGCGCTGATTGTCATTTATGTGTTTTAATAATAATGTTTGCTGACACTTTAGGTAAAATCAATAAATAAATACATAACATTTTTTTTTAATTATTGTGCTGATCTCGCCACATGTATCACCAGTATAACGGTATTTGTGTTGTTAATAGACACAATGGAAACTGCAGGCTGTGCTGAACACTTATTTTGTCTCTGCCTTCTTGCTGATTCCCTAGATAAAGACATGCACTTCATCACAGCCTCTCTGCCATGTGCCTGTCAAATGAGTAGTTGTGTGAATATGTGGTTCACCTTCACTTGCGCTGAAGCACTGTATGACGTGCTATGATAAGGAAAGAGACTTCTGAAGGACAACTAAACTGTGACTGCTGTACTACATTGTGCTTGTAAAAGTAGAAGCCAGGTCACTGATCAATAGCTATTATTAACCTAATGTAAAGTTCACTCAGGCTTCTGAAAGATACACACACTTTTTCCTCATATACTAGTCTTACTAACATTTAAAAAACGCCGTTATTAATAGGAGATTAGAATTAAAATGCCTTGAAGAAGTAGATTTCAGAGCAGCACCCCTATGGCTGAGAGATATTTGTTAAAAATTATAATAATTCAAATAAATAATATGCCTAATTGTGCTTTAGGGTGACCATATATTTATCACATATATGGATGTTTTTGTTTGTTGACTACTGGTTTTAGTTCGTTGTAAATTGATGTTTAAAAGAAAAATCAAAGATTTTTAAAATGTAAAAAATTAAATAAATACATAAATAATAAAAGAATGTTAGTTATCAGTATTAGGGTTGGGTCGATAGACGATGGCCGATAGACATCACCATGCTTGGTGTTTTAGTTGCAACTAAAGCGACGACGATGCCATTGGCCATCGTGAGGTTTCACATTAGACATTGTACGATGCCAAATTGGTCGACATCACCCAACCCTAATCAGTTTGTAAAAACTCTTAATAAATACACATAATTATTAAAATATCTGTAGTAGCAAGTATCTGAACCTTTTTTTTTTAGATTTTTTAGATTTAACCTTTTTCAATAGTTTTTTTTTTTTTTTTTTAAAGTTAGCCAATGGCATGCTTTAAATAGCTTTTCAAAGCTTACTGAAAACCATTTTTGTGACTTTGTTACTTTATTTCAAATAAATACCCAACTTTTCCTCAACAATTTTGCCTAAATTCATTATGCAAATATGCTGTTCATATAATGCTAATATCCAGCAAACCCTGATGTCTGTTTACATAAGACACAATACAACTGACTGTTCAACAGCTAAGAAAGTACGGTCCAATAATAGCATTATATTGGTCAGTATACAGTATTAGTCTAATTGGACAATACGTCATGCCTGACCACTTGCGACACTAAGCGACTAATACATATAATAATACAAAAGTTTGCAAGTCTCTTTAAGAGATAGTGTACCCTTTATATAAGGCCATCTAAAAGAAATTTGAAAGGTTACATATTACGTCCAAGCGCTAGATGTGGAGCACCAAGTGATAAGGCATGGGCTAGTCATCTGACCAAGACGGAGAGAGAGACAAAGGGGCTTGACATCAACAAATACGGATATACGCAAACAGGGTAGGCACTCTTTTCTTCCGTTCCCTCTAACCCTGCTCCATGATTCAAGGGGGCGATAGTTACGCCGGCATAAAAGGTCAGCGGGGTGGCACCTCGCCTGCATGAGTCAACTACTCCTCCCCGATCCCCTTTGCTTTCCATCTATCGCTCTCTAAGTCATATGTCTCCGTCAAAGCTGCGTCACTCACATTCAAACACATTCTTCTGGCCTTGCCAGCCTATCTTCACATGACTGGAGCACTGCTTAGGTCACTCGGACCGGCTGGCAAAACAATTCCCTCTTTTTTAGTTCCCAACATTCTGTGCAAAGGACAACAGGGCCCAAAACGGACAGCGACCTCTATGACTCAGGTGTCAGGAAGGAAACCCACACTAAGACTTGTTTCGTTTTTCAGCTTCTTATACCAAAGTTAAACATGACTGTAAAAAGGCAAACCATAAAATCCTAATTTCACACCTTTCGAACAAAAATGAAGAATAAAATGCATAAACATTAAAACGAAAATAAATTCTAGGACTTTTTTTTTTTTTATTCCCTGATATCAATGTTGCCAAGTCCTCAGATTTTAAGTGGAATTAGGCTACTTTAATGCTTTTTCTGTGGGATGTTTTTCATGTCCGTGGGTTGAAGCGACCACAGTAACGTGATATTTTAGCCCCTGGAACGTGACTGTTATCAAGGGAACCCAACCAAAAGCAATTGGATGGGTTTTGCTGAGAGAACATGGCAACCCTGTCTGATATTTTCATGAACATGAGAACTTTAAAAATCCTACACCAAATGTGAATGCAAGTCTGCAGTAAATAAAAGGTGCAGTTTAAAGGAATATTTCCCCAAAAATGAAAATTCTGTCATCATTTACTCACCTTCAAATAGTTCCAAATCTGTAAGAATTTTTTTGGTCCTGTCGAACACAAAGGAAGATATTTAGAAAAACATTTGTAACCAGGCTGTTCTGGTCACCTATGACTTCCATAGTAGGAAAAATAATGGGGAAAGGAAGTCAAAAGTGACCGAAACAGCTTGGTAACAAACATTTTTCAAAATGTCATTCTTTCACAGACAGAATTTTTATTTTTTGGTGGACTGTTCCTTTAAGCGATAGAAGA
Organism: Enteromius anoplus; assembly: GCA_032359395.1. Classification (NCBI taxonomy): domain Eukaryota; kingdom Metazoa; phylum Chordata; class Actinopteri; order Cypriniformes; family Cyprinidae; genus Enteromius; species Enteromius anoplus. The sequence continues at coordinate 6,291,881 of JAUMHG010000033.1, read as the reverse complement.
TGAATTTTATTTTATTTTAAAAATTTGAAGGAAAATGAAAACAAAAAATAAGAACAACAAAGCAAAACATGCACGGATGAATCAGTCATAAGATGCATACAAAGCATTTATATAATAGATATGGAACTTTAGTTATTTTTCTGAACGACACAAAACTCTTAATTAAAAGTTAACACACATAATTTCTGCGCATCATCAAACATTTCCAAACAGGTTTTGCAAAGAATCTCTAATGGTAACTCAGACAGTCCCATGCCAACTCATTGTTTGAGCCACTGCTGTATTGGGCTCTCAAACAAACACTGATGTGTTGATAAGGAAAGGAAAAGGAAATCAAATGATCTTATGAAATGGCTCACGTTTTACCATTAAGCTGAGACAGGTGAAAGCAAAGCAACAACGAATAAATGTTATCTTTTACACATTCAGTGGATGCAAATTTTAATAGGGTGAAATATATATATATGTAAATGGTCAAACCGAGAATATAACAACCCAGCGAATGGTTCCAAAGTCAAGCGTACACACCCCACGGTTAAAACACCTGCAAGCTGTAAGCACCTGCTCATATAGAGACCACAACAGAAACTCTAGAGCCACTCGTCTGCAGCGTAAGCCAGGTGTCTTTCTCCAAAAACCAGTGAGATCAACAAAACGTGCCATGAGGAAATGAAAGGAACCCGTACTGACCTTGAGAGCGGAGCAGATTTACTGGAGTGAAACTTAATCCAAAGTTCTCGGAAAAAGGATAATGCAGGTTATTGAACTAATAATTAGGAATCAAATGAACACATCCTGAACCAGCACTTCTGGAGTGGACGGAGGTGTCCACATCAGAAACAAGCCTGTGCTCTGCATGGTCTATATTGGAGGTCGTTTTGCTTCTCACAGCTATACACATGAACACTATCTCTGCTGGCACGATGCCAGGCTGGAGATATCAAGCCACGTTGAACAGCCCTTCTAATGCAATCAGAAGAGAGAGCACTCGCTTTCACAGACTGTCGCTGAGAGCTCACTCGCAATGAGGGGGAAGGGTAGTCCAATGCGAGCCGGGCCCCAGTAGACTCACGGTAACCTGAGAAATTACACGGGGCGGCGGCGGCATTTCACAGCTTGTCTCCAGCCTGACCCCTCCTACACACCAGTAGCCCACTGTGATCCTGAGAAGGGACAGGGAGAGGCTGGGAACCTCGAAACCTGGAAACCTAGAAGCCCCTCGGACACCTCTTTATTCTTAAAACACCATAACTGGTCTTAACTATATAAAATAGGTACCAGTTTATAATAAGTTTTAATTTGGTAAAGGGTTAGTTTACTCAAAAAGTAAAGTTCTGTTTTCATTTTATTTACCACCAAATGAGTTTCTGTTACAGTTAGAGTTGAGTTTTCATTTCCTATGTTTAATGTGCTCTTGCATGTGTGGGGGCGGTGTTTAAATGTGAATAAGAACCTGTTCTGTTCATCACAATAAAACAGACACTCATATTCTTATATTTTACATTATATCTAAGATACAAAAAAAACTTTACATATTTACATGCATGTATGTGTACTAATATATCATACATAAACACAGAATGCACACATATTATATATTTTGGATACGATTAACCGTGATTATTCATTTGACAGCACTATTTGGATTACTTTTTAAATGCATATATTTATATATATATATATATATATATACACATACACACATACACACACACTTTTTACTATCGCTTTTACAAGGAACCTTTTTGAAGAGTCAAAGTTTTGGACTTTCAATTGAGGCACACTGAAATTGTGATAAAGTGTAAAAATTCTCAATTTTGCCTTTTTTTATTCATCTAGGATGATCTTTAATTTTAAAAAATATACTGTTATGTGTTAATGCATTACTAATTAATTCATAATAAATGAACTGATGTTAAAAATGTAATATGTAGCATATGTTATGTTTAACTGTTCAGCACTGCTTATTGTTAGTTTCATGTACCTAATGCACATAATAATGCATAAACTTACTATAAAGTAGGGCTGCACAATTTGGGGAAAATGTGCGATTGCGATTATTAAGGTTAAAATTGCGATTTGCGATTGCGATACGGTAAACAAGTGGTTTGACTCAACTTGCTTGTTATCAAGGAAAATGCATACACAGATTACTAATAATGCTGAAATATGTATTTCTCACCTGAGATACAGTAAACAGTGCAATCTAGCAACGACAGATTAAAACTAAATTGTACAAAATTAAATAACAGTAACATCTTTACATTACTGAATTAAATTACATTAAAATTAAATTAAAAAGTCAAAAGTACAGAAAAACAAATAAATATTTCTTTTGGTATCTCTTGTCCAGTGTGCCAATCATTTTCTCAAATCCCTCTTTGCTAAAAGTGCGTTCACACCTGAGGTGACTTGGGCGAATATATCTCGCTATTCGCATGTAGTTGGACGCTTGAAGATGCGAGTTTACGCCGGTTTCACACAGCACGCGTCAGCAGGGCATAAGCAGCGCATTTTTTTTTTTTGACGCCCATGACGGCACGCAAGGCGGGGCAGAAGCGCATAGCAGGTGCAGAGAAATGACATAAATCAAAGAACATGGCACAGAAAATACGACAGAAAGATGCTTGTCTATAGCCTCCTGCAGTACACTCTGCTCCTGCTCTGCATACGTGCTGCTTGCGTGCAGTAAAACCGGCGTGTTTAACGCGCAGCTTAATCCGTGTGTATCGCGCTGCAGGATGTCTAATCGCGTCTTCGCATTGACTTAACATGTAAATCACTCGCGCTTACCGCTTCATTTGCGTCTGGTGTAACCACAAGAATGAATGTCTTGTTACGTCCACGAATGCATTTGTTTATATAATATAAATGGCAACATTTGCTGTAATGTAACCGCACAGGCTGACATCGCGATTGCGATATGATTAATCATGCAGCACTACTATAAAGTGATGCCAGAATTGTAACCAAAACCTGCCAATACTATTTTAATATGTTAAACAACATTTTATATATATATATATTTTTTTTTAAATAACATTACATTTAAAATGTGTATTTTAAATAACTAAAGGTTTACACAAAAGTACACAAACCAATTTGTACTAACTAGTTGTTTATAACCATGCCTATCAATACTTTATTTAGTACTTGTAAAATATGGCCTTCAGAATGTGTTTTATGTCCTTAAACCTACCCAATAAGTAAACATAAATACTAGGGATGTCCAGATCCAATTCCATGATCAGAAATCGATCGTAATCGGACGTTGCTCCCAATCAGGACTCGAATATATACACATATATATATATTTTTTTTTTTACACATCTATAGTTATGCAGTGGCACAGAATTAGACCTCTTGACTCTACACAGAAGCAGCAACGCATGCGGCATGACATCACTTTGTTGAGACGCTATTGGTTAAATGCCGGCAAAGTAGAACACGGAAGCACCTTAAAGAAAAAAAAAAAAAAAACACCCGACACAATACAGCGAGTTTGCTCAGACAACCCAGCTGAAGCTCACGCTGCAGGATAGTTTGAAGAGGAGAGAAAAAATGCCCTGTGACAGCACGAAGGCGCAGTACATTACAAGACAGCATAAATTATACTTTTGTGAAGAATTTATGTTATTTATACTTGATTGTTCAAGCTACCTCACAGAGGTGCTCTGTTTGTTAACTATTCTTTGTTTATGCATTATAGAAGTATCGGATCGGGATTCGGTATCGTCAGATACTCAAAATCAAATGACTCGGACTCAAGGGCAAAAAAACCTGATCGGGACATCTCTAATAAATACATAACTAACTATTAATGAGCAGCAAATTTGGAGTTAATTGAGGGAAAAATCGTAGATAATAGTTTGTCAATAACAAGAATTGTACATTAATGGTGCCATAGAATGCATTGAGAGAATATTTTAAATTGTTTTCTGATATGTACATAGAAGGTATGTAGCGTAGGTAAGGGGAAAAATGCCCCAAAACGGTTTTAGAGGTCCATTTACAACCCTAGAATTTGACCCTAGAATGAAACAGTCTATTTTTTTTTGGAAGGTTCATGAATAGTAATGAGGAGGTCTGCTCTGATTGGCTGTTTCTCAGCGTTGCTCATTTCAGTAGCAC
>JAUMHG010000033.1:6261665-6287324 GCA_032359395.1 Enteromius anoplus | reverse complement strand
GTTATGTCCGTGTACTGAACTGTTATTATTCAACCATGCCAAGGTAAATTCAGTTTTCCATTCTATGGCACCTTTAAAATAAAGAAATACATTTTTAATATATCTTGTGTATCTTTCACTACACAACGTCATATGAGCAAGCAGTCAGTAATGATACCGATTCAAGTTTCACAACTTTAACTAGGCAACAATTATGCAAGGTTTGAAAAATCGGAAAATCTGGTTGTACACATACAGCATACACATACTGAAGATGACATTTATATTGAGCATAAAACTAAGGAATGCTTTCATGAATCAACAACATAAACTAGTTTGTTTGTGTTTGAGTACAGCAGGTAAAGACAATGCAACGGAAACAATTTTCTCATCGATATTTTGCAGGTTCTACTTAGGCTGCCAACGCAAACTGAGTACAATACTTGCCATAGCACTATTGATGCAGTGAGTAGTAAAGCAGGAATCACTGCCATAAACCTTCAGCACACCGTGCTTTTAGCTGTGCTTTCTAATTGTGCATTAACATCCCTATTCCTACATGTTATTAGTGCATTAATGAAGATTGTTTTTCCATGCTTGCATGTAATATATTACACAAAGAGAGTCTGTCATGTGAGAATGCAGAGAAGCCCAATTTTTTGGTTATGGCTATTGGCCAAGAATTTTCATTCTATTTTGGTGCAGCACAATAAACTAATGCAAGCTGCATATCTCTGATGTAATGTTCACAGGGCACTTGTGTTTTCTTTCACAGTAAATTTGGATTATTATGTCGGTCATTCTGGAGTGTCACTACAATAGCCAAAACTGATTCTTCAATCCCACGCGGCTCTGTTTTCCAGCGCAGGTCCTGCAGCCTACTCATTTCGCTCTCTCTCCAACACCTCCTCTTAATGTACTCGGGCCCATAACTGGGCTTTATTCCAAATAAAGAAAAGAGAGAGAGGGCTTTCTACAGCCATCTGGGAAGCATCAGCAGCGGTAGCACAGCAGCACAGGAAATGGTCGCCATGCTGCTGTCAGGCAGCTCCGTCTGCAAGAGACCGACACGTCAGGAAGCAGAAGAGCAGCTGAAGAGAAAGCAGGAGAAAAAGACAGAGAGACAGCACCAGGGTGGCAGATGAAAGCCTCACAAACTTACATTCCTGTGCATGATGGGACTTGTATGTGTTTGCTTTTCCTTGTGTAATTACTTTATATTATTGGAATTGGCCTAAAATTAGCTTTTTTCTGCAACTTTTATTATTTTAACAACAACAACAACTATTAGAATATATCTTTCAAATTAAATATTAATAGTTGCTAACATTTTAGATTTATTTAACCTGATTAAAATAGCTATGGCTTTTTTTTTTTTTTTTTTTTTTATAATTTTATTAATTGTATTAACCATTTTATTTTCTCATAACTATTACATCATTTTATTTGTTTTATTAATTTTGATTTATATTATCATTATTTTTTTATAGACAGTTTGTTCTGGGTTGGTTGAGAAAGGTTTAAGTATATAAAAATACAAACACTAATAGCATTGTTAAAAAGACTAAATAACTAGTTGCTTATTTTATATTTTTCTTATCATTAAAATATTAATAGTTACATATTGAACCACTAAAATATATATTTTTATTTAATAATACTATTATTTATTAATGAATGACTAAATAATTAGTTGTTTATTTTACAATAATAACCATCAACAAACTATTTATAGTTACAGATATATTTAACTTTACTAAAACAGTTATTATGATTTGCATATGTCATTAATATTACTATTAATAATAATCAGTAATATTATTGATTAAATATTTTTATTAAATGTAAAATAATTCAATAGAACAACAATGAAAATAATTGCTGTTTTAACTGCTTATTAACATTAAATTAAATTAATATTATTTTTATTATAATTATCATAATTATTAACTGATACGTAATCACTCAGCGCAGCAGTGTTATCTACCTGCACACAAATCCAAAAACTCTGTCACTAAGAGTGCATGATACAGTTCAGTCACAGTTCAGCCCTAAACATTCCTTGAGCAAACCACAGGTACCATCTTCGGTTGTCAGCGTGTGTTTATGGGGAAGAACTGCAGCCTTAAAATAGCCCTTTCCAAAAAAGAAAATGCTCAAATCTATTCTTAAACTGGGCTCACCCAAGATGTCTGCATCACAAGATCTGCCAACTTCAAGAACTAAATGTCTGCTCCACTTCCCCTCTAAAACATCTTTTCATCAGCTGCTAAGTTCTTTCAGCAAAACTATTCAATCAAGAATGATGTCGACCTCTTATTCAAACAAGCGACAAGCTTATTCAAAGTGATTTAAAGGGGATAAATTAAGAGTAGTAACCGTTTTAACTTTTGTAATAAATTGACTGACTTTAACAATCCTGAATGTGCCAAGAAAAAATATTAGACTAATTTTGTGAAATATAACATTATATCTAGCCTGTATATTCCTTAAATATCTATGAGCAGAAATTGCTGCATATGGTTACATTCAATCTAGGCTGAATGTCATAAACCTTGACTTTTATTATTTGAAAAGAAAATTTAATAATATATAGGATATAATATCTGACAATATACTGTGCTTTTGTGCATTCTATTCAGTAAGTAATGCGTCCAAGTAAAATATGCAAGTATACAGTGTAAATTTAACGGAGCTGACAAATTCATAGCACCTACTTAAGGCAGAACCGAATCTAATCGATACAGCTTGTACTCAGGGCCAAGTCTGCATTCATTGAGAAAGTACAGAAAGAAAAACTCAAACCATGTTATATGGAAAACAGAACAAAAAAAAAATGAGAAAATGAAAGTGTGAGACTTTCATTTCCATCTTATCTAATCTCTGCATGGGAAAGAACAAGACTGAACAAATATCCCCTGCAAATAAAAGCTCCCATCTGTTTACAAACTGCCTTTTCCTGTAAGCCTCTCAATGCTGTACATACTTTGGCAGTTCAGCACTTAGGCCAAAAGCTAATTCGTGATCAGCTGACCAAACAAAGCTAGTCTAGATATGCAGACGATGACACACACAAGAACAAAAGCCAATCAAACGTGTTATGAATCAGATGTCTACCGCATCGATAGCAAAGGGCCACAGAGCACTTCGGCAGGTTATAATTAGCCAAGCTCGTCACGCTCAATGACTGAGCACTTCAAACAAACACTACAGATAACACTAACAGAACATGACTGGCGCAGGAAAAAGTGTGAAATAAAACCACATCTTGAAAAACTGACCAAGACTCATACAGTAGGTGCTAGCAGGAAAAATCATTTAATTGTTGATCCTGAGCAACTAGGCTGGGTCTATTAAAAGGGTTATTTGATGGTGCTAAAAAGAACATTGGGCTATGTTGTGTAATTGGTGGAATGAAATAGGTTTATGCAATAAAAAAGGTGCAAAAAACACATTATTTTCCACATACTGTACATCTTTGTTTCTCCTTTAAGCCCAGCCTCCTGAAACAGGTTGATATGTACAAAACTAATTGTTTTAAAAACAGCAAGATGTGCTCTGATTGGCCAGCTATCCAGTGTGTTGTGATTGGCCCGAATACCGCAAGCATGTGGCAGAAATATTACGGCCCTTACCATAACGTGATCCCAACGCTATGACACCAAAACAGTAAAACCAATTACAAACGGGGCATTTGTTGCATCCAGTGGAGACATAATTAATGATTATTATGACTTGGTACTGTCTTGTTTTCACGTCTTGTTGACATAACATGTCTGCATTTGGGATCGGAGTAACGACAATCAAAAAGCACTCTCCTTCACTACTTTTGGAAGCGCAAACAAATTAGTTTCACTTTCACAATGCAAGCTCTTCTTTTTCATCAGAGCCGCGTGGTTTAAAATCCAAAGCAGAAATGATTTTGTAACTGACAGCGCTTTCATTGTTGCCTAGTAACAGCAGATGCTACAGACGCGCGAAACGCTTTGAAATTGTTGGAGGAAGCGACGCGCCTCGCGTTTTCCACTCGTTTTTAGACACTTCGTGAACGTACCCTTATGTTACATTTAATGCTAAAGTATGGTTAACGCCAATACAAACATTATTTTAGTGTGTTAGAGCAGAAAGATGCAGCTCTGGTTAACAGCTGGATGTTGGGTTGAAACGTTACCTGAATGCCGCGGGCGATAGTTTGTAATGTGTGTGTTTCTGGTTCTCGTCTGTTTGGGGGTGGGAGGAGCAAACGCGGGTTCCCTGTCTCGTCGTTTGCGCTGCATTGTTGAGCGTAGCACTGAAAACATTATATTTTACAGTTTATTCTTTTATTTTTCTGAATCGTTCCGTATGCGTACCGAACCGAAAGCCTCGTACTGAACGGTTCAATACGATACGACGTATCGTTACACCCCTACTGCTTTGGTATTGAAACTTTAATCTATGCTACTTCGGCAATCTTATCTATGCACCAACAACCTGTAACACTCCAAAGAGAAAATAAAATTTGAAATTGCGTCATATGACCCCTTTAAACAGTTTTTTTAATTGGGCCACTAAGGCCAGTAGTTACATTTTTGGATTCCAACTGCAATAAAATTGTATCTTGTTCTACATAAAATATAACAAACATTCAATTAAAATAAAATAAAAATTATGAATACACTCACCAAGTGATCTAAAATACAGCAAAAACAAAATGTGAATTAGATTTTAAAATAGCATTTATAGTTTTAGAAGCGCATTTATTCAGAACTCGGATCTGCTGCTCAAGAAACATTTCCTATTATTATAAATGTTGAAAATAGTGTTGCTGGTTAATATTTTTGCACATATGGTGACGTACTAGTAAAGGGAGGGCAAGTAATATTAAAAACATTATAATAATACAGTTCATTTATTAATGAAGGATGCACTGAATCTCTCACAGTAAAGATTTACTATTCAATGCATTCTAAAAAAAATTATTAATAATAATAAAAAAAAACAGAAAAATAAGCACCAACATTTTTCAAGGTTGATAACAACCATTATTAATAACTGATCACCAAGAAGCTGAATATGGAGCTGACCATTTTAGGTAGCACTAATTTATCAAGCATGAAACAGAAATAAACTAAATAGTTCTCAGATTATTCTGGAAGTGTAAAAATTTGTAACATGCAGACACCACTCATAACACATTCCACTCAGTGGAAATAAAACAGTGATTAAAATGTTAAGATAAATGAAGATGTCTGTCATAATCACACAGGCTTACAATGGAAGTGGTTTAAAACCATAACAACAACAAGTCAAATGAAACACTATTTGCTAAATAGTTTCCCACCAATAAGGAATGTAAATAGTTATAAAGTTCTGAGCTCTGGATCAAACTGATGGAGCCCTGGTGAATAATAAAAAAAAAGAAAAAACTCTAAAGCTTCTCAGCAAAAATAGAAAGGTCATAGAGTAACGGGAGAGACTACATATGGTTATGTGTGTGTGTGTTAAAGGGGCAGGTCCCCATCCCTTCTCCCAGACAGAGGCTGCCTTTGGAGGCCCTCTAGAGAGCAGACTGTGTGAATGAGTTACGACAGATGAGGCCTGTTCCCTCACCACTGGAATCCTAAAACACACACCATCCTGCCAATAAAATAAAATCAACCGAGCAACAAATGCTTATCCGATGCTAATGTAAAGCTCTTGAGAGAATCTGCATACACCAAAGCAAATCTCACAGATCGCTTTGAATGCAGCTACATGATCACACCGAGTCTGAAACCATGAGGTCTAAAACTTACGTTTCTCTTACATTTCTGAATAGAGTAAAGCACGAGTCTTTATACTTTAATCATATACAAACAACTTCCTGTAACCACTTTGATTCACCCATGTCATAATACCTAGGATTATACCAAACAAAAAACAAATGTGTGTTGCATATGCTTTTTTTTTTTAACAACAGTATGACATTCAATAGTTGGCAGACAAGGATAGTAGTGCTTTTACGTGTTAGATAAAGGTTAAGTGATAAGTGATCATTTTAATAGGGCTGGGCGATATATTTTGAACGATATATTATGTCAGTAAAGCCGGTTCTTTGATTAGCGGTAAATCTCTGTCAGCTGTTTTTAAATGCAGCGCAAGCTTATGAACAGAGCCGTAGATCACTGACAAGCTACGCGTTGAGTTTCGCGGGTGATTCAATGGCGTAGCTTCTCATTGATCTACAGCTTTGTTTATAAGCTGCCGTTCCTTTTGAAAACAGCTGATGGAGATTTACAACTAATCAAAGAACCGATTTTACTGATGAGATGCGTATAATATATCGTTCGATATATATCGCCCAGCCCTACATTTTAATTTAATCATTTTATTTTTAATATTACAATATAATATTACTCCGATGTAAGGTTGGGCGATATACCGGTAGAAATTTTGTCAACCGATGTCAGGTGACGTTGCATGTTACGTAACCACGCAATACACAATCACTTCGACAATAGAAGATGCAGTGTTGCCAACTTATCGACTTTGTTTCTAGATTTAGCGACTTTTCAGACCCCTTGGCGACATTTTTCTAGCGACTTCTTGGACAAACCTCAGCAAGTCTCTGGCGTTCCCAGCGTGCGCACACCAACAACGAGGAAATTGTAAAGAAAAAAGGTGCATCGTGTGTGATGTGGAATTGGTTTGGGTATAGGAAAAGCGATACGAATGAGACGAACGTGATTTGCAAGGTATGCAAGAGCACTGATTTAGCAAGCGGTGGAAACGGGACAGTCTAAAACGCATAATGTAAAAAATGCTTAATGTGGCTTAACGCACCTAAAAACTGACGAGGCAAGCCCAAATTTCTGTCAAACCTTTCTTGTAATAATCACTAACTACTGTCAAAAGAACGAGCCCATATTCAACAGATAAAGTGAATAATATCACGTTAAGCGTTTTCTCCCCCATAGAAGTCCATTATAAGGAAACAGCTTAACGTGATATTACTCACTTTATCTATAAAGGTGCATTTCAATGCCAAAAACAAACAGATGCATGTTTTCTACTTCAAAATACCACGTTTAATTCAATGTGCTATCCGCTGGTTCTTTCGAAACATTTGTGAAATTTTCTAGCAATTTCTGAGTGAAAATTTACACCCATTTTTTTCTTAAAGGAATAATTCACTCAAAAATGAATATGCTGTCATTAATTAGTCGCCCTCATGTCGTTCCAAACCCAAAATAAGATATTTTGGATGAATTCCAAGAGCTTTCAGGTCCTGCACGGACCGCAAGGGTTCTTAAGAAGTTCAAGGCCTAGAAAAGTACCAAAAACACCGGCAAAGTAGTCCGTGTAATCTTTGTTCTGTCACTCAAAACAAAAGCTAATTCTAAAATTAGCATTTTTTGTTTGGGTTTTCAGCCCATCACTATTGAAAAGCTATATTGGGTAGAAGCGAACGCATTACTATTGCAAAAGGTTTTTTTCTTATTTGTTACAGTTAATAATTGATAGCAGAGGCAATCCATTACCAGGGCCCCTCTCAGCCCTGACAGAACTACTCTGGACACAAATGACCAGCCGGGGTGGAAGAGAGACCGGCAAAAAGAGGGGGAGGGGAAGAAAGTGAGAGAGACAGAGAAAACAAATGAGCAAAAATGTCTGCACCAGCACCTAGCTAAGCCGATAACCCCGGCCACAAACACTGTTTGTTTCTTTTCTCTGTGCGTGTTTGTTTCAGCAAAACGTTGCACGATTAGGTTTCCCCCACCTAAGCAGGTTTAATCAATCCTGACTAAAAGAAATAATTCAACCGCTAAGTAAAGAACTATTCTTTTGGGGGTTTTTTGTGCACCCCCCTGAATTCAGCACAGCAAGCTTTTAAAATGCAACTGCATGCTTGTAGGCAGCCTAGCACAGTGCATAGCACTGCTAATGGCTTGCTAGCTCACTGTGCTTTGTACAAGCTTAGAGCACCTAGTGGCATGCTGAGTTGCATTAAAAAAGAAGGGTGGAGTGCGTTCTTGATTAGATAGTTTGAGCTGCACAAGTCTCCTGCATTTTTCCCCTCTGGCTCGCTTTCCCTGTTTTGCACCAACCACCTCTCAGTCTTCTTTGATGCGTATTGCACAGCAGAAAGCCGCCATGTACTACCAACAATAATTTCACAATCTCTTGCAACTGCAAAGCAGAATCGAACAAGCAACAGTAAACACAAGAGGTGCACGTTGCTGTAAGTGGGACATATTTTAGTCGATGCCACTGTTACACATGAAAGCCTATTGAAATCAATCAATAAACAGTGTTTTCTATCCTGGGTGGGCATTTCCTATTGAAAAAGGAAGTTTGTGCAAAATATATTCAAGCTTCACTTTTTTTTCAGGAATGTAAAATATAATTGTATTATATCAAATCGGTTAATAGAGGATGAATGATACTTATCCAAGATTTGTGTGATCTCATTTTTGAATTTTGGGGATTTTTACATTTGGACAAGAATCTATAATACTCATTTTAAGTTCATTCTTAAACATAGATCATTTTAATAACAATCTTTCGATGAACATTTTAGCTAATCAATTTTTATAATGTAATAGATTCACTTGTAGCATTTCAAATGACTGCATTTTATTTTTTGTATATAATTTACATCATATAATTACATTTACATAATGTATAAAATATATGTGCATAATGTATAAAATTGTATATACTTTTAATATTATTATTGCTATCAGACGTAAAATGAAAATTAACTGAATTATTGGTACTGGTCATTATACATTATTATATATTAATATTAATATCTCTACTAGTACCATCAGATCAATTAACAATATGTGACCATGAACAACAAAACCAGTCATAAGTGTTAATTTTCAGAAATTAAGATGTAAACATGACCTGAAAGCTGAATAAATAAGCTTCCCATTGATGTATGGTTTGGATGGATAGGGTAATATTTGACCGAGATATAACTATATGAACATCTAGAATCTGAGGGTACAGAAACATCTAAAAGCTTAGAAAATCACCTTTAAAGTTGTCCAAATTAGATCTTATCAATGCATATTACTAATCAAAACTAATATTTTTTTAATATTTTTAATATATTTTCGGTACGAAATTGACTAAATACCTTTATGGAACACTATCTTACTATCCTAAGGATTTTTGGCAAAAAAGAAAAATCAATAATTTTGACCCATGCAATGAATTTTTGGCTATTGCTACGAATATACCCCATCGACTTAAGACTTGTTTTGTGGTCCAGGGTCACATATGTGTGTACTATGCATAGATGCATAACAAATCAAATCAATTAAGAACATATTTACATATAAATACACAAATATACATATAAAATGTAAACATTTTAAAATGTTTATTTTGGATGAAATGAATCACGATAAATCGATTTGACAGCACTAATCTCTACATTTTAATTAGCCAGTAGGTTTAAGTTATATGAACAAGGATTGACGACTACAAGGGGGAATATGCACATTCTTTAAAAGTGCATTTTTGTTAGTGATTTTGACCTTAAAAAATACAAATATACACAAGCAAGCACAATCCAGACAAGCTTCATGTTAGAAATCACATGAGATGAAACAGTCTCAATAGCAGAAGTGAGCATTAACACTTCAGGCTTCAATGTGAGTTGCCACATTACTGTACCGTACATGTGTTCCCAACTTCATTTGGCTCCTTCACAAATAGTCGCTCTAAGCATTATGAGACGGGTACGAAAGAAGAAGTTTACAAAAAAAGAGAGGATGAGGCCAAATGGAAAATGCAAAGACACTAAAAAAAAATGAGCCCACGGGGACATTTTTAACTCACGACACTGTCCAGTTTGAGGAATACGGTGGCTATTGTGGCGAGTAATAACTTGTCACTTGTCTAAAGCGGATATATATATATATATTTTCATGTAGCCCCCTTCTGGTATAGCTGCTAGTTACCTATCTGAGACGACCCTCAGTGAAGCACTGTGCTCTTTGAGCCATCAAGACCATTCGAGTCAAATGATCTGCTCTGCTCTTTAACTGTTGTCAAACCGTCAAAAACACATCCGACTTTTGACCCTATGCTGCTAAAAGCTTTGCAGCACTAGGGGCTTCAGAGAATGTGCGATGTATTTTTCAGGAAAAAAGGTAAAAATCAGCTGATCTTTTCCAAACAGTATTATTCAGAATATAAAATGCAATAACTTCTCGTGGGAAGTTAGAAACCACCTCAGATCTTTTTATATAATGAAACAAAGTGCCATTGTGTCATTTCCACTGTTATGATTTCATAACATGTTCAAAGCATTCGAATTTCCAGCTGGTTCAGATGCAAACGATAGTCATCTTTTTAACTATAAAACAACAGAGTGGATCCTGTTTTGAGACTGCCGGTTGCATATCTTTTCTGATTTTTCACAAGTGTTCCAATCATGAATAGAACATAAGCTACCTAAAAAAAATACATTCAAAGAATCAAGGAGAGCTCCATTTAATTTAGACATAAGAGGGAACAGAATGAGGGTTAATAAACAATGGATTTGGAACAACAAACACTACCGTTCAAACATTTGAGGTCAGCATGCTTTTAAAGTCATGTCTTATGCTGGCCAAGACTGCATTTATTCACACACAAAAAAAAATTAAATATTGAAAAACAATATTTCAATTAATTAAAAATTGCATTTTCAGTGTCACATGATCCTTCAGAAATCATTCTAATATGCTGATTTGCTGCTTAAGAAACATATCTTTCTCAGTTTCTTTTAAAAAGAAAAACTATTTTTGGAGGATGTCTACAAGTCATCTGAAGCAAAATTTCTAAGTGCAATCACAGAAATTAATTATATGTATTTAAAAATGATGTTTATCAATGCATAACTGCTAAGAAACCGATATAGCAATACTAATAGCCCCGTACACCTGGCATGGGGCTCCTCTTGAGGAGAAGTATTTTAGTAGCCACCCGGCTCCAATAAAAACAGTCTGGTCCTTATCAGCCACATGTGAAACATTGAGACAACTCCACCTTCATGCACCACAGACGAATGCTGAAGACGGCACTTCAAAACTATAGTAAAACTAGACCGTAAACTTACTGCAACAAGAAAAGAGGTTTACAGGGAAGGAAGCTTCTCGTCTAAAAACCAACTAAACAACTACAAAGGCTTTTGTCCACAATCACTTTGCTTAAACATGTCTCAAGCACGACGAAATCTAAAAATGACTTGTGAGAACATTGTGTGTTATAACAAAGCACTCGTTCTTTCTTGGATCTAATCTTATTATAGCATTGTGTGGATGAGCTCAGAAATAATTTTAATTAGATTTGGAGCCATGAAATATTGTTCAACAGACTACCGTTTACTCTGGAAGCTCAAAGCATGTGAAATCACACCCCTTCTCTCAAGCCTGTGCATCAGCTACAAGGCCAAATGCAGCAGTAAGCTGCCATTCGAGTGTTCCTTCTTGACAATGGTGAAATATGCCAAATAGTTGGCTGTTGGAGTCTAAACCGTGTTGCTGATTGCACAATGAGATAAAACTTGAATTCAATAGCAATGTTCCTAGCAGAGCTCCACCAGATTAAAGGAATCCAATAAAAAAAAGCCTCACATGAGCCTGAAGGAGATTTCTAACATGTTTGGTTGGGGCTTGATAGCAGCCAGAGCTGTAAGTGAGTGATTTCATTACAGATTATTGGTGTATATTACCACTAAGAGGAAGGGAAGACCCCATGGTACACATACACTGCGTGAATGACTAAATGCATTGAGTCATTCGGCGCAGACAGAAAGGAGAGTTAAGTGTTCAGTTGTCTTGGCAACTAAAGTAGCAGCAAACAAAGCCACTTCATATGATTTGGAGAAATATTTAAAAATCCTTGACAATATTTAATACAACACACTCGAAATACACAGATCGCGGAACCAGCTGTAACTGTAATGATCGCTGACGCCAAATCACACCATTAAATAGAATTCCAATTTACTGTATCCATACCATCACTGTTTTCTATACATTTGCTGCATATAAACAATAGTTTAAAAAGTTGTGATTAGATTTTAAAAAAGCCATGCCCAATTACGTTCACTCTTTCTTGCATGATGAATGCTTCCAACAACATTTGCACAAGTAAACTGAACATAAACATGTTTAGATTTAGATGCATGATAGTGGTGTCTGCAGGTCAAGCCACATTCTAAAAACAATAAGCTTATCACTAAGGTTTATTCATAGTTGGCTCTTATTGTTTCCAACTATACCAGACACTTTGGACTTCTGCTGATGCAATGGATGCATTGAGTTTGTGCTGTTTTTACACTTTGTCTGTTTATGCCCATCTCGCACTTCATGCATCCACTTACGGACATTCTTCGATTCAAATCCAAAGATTTTTGGCATGTTATTGGTGGCCGGCTGCTGCACCTCACTGACCAGACTACCACAAGTTCTCCGTCTGCTGTGAGCGACCGTCCTTGTGTTCCGTGAGGGACTGTAACTATTTGTATGCAGACATACTTGTATATGTACACCTTAAACTCCAGATAGAAGTACTATATTAAGCAAACATAAGTTTTGTTGTTGTTATTCGCACCTTGGTCAATTGTGTCACGTGATGTCAACATGGCGCCACCCATGAGGGGGCGACCCACTCCGTGTGGAAGAAACAGCACTTTCTACAAATCTGGAATGCGAGAGTTTCACTGTGTACATTATAAGTGATACTTCTCAAAAAATGGTCTTTGTTGAATCAGAAAAACTTCGTGCTTCCTTAAAAAGAACACACAAACAAAAAGTTCTCTCACTACACCGGTAGGTGTTTCCTACGGAACCGACAGAGACGCCACAAATAAGGATTTTTTGCACATGCAATTTCACAACCATTTTAGTGTTATGAACGCACAGACAGCGTTCAAACACTCGCTTTGAGGAACTGGTCCCTGTTCCTGTCAGCATTTTTGAACGAGAGAAAAAAAAAACTGATCGGACGGACCGCGAGCAGTGATTGACCTGCGGTTGTTGGAAAGCGTACTCTAGATTTGCATGAATCCTGCGGTTACAACACCGTCAGTGCATTTGAATAAGATTTTAAACGTTACTTACATAACGACGTAACTTTTTTTCAGGTGGAGACTTTCTGAGCCACCCCGAGCACACCACATCTCCTCCGCTCATTTTCTTCTAACCTTCCTAGAAAATACGCGCTTTAAGTTTCGTGTTTCAACCTGCAACAAATGAAACAAAAGTCCCAAAATATGAGGTGGAAGTTGCGCCCAAGTGTTTTCATTGGGTTTATTAAAACAAACACAAATACCGTCGCTCCTGGCTTCCAGCACGTCCACAGGGAAGAGCTTCTTCCCGACAGCGACACAAACTCCTCTCTTCTGGCGAGAGGAATATATCAAACACAGCAATACCCGTCTGTAGTTGAGCCCTCTTGTAGTTTACACACTTTGTCGGTGTAAATAATCCGCTGTTTTCGTTTTTTTTCCCAGCTCAAATGCAACGAGGCAGAGAGTGATACTCGCCAAGTTCAGCGTAGTAGTGAAAGCTTTGCTTGATTGCCTTATTTCAAAGTAAACCAAAACAGTTTCCTTGAAAATATATACAGCTTTTCCTTATTTTTCCTAAACATTATGGTCGCATTAGCACTGAAGTGCTTTTTTGGACTAGAAATCCGTCCCGATCGTCGACCTTCCCTCCAGTTTCACTCCCCACGGCTCCTTGCTGATTGACAAGCATAGACGTCGATACTTTCCCTAAACTCAGCCTCCTCTGGCCTATAGACGCAGGGAGAAGTCGGTCAAGACGGAGAATAAAGAGCATTACATCATGGGAAATGTAGTCTTGGAGCGTTGCCCCGTCAGAAGGAAAACACTGTGACGGTGGCTCCTATTACAAAGAATCGGTGTAAACAAATCTCTCACCCACGTCCCAAATAAAATCGTTCGAAACTGCGATCATAAAGTAGTGTTGCTCTTTTGAGTCGTTTTTTTTTTTTTTTTTTTTTTTTATGATTCTATTAAGCTGGTTCCCAAATTCACTCTGGAGGATTTGTAAAACAGCCATAATCAGTCAGTTTAGATTATCATTATAAATATTTTATAAAATCTTTTAGATAATTATTATTTTATCAGTCAAAACTTTTTTTTTTCAAGAAATCTAAACACGTTTGTGTTGTTTTATGTGATTGCAAATATATTTAGACGCTGCATTATTTATATTTATATTTTATATGTGCTGAATCATGCTGCAATAAACTGAAGTGAACATTGCAGTAAACACAACAGCCAGGCGTGTCTAGATTTGGCTTTCTTAAAGGTTTGAGCATGTAATATTCAACACACGATGACGTAAATACGTCGGTGCGTAACAGAATCACTGAATTTGTTTTGAACTGACTCTTGAAACGAACTGTTCGAAAGAACCGAATCGCAGAAAAACATACATTCAGTTAAAACATAACGCTACAAGCGAACGTATTTATATAGACTGCACTTACCTACCAGAATTGTTTGACTTGAAATAGCTAGTTATGTTTTTTATACAAGAGTTTACTGTAAACAGGCTACACATAATTATACAAATGGACTCGAAGCAATGCAGACAGATTAAAAAAAATAAATAAAAAAAAACAGTTTATATCACTGATAATTATCAATATAATGATGAAAAGTGAACAGTTTCTTTCAGTAAAGGACGTTCATGTTTTGTGGGATTGGTATCTTTGGAATGTTATTGTAATGCTAAACGCCTTACTGGTTATCTCTGAAGCTTTGTGCCTACTCACTGCTGTGATTTGCAGCTTAGAGCAAAGGACTGGTTTAGTTCAGTTTATTATCCTATTTTCTTTCATCGGGATGTGCATTTAATTTATATTAAGTATATTAAGTCTGTGACATATTACCAATCAACGCCTTGGTTGTTTTATTCCATTATTGATTTCAAAACCCAAAGACGATATGTTAAATGGTCGTTACATTATTATAAGAGTATAATAACAATTTCTAAGTCATAAAATAAATTGTCAGTGGGAGTGGCCTAATCTGTAGCAAAGACATGTGTTGATCTCAACTTTTGAATAATTCAGAGTCATTGATTTTACCGAATGGTTTTAGAGACTGTGTGAGAGGCTCAATGCTGTTATAAAGCTAATAGCTCTGGGTTTTTTTGAAGAACTAAAGCTGGTGCCCACATTTGAAAACCACAAAGCCAACTTTGCTGTGTGTATTAGTTCTCCAATTTAGATATGTGCATCTAAAAAGTGCTTCACCATAGCCTTAAGTGCCTATTCTAAGCAAATACACAAGGGCAATAATGTTATACTGATTTTAAATGGACTTCATGCTCAACAACAAAGTTGTTTAGGAGTTCACTAAAGGACACAAGTGCATTGGTTCAAACTGAGGACACTGGGATGTTGGGGGTGGACTTATGGATTGATCTGTAAAAAGATAGTCTGATAGTTAAAACAGACCTCAGCTTGATTATTGTCTTTGAACATGTCTTGAGCCTCAGAGTTGTTAAAAAACTTTGCTTTCTTTTTTTATTTTTAAACAAAAAATTAATGTTTTACTTTATATTTAAGTAATAAAAATGTAAATGTATTTGTACTGATGTTGTGTTTTATTGTAACTGAAAACTGAAATTTCATCTTTTCTGATATAACACTGAGCTCTCATACTGAAATTACATCTCTAACCTTGAAATAAAATAGACACAGTGTTTTCAAATGTTTGAACCATTCAATGACACAAAATTAGACAGTGATGAATTGTAACATGCTTTCTAAATAATAAAATTAGACCATTTTCAGTAATGAGTCTTTACTATAGAGCAAAACCATAATTATTACATATTAACACTGTACAGCAAGAGATGGTGTTTTAGGTGTAGCTTGTCCAATAATTGTGTAAAATCGGAAGTATTAAAAGGCACATAAAAAAACTTCAACATTATAAAGTTAAATCAAGAAAGTATTCCCTGAATGAATAAAATAACTTAATTATAATTAAATCACTGACAAAGCAGATATAACTATAATCCTCAAACCAGAAGTTGAAAAACTTCCAATTAAAATATTCATGCAAGTATTTCACTGTATAGTATGGTCCAAAAATATTTGCTTTAATTTTTAAAACCATTCTCTGCTTAATGATTTCGGTTTATAAAATGAAACAAAGATTCCAGGATGAGGCCGTAATTATGACTGTTTTCTGTACAAATTTATTGCATGCCCATTTCTGACCTATAGTACTCAAAGGGCTTCAATAAATATCTAATGAACATCAGTGTAAAGGGGAAAAAGCATGCAAACCAGAAAAATTAAGACACATCTGTTCTGAGGTGGCGCACGTATCCACATTGTGGGCAATCAGGACAAAAAAATAATAATCTGGTGTTGTCAGTGGGACTGCCCAGTGCTCTGAGGCTATTTCTGTGACCCTTCTTTAGAAGACGAGTCTGCTGATGGTGTTGAAGCCCCCTCCTCCGCCCCCACCTGAGGGTCCACAGCTGCCAGGAGGCTCATTATCATCAGAACCATTGGGTCGGAATGAGCAAGAAGCAGAGGTTGCTTGAAGAGCTCGAGCTCTGGCATTCAACTCCTGCTCCTGGAAGGAAAAGAAATGATATTTGATATTTGTACAACAAAAAAATGTATTTTAATTTAAAAATATTGATAGAAAATGTGCATGCAAGTCTTATATGAAAATTGCATGTACTTGAAAAAAAGAAGTGTTCTGCCACAGACAATGTAACAGATTATACATTGGCGTTAAATCTACAGTAAAAACGGTCACAGGAATAAAACATATTATTTAACTGTTACTTAAAAAATTATAACGGTATTTCAGAACATTACCTTTATTAAATGTATTTAGATCAAATAAATGCAGTCAAAGTATTCCCACCTGTAGGAAGAGTTTGTTGTCTTTGGTAATGGCATCCATCAGCTCTTTCTGCAGGGGCGGCTCTCCACTCAGTCTTGAGCCATTTACAACTGGTCCAGAATTGCTTGGTTGTCCAGTGACCTCTTGTTTCCTGTAGATCAGGACATAGGCTGTGTCCTTAGGGAAGCGACTGGTGATGTTCTGCAATGACTCAAAGTTTGTAAAAGTCACTCGGCTGTCATTAAACAAGAACCAGTCCGTGGACTTTTGGTCAGCGCATCCCATCACTTCCTGCGAGGCCGTCGAGCTCTCTGATAGGCTGGAGCTTTCTAAGGACTTGGAACTTGGGTGAGCTACATAACCGTCTGTGCCACTCACATTCCTTCCATACGAGTAGTAGTGACCGCTCTCGGAGGACATCCCAGAATGCACTACAACAGAACTCAAAACGTACGGTACTGACAGCATCTCCGAATCAGTGTCGTTTGTCTCACTATTTGCTCTGTTTTCTGTCATCCCATCCTCCTTTTGAGAAGGCTTGAGCTTCTTAGCCAGATTCTCACCGCTCTCGGGGGTGTCAGATGAGGAAGATGATGAAACAGAGACACCGTGTTGGCGTAAAGGCAGGCTCATGTGCTGCGGGATGCCTACGTTGTCCAGGATCTTGCGACGGACGTGGCGGGTGGCGTCGTATGAGAAGCGCAGCAGAGTCAGAATGAGGTACTCGGGTGCCGCCACCACCCGCATGACCTTCTCGGCTCTTTGCAGTGAGGCGCAGCGTTCACAGAAGTAGCAGTTCTCGTTCTCAAGGATCTCCGGAGCTAGGAAGTAGTTGACCAAATCTAGTACAGACAGTGTGGGCTCCACCATTGGTCTCTCCATCCTGGTTCCTGTACCTTCTTTTACTGAGCCCTCCGAGGACTCGCTGCCTCCGTTCACCACCCCTTGGCAGGGTCCCACAGAGGAGCTCTTGTGCTCATCGGTGGGACCATGGCACTTGGACATCGAGGGGCAGAAGGCAAGAGAGAGGTCTGTAAATGGCTCCTCTTTTTCTGACAGGCTGTGGCATTGCAGGCAGCGAATGGCTGTAGAGAGTCGACCACCAAACATGCACTCCACTAGAGTGCGGCCGTCTCCATTGGCTACTGCAGGATCTGGATGTGATGGCATATCAGAGACTGGCTGACTTACAGCATTGGGAAGACGTTCAGCAGAAGTGGTTGCAGGTTCAGGTTTTGCGCTGGACACCTGAAGAGCTGAGAGAGTCTTCTCTTCTTCATGCAACCTTAATATCACATAGGATGACAGAACAAAACAAATACATGAAATGCTTGAACTCCCCCTGCTGTTGTATATAAGAAAATACGGCAACACTTTAGAATAGGGAACACTTATTCACTATTATTTACAACTTTTCCATCAATAAAATCCTAATTTGCTGTTTCTTTAACAATTAGTAAGTGTAGGTATCAGGTGATGTACAATAAGGCATTAATATGTGCTTAATTACTACTAATAAATGACTAATAACATACATAACATACATGCTAATAAGCAACAAGTTGAAAGTCCCTATAATAAAATGCTATAAATACATTATTTGATTGTTTTCAGGGTTTTAATCAATTTAAATACTCAATGACAAAAAATCTTATATGCTTTTGTAGTTAACTAATTATTACAGAATTATATACACAGAGGTGACCATGGACCACAAAACCAGTCATAAATGTTTATTTTTGTTGTTGTTGTTGTTGTTTTTTTAAATTGAGACATATTTAAAAGGTAAATAAAAAAGCTTTTGATTTATGGTTTGTTAGGATAGGACAATATTTGGTGGAGATACAGCCTGAGGTATTTGGGATTCTATATTTGGGAAATATTAAGAAAATCTAATTTAAAGTTGTCTAAATGAAGTTCTTAGCAATGCATATTACAAATGAAAAAAAAAAGGGTTTTGATATAATATTAAAGCTAAATATCTTCCATAAACCAGATCTTAATTTCCTAATGATTTTTTGTATGAAAGAACTTATACTGAATTTATCATTTTGACCCATATGATGTATTATTGGTTAGCGCTACAAATATACCTGTGCTACTTATGACTGGTTTTGTAGTCCAGGGTCATGCATGTGATTTAACTGACACTCGTAGTAAAACTTCAAGACAACAAACACAATTAGATCGTACTGGGCTAAAAGTTTGCAATTATTAATTTAACAGTCTTATTTGCCAAGAAGTGTTTCTCATGTGGACTTGGGTTAAAAAAAATTCACATGTAAACAAAATGGTTATAACTTAGACAAGTAATCATTTAAATAGTAATTTAATATCCCATTTTATGATTTATTTAAATATATCTAACAGAAAAACTGAATCTTAATATACATTAGGGGTAAGCGTAGATTAATTTTTTTAATCTAGATGTAAATGGCTGATTTGAATTCTGCCAAAGGCATTCAGAATATGTGTGCTACCTAAATAATGACAAAAAGTAAAGCCATACTCGGATGGGACTAGTTTTACAGGGGGTCCTTAGAGAAGGTTTTGTCTATATTATTCTATATACCTCTGCTCTGCTCCTGCCACGCCGCCCCTGCGTGCTGTGTGAAAGCTCTCATCTGTTAACATGGGCACCGGAAATAATACGCGCTGCTGACGCGTGCAGTGTGAAACCTGGTGAAAGTCATCAAAGCTTGCGTAGTATAGCCCCAGCTCCCAACACCACTTAATAGATTAACGGTGATATTTTTTTATCGCGCGATAAGGGTCTCATATTAACGCCGATAACGGGCCACCACTAATAGATTTTATATATATATATATATACACTTTTTTTTCAATGCATATTTAAACATTAATAACAGACATTATTTAGTTACTTATTACACATCTTAACAGCTCTTACTCTCTGCAATGTATACTCATTACAGTGAAGCACAATTAACCATTTACAGCAAAATTGTATGCTTACCTACAGCAACTCTTAAACATCATTCTTACGGTTACAGAAAAGGATGCTGTTTTCTGAGTTTACCTGTCCAGCAGAAAGCGCAAATACTCTGAGCAGTCTTGTTGGGATCCAGCTGTAAACCACGGTGGCCGAGAACCTTCCAAAAAACCCCTTGGAGAATATGCAGCTCTCTGGTGGGCAAAAAACATGATAAATAACCACTAGCAAGTACGCTTAATACTCTCATTTAGCAAACCTACCCTGCAGTGCCAACTGCTGCAATGAATCAGAGGACAGACAGGAAATTGCACAGTAGATAAACATACCTGTGTGTGGGCCAAGAAGGCAAAAAGAAGCTGGAGCTTCTTCATGAGGGCACTGCTGCCATTCAAATGCAGAGACATAACATGCCGTCTGAAACTGACAAAAAAGAGAGACTGTTAAGAGCTGGCAAATATCTTGCAGTCGGAAAGGTATTATACATATTTGAATTCATGAGGATTTTTTATTGTATGCACATGCAGACATTAAAACATTCTAAAAATGTATGCTACCTGCATACAGAGAATGTTGGATTGATTACAGTAGAACAGTTGAGAAAGAGATCACATAATATGAAACAGATTTAAAACTTACTCGGTAGCCATAAATAAAATTTGGATGATGCTGTTCATGTAGCACGTGTTGCCCAGATTCACAAGTCCTGTCTTCCCCGTTTCTGATTTTCCTGTGATCTTAAGCAGGCCTGAGGCAAATGAATTTGACTGAGAGGTCCAGGCACTTTGGTTCAGAACAAATTTGATCTTCTCCTCATTAGGTTTAGGTAGTTCCTACAACAGAACCAGAGGTGGATATAAAACAGATGAATACACTACTGTTCTGAAGACTTTTTATTTTATTTTATTTTTTTTAAAGAAAGAAATTAATTTCTTCTGTATTCAATTGAGCGACAACATGTTACAAAATATTCAATTTTAAATAAGTGCTGGGCTTTGAACTTTTAAAAAGACTCAAAATAAATGTTTCTTGAGCATTCCATTAAAATGATTTCTCAAAGATCATGTGACGCTGCAGTCTGGACTAAGGGCTGCTAAAAATTCTACTTTGCCATCGCAGAGATAAAATAACATTTGAAAATGTTAAAATGGAAAATATTTCAGGTAAAATTTCACCATATTAGAGTTATTACAGTCATTTTGATCAAATAGCTTTAGTCTTGAACCTTACTGACCCCGAACACCTGAACAATACTCTATAAATGAGTTATTACAAACAAGGTCAAAATGCTAAATAAATTCAGCAGTCATACACAAGACATGTTAACTATTTCACATTCTTAAGTTAGCTCACAAGATAAATAATCAGAGATTCCCTGTCTCATATCTTACTTTAATGGATTCGAGAATACTGTCATAGAGGTCTGGGAAGCCAGAATATTGATACATCATGCAGTGGATGAGCTCTGCGAACTGCAGAAGGAAGGTTTTGCTGTTGGAAAGGCCATCGTTCTTCAAAGACTTTACAAGTGGAACTATATGAGGAACCACCTGGTA
This sequence comes from Enteromius anoplus, assembly GCA_032359395.1. NCBI lineage: Eukaryota > Metazoa > Chordata > Actinopteri > Cypriniformes > Cyprinidae > Enteromius > Enteromius anoplus. The sequence goes on along the minus strand of JAUMHG010000033.1, from coordinate 6,265,960 downwards.
CAAATGATAAGGGTTATAGAATTCATGTTACATGATTACAAAGCAGAAATTATAATGCTAAATCAGACACTTTAAACCAAAGCTCCTTAAAAGCACTACAGACATTTGCAATGCTCTAACTGATTTGAATATTAAACGCAAATGAAAAAGAGAGTGGAGCAATGTTCATAATGGCCTTACTAAGTGGAAGGCTTCAGGAGAGTGCTGGAAACTAAGCAGCATGTGTGAAAGAACCACTAGCGCTCCCTGTCTCACAATAGGATACCAGAGACGATTAAAGACCTGTAAACAGACAAACAAAAACACATTCATACACATAAAAACAATTGCCGGGCAGTGTTGAGGAAAAACAGTTAATGATCTCAAATAATTAACTAAATTCTGATCCATTCCATTTCCTGATGCTTTCCACAAACCAGAACTCTAATGCTGTTGTTGCTTGTAATTCTCTACACATGTAACTTTGAAAATCTCTTTTATGAGTTGTTTTTTTTGTTGTTGTTGTTGTTGTTTTTTTAACACACAGTATACACACAGACACACACCTGTTCAATTTTGAGCAACGTGACATCTATGAGGATGGTGAACTTTTGAACAGCAGCAAGTCCTTTTAATAAAGCAATGACCCAGGTGTCCACATGATTTGCTAGAGGCCAGGACAACCAGTCAATCATCCTGAAAAAGACAGAGAGAGAAAACAGGGTCAGGACAGGCAACATACAAAATAAAAGCCTTACATAAGAATAACGGACCCACAAAAAAAGAGCACGGGCAACATATTGACCTCAACATTCAATTCTAGAAAAAAAAAAACGACAAGAAAACAAACACTCATTTCAAATCTGAACACTACACTCTTTCTAAATGACTTGCATAAATGCAATTACCACATACTTAAAGCACACAAGAATTAGAGAAAACAACATGATGGCAGTTGAATCAAGGGCTTAGTCTTTTAAACAGGCACAAAAGCACTATTCATTGGCTTTACAAAGAGCGTGCACACACGCTGTCTGACCTGCAGAGTGCTTGTGTCATACTGGCATCTTTAACATTCTGGTCAGTGGTGAGGCTTTTGATGAGGACTGTGATCATTTGCAGAGGGATGTGCTGGACCAGGCTTGCTAGAGCAATCGAGGGTTCAAATGAAGGGTCTGAAATCAAAACAAACACATTGTGGAATGATCATTAGAAAACGGTACATGATGATTTCATATTTGTCATGTGCATTTGTTCATTTAGGATTTTTAAAGGGGTCATTTCATACACTATAAAAATTGCTTAGTTAAATATGGACATAACCAGCGACTGGGTTGTTTTCTACCAACAGTTGGGTTAAATATTAAGGGAAGTAACCAAACCAGCTGGGTTTGTCCATATTGTACCCAGTGCGATATTGTATATAACCCAGCCTTTTTAAAAGTGTTAATTTCACTATCGATTTATTGATTTCTCTTGAAAGCCCTTTAATATTTTTAGCTTTTTGCCTAAAAAAACTATACAAGACAAAATAGTTGTAATTCAGTAATTCCAGACCATTATAATTGAATGGCCTGTTGTGTTGCTGCCTTTCAGTCATTGTTTCAAAATGCATTTTAATAGGCATACGTTAGACGACATATTTAAATTCCAAATACAAATTTCAAAATTCAGCAGAAATATTAAATGCACACTAGCCAATTCCTCAGGTGCCTCAGACTATTCAAATATAGGCATAAAAAAATATAATATAAATATAAAATAATATAATATATAAAATATAATATATTGTTTTAAAGCATAAAAAGTCAAAGATAATCTACTTTTGAACAATTGTTTATTACTTTTTCATTTAAAGGTTAATTATTATAATATTGTAACATTTCACAAGATTAAATGTGTTGCATGTATTTAAAGCAACCCCACAGATTTAAGATTTGACTAATTTACCAAAACATTCACATTAATGGTTCTCTGCTGATGGTTAATGGTCACATGACATGCAGGGTAAAGACATAAAAATTGATTATTTATGTTTATTATTCTTGCTGTTTTTATTTTTAAATTACAAAATCTTTTCAATTTACATTTTGTATAATAATAATAATAATAATCATTATTTTCTGACCCTTGTGTCTATTATGTCTACTATGGGGATTTTTTTAAATAATATATTTATAGTGCTTCTTCATTCTTTTTAAAACTCCTTTCCCATTCATTCTGATTTCCGTCATTGAAAATATCATCCCAAGAGGAACCACAGCTTACTGACCTGTGGATGAGATGATGGCAAACACCTCCTGCAGTGACGGTAGCAGTGTGGCCGGCTCGGCTTTCCAGATGCCCTGCAGCAGCACGCTCACCCTTGTCACCTGGGTCACATACTCCCGCAACTCCCGCTCTTCAGTGGCAGGACAGTGGAAATACGCGAAGGTGCGCACAAGCTGCTGACAGAAGAGAACTCCAGCCTTCTCTCGCGGGACGCACTGAGGGAAGTCTGTCAGTATGGTGGCCAGCTTGGCACAAGTTGCTGGTTCTGGCCGTTCACAGATGATGCGTAGGACCTCGGTCTGTAGCAGCGGTGCCAACTCCAACACAGCCGGGCAGCTGATGAGCAGTCGGAGGGAACCGTGAAGAAAGTCCAAGATGGCAGGGTCTCTGCGGTCTAGAGAGCCATAGCCCTGCTGCAGGAGACCAAGCACGTATTCCTTGCTGAGGAAGCGGGCAAACTCGTCGCGATGGTAACGTGCATACGCTTCTTGAACTTGGAGGCCAACCTGTCTCTGAAAAGCCTCCTCGCCCTGGAGAATAAGGCGGGTGGTGAGATGGTACAAGGCCTGGCACTGCTCCTCAGTCACTTCCTTTTCCGCAGCCTCAATCACTTTTTTCACAATTGCCCGTTTGACAGTCAGCGGATGGGAGGAGCTGACCAGCGCTTCCAAAATCTTATCCATGGCTGGACTGTATCACACGACAGGAAAGGTAAGGTAAGCCAGTTGTAACTGTAGATGAGAGGATAATATTACTTCAGTGTGTTTGTCATACCTGGTCATACATCAAGTAGTCAAAATGTGATGGCAGAGACTTGATTGTGAAATTTGATTGCAATTTCTGAGAGAAAATACTTTCTACACTACATTCATGTACACATCTAACAGATGCTTTATCTTTTAGCTTCCAATGTAAACATTTAGTGACACAGAAACTTTATTCTGCACCACAGTTTAGTTAAAAAAACAAATCAATTCTCCTATTGTCATCACTTGTCATCAAACACAGAATTACAAATAAAAAGCCATTTATCACCAATTTTTCAGATATAATCACAACAAAACTACTGCTGTCAAATTATTAATCTAGATTAATCTCCACTTATGAAGCAACATTGACTGACAATCAATTAGCAAGACACCCCCAATAAAGGAGTGCTTCTGCAGGTGGTGACCACAGACCACTTCTCAGTTCCTATGCTTTCTGGCTGATGTTTTGGTCACTTTTGCCTTTGTGCAAGGAGGAACAGAAGGAGCAATGCTAAAATGACCTTTAGCAAGTCACAAATGTGCATGTCATGAGTCTGCTCAAATGGTCAGAAACAGAATCCATGAGGATGGTATGAGGGCCCGACATCCAAAGGTGGGGGTTGTGCAGGATGTTTTGGCATTTGCCAGAGAACAAGATTGGAGATGTGGAGTCACGTGACCCCTCTCCGTTACGTTACCCTACGTTAACACCAGACGCGACTTGCGGGAATAAATCACGCTATTCATGCAAAGTTGGATGCTTGAACATTTTGAGTTTGCTCACTTCATTTGCTCCTAATCGTTCATTCGCAGTAAGTCAATAATGGTGTGAGGTGGCATTTCTTTGGAGGGCTGTACAGCCCCAGACCCCTTGTGAGACCATATGCCTTAGACAAAGGCACTGATGGGTTCACACAGGTTCCACAGACGTGAATCCAATTGAGCACATCTGGGACATCATGTCTCGCTCCATCCACCAACGTGGCGTTGTTGCACCACAGACTGTCCAGGAGTTGGCGGATGCTTTAGGCCAGGTCTGGGAGGAGATCCCTCAGGAGACCATCTGCCACCTCATCAGGAGCATATCCAGGCGTTGTAGGGAGGTCTCACAGGCACGTGGAGGCCACACATACTACTGAGCCTCAATTTGACTTGTTTTAAGAACATTACATCAAAGTTGGATCAGCCTGTAGTGTATTTTTTCACTTCAATTTTGAGGGTGACTCCAAATCCAGACCTCCATGGGTTAATACATTTGATTTCCATTGATAATTTTTGTGTGATTTTGTTGTCAGC
>JAUMHG010000033.1:6244947-6258495 GCA_032359395.1 Enteromius anoplus | reverse complement strand
TTTTAAATTTTTTGCCGTAAAAGAAATTAAGGTTTTACCGTTATTTAACGGTAGAATTTCGGCAACCACAGCTGCCGAAAATTACCGTAAAAATAACCTTTTTTTTTTCTCAGTGTATACATTGCAATTAGAGTCTAATAAAAAGCCACTTAAAAGCTTCTGCACCTGAACTGCCAGTTTTTTTTTTTGAAAAAGCCTTGCTGAACTCAAAATAACAATAAGGCAGAAATCAAATAATCACTCATTCCAGTCAGGGATGCAAAACCTACAATACGTCATGTCAAAATTTAAAGTAGATTAGAACAGGACTCTCTCAGCCCACAAAATTACAGCATCTTTCCTGTCAATATCGACTGGTTTCCAGCACCTCTGGATCAACACCACAAAAAATTGAAGGCAGTTTTTGAAGGCAAATGCGATTCTAGCGAGGTGAGTGGCAAAGAGTTTTCATGTCCTTCAAATAAATAAATCTACTAATTCTATCTGCACTACGTTGATAATGATGTTCTAGGATTTACATGTTGCAGGTCAGAGCCCCAGCAAATGCGATAAACTGTTCAGTGCTCAACCGTACTTAAACCAAAACAAGCTCACCACAGCAGAGATGAAGTGGAGTCTCGCTGGCCTTTTCCTGATTGTCCTTGGACTGAATGGACAACAACTGAATGAATATGATAGGGCATACATATATGTGTCCACTCCAATGGTCTGGATTCAAGCTTATGAATACTGTAAAACATACTATACAGACCTATCCACCATAACTAGTGAGGAGACACATCAGCGTATGATAGCAGGTGCAGGAGCAACTTTCTTTGTTGCTTGGATTGGTCTGTACAGAGGAGTCGGGAAGCCAAGCTTGGGATGGTCCAATGGACAGCCATATAGCTTTACTAAGTTAAACAATGATGAAAGGAGTTACAGCTGTGCATATACTACAGAGCTCGAATGGTATATGGGCGATTGTCGAGCTCGGCTTCCTTTCTTTTGCCATGTCGACTATTATTTGTGGCTTTCGGAGATAAATATGGCTTGGGAGGATGCCCTTAATCACTGTAGGCATTGGTACAGTGATTTAGCCAGCGCAACAGACCAGTATCAGTTGGACGTTTTGAAAAATTTAAGCAAAGCTTCCATTACAGAAGGCGTATGGACAGGACTGCGTTTCCTGGAGGGAGAATGGCACTGGGTGAGCTGGGTTTTCACATATATTCCTTTTCTGGCCTCATTGCCGACATGCCCCGTAGAGCCTTACCGCTGTGGAGCTTACAACAACAGAACAGCGTGGTGGGACATAAGAGACTGTGATGAGAAACTCCGTTTCATCTGTTACCAACTGACAGTGAGTAACAGAAATGTATATTTCACATTGATTTTAACAGTAATAGAAAATGCAATTGGTTTATTCTTGATTAAACATATATACTACTTATAAGACTGAGTTTGCTTACCTGAATATACTTTTTAAATGATAATACTAATGAAGATTGTTTGATATCACAGTAGGTGAGAAGAGGAGGAAGATTTTCCAGCAGATCAACACCACATCACTATAGTTATGGGCATGTTGAAACAAGACCAGTTTTGAAGAATATATCAATTGTTTAATAATTTGAATGTTATCAAACTTTTTGGGTGTAACACACTATTTACAAAGTGTGTAGTTTATGCATTGTTTAATTTTATCTACATGACATACGGTTAAATATTTTAAGCGTCCAGATGATTATAAAACTTACCACATTTATTAATGTAGGTTATGTACATTTAAAAGTACTGAAATCTAAAATATATTATTGGAATTTCCCTTTAATGCATGTATAGAACTTGAAAAAGTAAAGGTGAATTATGAGTAGAAACATTTACCTACATTAATAAATACAGTTTAGGTATATTTGTTATCACCTTAACTATGTCATTGAAAGGGTACTGTTTAATGAACAAATATATTCTTCCTCAATTTTCTAAATATCTTTAAAATAAAGGCCTTTAAATTCTAAACATGAGGGGAAAAAAAACTTTTTCTAATAAAAATGTATGCAGTCTACTGCATGCATTCCTTCATGTGATTTATAGTTTATACTTATTTTTAGAAATGTCTTTTTGCTGTGAAGTAAAAATCAGTAAATCTAAAATGACTTTTATATAATTTGTGATATTTCAAGAGGGACATTTACTGGACTGAAGCAAGATTTAGAAAAGTCATGGTAAAATGAATCAAATATGATAAATCAGTTTTGAGAAATATTTATTTGTTTATTGTTTAAGCATTATAATGTGGAATTGCATTGTGTTTTGTCCCCTAAAAAAAATATAACCTTAGTAATGCATACAGAGAGATACAGATGACAATATTTATATGCATTTTATGAAATTATTATAACTGTACTAGTATAAAGATTGGACTGATAGCAAATTTTATCTTACATTTATATTAGCATATAAATAACCATATACACCAAATTGCATATTTTTAGCCCCCATATAAATTTGAATATAGGGCTCACACTCAAAGAGGACATTTTATAAATTGGATTTATTCAGTTAAATGCATTTACAATTTAAACAAATGTCCACAAGTAGAACATTTTGTGCTAATTGTGCAGAAGTCTAGCTAAAGATATACTAAACTAAATTAAATTGTGCTAAAGTGGAACGATTGCAAGTATACTTTAGGTAAGATACACTTTAAATATCTTTCATTTAATTACAACAATAGAGACGATAAATCAAATTTTTGGCTTAAGAAAAAGACGTGCATTGTGCACGAGTATGTTGTTATTATTAAATTTACTATATCAGAAAATTTTGAGCAATATATCAGTAAATACAGTTAATATGTTAAGAGTTGAACTATAGGTTTAGGCTGTAAATTAAATGTATTTTAAATATATTATATTTTTTATTAGGGTAACAGTGTGTTTCTGCCAAACAAAAGATAGCCGTGATGGAATATCTTATTTCTTTTGTTTGTGTGCATGCTGTTTACATTTCATTTGCAAATTATTACAAAGTGGGGCAGAGGGCAAGGTTTTATTTTTTTCATTATTTGCTTTTTTTATTATTATGCTTACAGCTTATAGTTTGACTTATTTGATGTTCTTTTAGTGTTTACAGAGATTTTTAACTAAAACAGGCACTCTTTAAACTAAACAGGCACAAGCCTGGCCACCAAAACCTTTCCCCGAGGAATGCTCAGCACTGCCCCTTGATGTCAGGGACAAAAAGTTTATGCTTTAGTCTCGCGTAGCCAGACCTTCAGACTGACGGGACTTCATAGCCGCTTACTTTGGCAAGGCCCGCCCATAATGCCGTTTGACTGACATATCAAACAACCAATCACAGTTTGTTTTGTTCAGCGTCACGTGACCGAAAATAAACGCGACACTCGCACCCCCCGGAAATCTGCTCAAATTCAACCAATCAGATGATGACTTCGACACTGCTGAAGTGTTTCCAGAAAAGTGTACCGTATGGATCAGACGTTCAGCCAACGCTCCGTGGGCGTGACGTCTGAGGCTGAGACTATTTATGCTTTAAAACGAATGTCACCAGCAGATGGAGTGAGAGATGTACTTGTACCACAGAATAAAATAGCAAATTAAACATTATTGTATTTTGTTTTAAACGAACACTATTGGTACTTTTGTCACAGATCACATTTTTAACAGCAATCTTCATTTCTTTAACAGATCTGTGAAAACTACTATGTATTTTTTATAAGGATTACAATATTTAGAAATGTATGTTTTCAATGTGTAGGGCTATGGTTACTGTTCTTTTTCTATTAAAATATGTAATAACCTTTTATTAATAAATGTTTAGTTTGAACTTGAAACTGTTTTTCAATTTTTTTTTTATTTTTTATGATTTTGAATATATTTTATCTTTTATATATATATATATTTTTTATAACAATATGAGTTGCAGAGGCCAAAAATGCATTGCTTTTATCTTAAATATTTATAAGACAGTAATATTATCCCAAATTATATATAATATAGGAGCTTCAGAAAACTGCACTTTATGTGCATGTAAACATACACTGATTAACCAACCTGATCTCACGGCAATTTGTACATATTTTATGAGGTGGCTATTTCGTACGAATTTCGTCACGGGGTTTTAGACAAATCGTACAAAATCGTACGAGTGAGGTCGTATTGGCACGAATTTGGCACCTCGTACGAATACGAACGATTTGGTCGTGAGACTGTGTTGGATTAATTGCAACATTAAAACCATTGACATGACAGGTGAAGTGAATAATATTGATTACATCATGTCATTATATCATCATAAAGGCACCTGTCTAAGAGTGGGATAGCAAGTGAACAGTCAGTGAACATGTTGGTATTGAAAGGGCAGGCCAAAAAATCCAAGTGGTCCAATATTGATGACTACACAATTAGGCCTGAGCATCTCCAAAAGGCTATTTATTTATTTATTTATTTTTAAATAACCGGTACTGCCTAGATAGGACCCTTATTCATCATCTGGTATTATTTATAACCCTTTGAAGCTGCACTGAAACTGTAATTTTGACCTTCAACCGTTTGGAGTCCATGGAAGTCCACTGCTGAAATGTTTTCATCAAAAACCTTAATTTCTTTTTGACTCAAGAAAGAAATACATAAACATCTTTGATGACACGGGGGTGAGAAAATTATCAGGAAATTTTAATTTGAAATTGATCTTATCCTTAAAGAAAGAAAAGAAAATGAAATTATTTGAAGGCTGTCCTCTGAATCCTAGTTAATCACTGATTAGAGCAGATATCTATGAAGATAAACATTTTAATAGATAAATACATTTGAACAGTCACATTTGTTTTGGTTTTAGAGAAATTGCATTTATTTTTAGCATTCTCAATCTAAACTGAATTGTTTTCTTAACTCCTGCATATGAGTGGTAATAATATGACATTACAGACAGGATGTATTGCAATTAACATTGTTATGGAAATGCTCCAGCATCAGCTGTTCCTCAGAAGAGTGGAGGACATCAGAGCTGCTTCTAGGAGATTCCCGATGAGCACAATCCTATGCAGTACATGCAATGTGCTGTAGAGAAATCTGATCTAAAGAGAGGAACAGAAATCAAAAGAATAAATACTCATAAAAGCAAAACCATTTATTTATTTATTTAAACTAAAAATGTCACAGGTGGTGACTGTCATTCCCTGGTCAGCCACCAGAGGGCACCTTTTTGTAGTTTTGTCTGTGTGTTTTGGACTGCGTCTCCCATACCTTTGTGCACTCCTGATTGCCTGATTGTCACCAGCAGTTGGTTTTTATCTCATTAGCCCTACCCTTTATATACTCTGATATGTTGCTAAAATGTTGTCAATGTTACCCAGTGTCTTGTTTCTCTGGCTCTGTTTTTTGTTCTGTGGATTTTATTAAAAGCATTTATTGCAAATGGATTGTTTGTTCTGTGGTTCATGACAGAACACTTCAGCCTTTTTTTTCCCTTTTTTTCTTCTCTGGAATGATGGCTCTCCGGCGTTCTCTCCAGACCACTGTAAAGGGTAGTGTGGCCCAACTGCGATAGCTGTGGGTTCTATGGCAGCAGGGAAGGGAGATAACAGACTTTGCCCAAAGCAGATCTACGGCCCTCAGACAGTTTCACGGCCCAGGCAGTTTTAAGCCCCTGTTGTTTCTGATGCGTCCAGTAGGAGGAGGAGGATACATGGTGAAATTATTAAACCAACTCTCAAAACTTAATTAATAACCATCCCACTGTTACATATAGTGCCGAATTTTGACCCCCTGCCAGATTATGACTTCCCTTAGGTTTGGTAGGTTTAGGTATGGGGTAGGGGTTACTTTAACGATTATTTAACGTTCCTCTTATTCTCGTTGATTCTAGCCTTGGTCTTTTCTGATAGCTCATACTGCATAGACTAGTGGACACATTAGGAACAACAGCGGCTTGAAACGGCCTGAGGGCCGTAGATCTGCCTTGCTCCAAGTCTGCAGCCTCCCCATGCTCGACTATGTTGGTTACTGCAGTCTGGTGAAGTTGTAGCATTTGAACCAATCAAGCGCAAACTATTTGTTACCTTTAACAAATAATCTTTAATGCTGCTTTACCCAGCCCAAGGAGTAACTCAAACTGCAACTATGAGGGTCTGTGGACCCTTCCCCGAAAGGCAACTAACACCTCAGGAAGGCAAAACAGGTCTCTGATTCCATGGTAACCGACTGATAACACTGGTTTATTGCTTCACGGAATGTGAACAAAGCAACTCTGACTAGTTCTTTCTGTTGAAAAGACAATGGACTTAATTAATTGACAGGAAACCTTCAAGGGTCCGTTCTTCGTACGTTGCTAACTCAGTTAGCTGGATTTGATTGTTGTGGATTTGTCCTGATCTTGAATTGTTTCGTTCTTCAATATGCATCTAGTACTTGCTGTCATAGCAACAGGTTTGTAAGCTTAAACCTGTTCAGGAGGATTTACAGGATGTTTTCGATATGGCAAAAATACAATAAAAAAAGAGAATTTCTTAGATTTGTTTTTACATTTTTATTTATAAAAACTAACATAAGTTAGTTTTTTTCCCCCCTTTTTTCTTTTACTTTGAACAACAATGGAGCTATACTTCACATAACTCCTGGGGTTTCTTCTTAGCAGCAAATAAAGAAGTGTTTTGGAAAAGTCAGCCTTGGATGGTATTTATTGATTGCTCGCCATCCACTGATCTTCCTGCGGGACAATCCGCGTGAGGGGAGACGAGAGGGGAGAGATCCACAATTTAATTTTGTGGTGGATGTGTCACCAAAGGCTTAGGGGTCGTTCACATGCAGTGCGTTTTGCGTCCGCAAGCTCTTCATTTTCAACAGAGCCGCGCAGTTTAAAATCCAAAGCAGAAATTTTGTAACTGATAGCGCTTTCATGGTTGCCAAGTAACAGCAGACTACAGGCGCACAAGCGTGAAGCGCTTTGAAATTGGTGGAGGAAGCGGCGCGCCTCACGTTTTCCACTCGTTTTAGAAGTTTTAGATGCAGCTCTGGTTAAACAGCTGGATGTTGGGTTGTAATGGCAAAGGGAAATGCCTAATTTTCCCTGAATGCCGCAGGTGATAGTTTGTAATGTGTGTGTTTCTGGTTCTCGTCTGTTTGGGGGTGGGTGGAGCAGACGCGGGTTCCCTGTCCCGTCGTTTGCACTGCCTTGTTAAGTGTAGCAATGAAAACATTATATTTTACACAGTTAAGTGCAATCTTCAGTCTTGAGAGACACTAAGATGAGGATTTAACTCCACAGCTCCACCTAAGTTTTACAATCGGCCAAGGCTTTGATTTTCCATGTAATTCAAGATCCAAAAATCGTGACAGATCTCTCTCTCAGCTCTTCTTTTATCTACCAATCATCAGAGTCAGGACATCTTTTGGAACTCATTACTCTTCAAACCAGAAAGAACATGAATTCCAATCCAAATCCTTGGAACCATCAGGACTTCAAGACTGCATCGGACCCTCACCAACGAGGCAATGCAAGTATCGTACATACATATAACTAACGAAAACTAACCAGTATTAGTAATAAAACCCATTATGAACAGCTCTGATGGTTTTACAGGCTGATTCTCTTTTGTAATCTTCAATTTTGGCTTTTCCTAATGCTTTACCCTTAAACCTTCTTTGCACTTTCCCCTTTATGTATTTATAGGCCTACTTGTGTGTTTAGTCATGTGAGTTAACGTAATAAAACTTATGAACAAATTACATGAGTTTCTGATTCTGTCTTGCAAATGAATGTCCCTTTATGTTTTTAACCCTTGCTACATTCTCTAATGCAGTGATAATGTGAGAAGGTATTTTTCTGTGGCCATGAAAATATCCCTTCTTAGAGTTTATATGAACTTACACTATATGTGTTCACTGAATGAACAGATTAGTTGATGGTAATTCTGCTACAGTTACTACTGGCAGCTTACTTAAATTAAATATTGCAATAAATCCTAATTCATCAACACGCTAACAAAATTAAACAAAACTTTGCCATCCTGGAAAGAATCTGTTCCCAACCAACTGTAGTGCTGTTGTGTTGGCTATTACATGTTTATATGTAAGAAAATGCAAGAAATAAAAATATGCTTATAAAAGAATCAGTGACTTTGTCTTTGTTGCAGAGAAATGCATCTGTGCTTGTTTTCTGTTAAGGAGGACGTATTTGTAAATTGCAGTGAACAACAGTATATTAATTTTATTGTTATTGTAAGTAATTCATTATTTTAGAATGTGGCATAATATGCAGATTAAGTGAAAGCAACGTTCATGTTATTTATTACTTGCCTTTAAATATAGAGACACATAAAGTTGAATTTCTCCTCACAGTCTCTGTTCTCCCATTTCTCTGTCTTGGTGTTGCGGGCTCCACAGCGGTACGGCTCAGGTGGACATGGCGGCAAAGGCAGGTCGTTTTGAGCATTTATCACATTTAACCAAAACCAGTTTCCACCCAGAAAGCGGAGCCCTGTCCAAACCCTGTCTGTCTGAACATTATTAGTCTCATTTTTAATCTGATTTATCGGCCACCCAAAATGAAAAGAAGCCAGATCAGTGTAGTGAGACCTGCAATACACCAGAGCTTCCTCCCAGGTCTTATTCTTCTGAACCAGAACGAAGTTCACATGGCAGAAGAAAGGGTAATAATTAGAACACGATGTTTCTTTCCAACGCTCCTTGTTAGAGACTGCACAATAAGGTGGATTGTCAAGTAAGTATTGAGCAGTTTTAGTACTGACATCCTCAGACTTCAGTGCTTTGCAAATGTTGTCCTGGCTGTTGATCCAACTAAAATCATATGTACCTCCAGCTGCTTCTTCAAGCATCTTAAGTTCCTCATAGTTAGTGACTATAGACAGGTTTTTATAAAACAGCTTGCAATAATTCTGAGCAAAACCGCAAGTCACTAAATCGTTTATATGAATGTGTACTTTAACTCCTGTCTGATCTGTCATTAGTCCATAAAGGACAAACAGGAGGAGTCCAGTAATAATGATCTTCATCTCTGCTGTAGTGAGGAGCTTTGGTCTAGGGATTGTTGAGCCCTGAACCATTTATCACCTTCACTGGGCTGCTGACACAGAACATTCAAATCCCAGAGCAGATCTGTTTTGTTTATTTAAACAAGTTGGAAAGTCTAATGTAGCAGTATCACACAACTTACATTTTTGAAGTTAATATATAAAAGTCCAAATAAAAGAGCATCTATGTCTATATTATTAATGTGTATATTAGCTCCATAAAACCCTTCACATGAAAGTACATGACTTAGAATTTTATGCAAAGATACTGAATCAAATGTTTGGATATTATTCATTTCAGAAAATATACAAAGAACAGCTACAGGAAAAAATAAATCAATAAGCCACAATGTCAAGAAGATTTGGTCGGGTGAATAAAGAAACAATATTATTGCTACCAAAAGGTGCTTCTACAAAATGTATGCACCATAAAAAGAGTAACCAAACAGAAGACAAGCACACTGCACATTTTAAACTGTCCGCATAAATATTATTACTGATAAAATTATTACAAATCTCAGGATCCATAATATAGCACATGAAAAATAGCAACAGCAAAGCATTCACTAATAATAATCCGGCTAAAACAAAGTCACTTCAAGCTTTTTATTAAAAAAAAAAAAGAAAAAAAAGAAAATGATTTGAATATTGTACAATATACAAAAAAAACTAGCCCATGTTTTAAACAACAAGTGATAAGAAATTGTAATAACTGAACTAAATCCATGTGTCAGGCTACTGTACATCTAGTCCAATCCATTTGATTTCCATTCTTTGCAGCAGAACGGATGGAGAAATGCAAATAGTCTTTTCTGAGAATTTTAATATCATCTCAGTGTTTGTCTGCATCTATCATTCAAACACACGCAGCAGTGGCACTGCCCTGATAAACAGATTGTTTGTCAAGCGTAAGCTGAAAAACGGCAAACAAATGTAGCTGTTTGCATTGTTTTTCATCCAACTCTGCATGCAAAGAAAATCCACACCAGCAATCATTCAAATATGTGATGACTTGACTTTGTCTACATTTACATTCCTTAGAATCAACATTACGTCATCAATTATTGGACCATATTCAGTGCTGACAGACTGGTTACTTATTCATATACAGTGAGATGATGTATCGTTTGCAGTGATGACACACACATTTTTTTTCTTTAATTCAATGTTTTTGTTTGTGTGTGTGTGTGTGATCGGCTTGATCATTTATCACATTCTGTATTATGCCCAATGACTGAAGGGCTTGGGATTTGTTGGAATTTGACTGATCAATTTATTTAAACTGGTTCCCAGTTGTGGAAAATGTCAGCTTTTGATTCCGGCTTCCAGCACCATTACTAAAACTGCACCTCCCTATCTCAAATCACTCCTACAAGTTCTACTGTCTTTCTACTGTCTTTCTACTGCTTTCTACTGTCACTGAAAGAGCAGCCCCATTGTTTCTTTACAACAAGGCACAAATTTACCCTCTCTTGTTCCTCTCTAATGTTGGGTGACCATATGTGACATTTCCCCCTGTATGTCCCAGGGAAGTTTCTAAAATGTCTGAAGAGCTTGATTAGCTGCATCAAGTGTGTTTAATTAGGGCTGGAGCTAAAAAAAATCCCTTTGCATTAAAAAGTCTGCTAAATGCATACATGTAATGTAACACAAAATAAACAAAACTGTTGATGTTGTGTTATTTTGTAGGATTTGCATGTTCTTAAATCAAAGCAGTGCCATATTAATTAGTCCATCCATCTATACTCCAAACCACTTATCTTCTGTTGAGTTGCAGGGATTGTGCAACCCGTCTCTCTGAACAGGTGGCATAAAGTAATTTTAAACAAACTATGATTTTTATTAACACTTTTAATGCTTTTAAATGTTTAAACAATTTTACTCTAATGATTAACTTGAGACTTCATAATGTTTGTTTCTTACTCATTTCACTTTTAGTGTGTATGGCCACTATATGTAGTCATTAGGGCAATAAATACTGAACATACTGTACAACACAATACAACCAATGAGCAAATAAAGCACGTGACTAAAACAACCATCAGAAAGAGACACTAGGATCACCTGAGGGCAAGGGAACCACATGACTATACAGGAACTATTCTTGCATCCCAGTAATCATACTATCCACCCCAAATAGTATGTAAGATTAGAATAAGTACGTCCCAAACACAGTATGTTGAAAAAAAAATCCCCGTATGGTATGTTATTTCAGGTCGATTTTTGAAGTGTGGATCCGTCAACACTCTTAATGGCAAAAATTTCCCACATTCCCTTGAGCTTTGGCAAGGGATTCAGTACAGAACTATAAACACAAATAAAATGTGTTTGAAAAACTACAAATGTGGCAGACATGATTGGTTAGGTGGAGAGGTGGCTTAGTTAACACTGTAGGTCTGAAATTTGTTTTGCGCTGTTGTTCGCTTTGTCATTTATTCGAGTTAGGACCAAATAAGAAAGTGGCCTGGGCCTGAAAAAAAAATCATATTTGTGCTGTTCAGAAAGTTAAAAGGAAAACAGATATGGAGAATAACATACAGGGAATAAATGCTCAGAAATGATGCAGGGCAATCAAGACTTCGCGTCGAACTGACACAAAACCCTCGTATTTATAGTCCATAGAAATGAGGAACACCTGAGAACGATCACAAAGAAAAAAGGTACGTGGGTATAAACAGTCCGGGTAGGAACGCTATTCGGGTGAAGGTTCCAGCTGCTGAGTTCCGGGAAGCGCCACAGAGGCGTGGCTTGTGACAGAGCCCCCCCCCTGCGAGCAGCTCCTGAAGCGAGGATGCTGGAGACGCCGAGGTCTTCCACGTGGTCTGGGAGCTGGTTTATCTGGGTGAGTCTGATGGAAGGTTTCCCTTACAGAATAATTCAGGACGTCATGAGCATCACCCAAGACCTTTCTTCAGGCCCATAACCCTCCCAGTCAATCGGGTATTGCAGAATCCTGCCTTGGTGCCGGGAATCCAGTATCTCGCGGACCTGGTAGATGTCCTCTTGGTCCATGTTTAGGGGAGGGATGTCTGGTGCCGCGGCCTCGTCTAGGCCCCTCTCCCCTTCAGGATCAGCAGCGGGCTTGAGCAGGGAGACATGAAAAGTGGGTGAGATGCGATATTCTGAAGGTAATTTTGGGCGGTAAGATACAGGTGTTATTTGTCTAATGATTTTGAATGGACCCACATACCTTGGGTTGAGCTTTCTGCATGGCAGGTGAAGTCGGAGGTCCCGGGAGGAGAGCCAGACCCACTGTCCAGGTTCGTAGGGTGGATTAGGGCGACGATGGCGCTCAGCTTTGGCCGTAACCAACGAATGGCACTTTGCAGATGTACGTGGGCGGTGTTCCAGGTGTGTTCACTGCGTCGCAGGCAGTGATCAACGGAGGGAAGATCTGATGGTTCACTGGACCAGGGGAATAGAGGGGGCTGGAATACCAGAACACACTAAAACGGAGTCATCTGGGTGGATGGATTCCTTAAGGATTTTTGTGCATACTCCACCCATAACAGGAACTCACTCCAATCATTCTGATTGTTGAAACAGTGAGAGCGCAGGAAATGGATCAATTCTTGGTTCAACCTTTCAGCTTGACCGTTGGATTCCGGGTGATATCCTGATGTGAGGCTTACATTTATGTTGAGTTGATTACAGAATGCTTTCCATACTTGGGAACAGAATTGAGGTCCTCTGTCGGATACAGTGTCATCCGGTAGTCCATAATAGCGGAACACATGTTCCATCATTACTTGAGCTGTTTCCCATGCAGTAAGTAGCTTGGCCAGAGGGACAAAGCGACATGCTTTGGAGAACCTGTCCACAATAGTGAGGATAGTGCTGAAGCCATTGGAGGTGGGTAAATCAGTGACAAAGTCAACAGCGATATGCGACCACAGGTGTTGAGGGACAGTTAAGGATTGTAACACATACAAAAGGAGTCCTAGAGCTGGAGTGCCATCAGCAGTCTCTAGCTGGCAGCTCCAGCTTGGTGTGACATATATATATATATATATATATATATATATATATGTATGATATGAATATTATATATTTCAGCTAGTTGTCAACATACTCACTTATCTAACTTTTGTTTATTTAAAAAAACACAACCAACAAAGAAAAACCTTTATTGCAGAAACAATTTTCACTTTTAACTATAGTGAAATATACAAATAAGTACAAAAAGGGAAGTGATGTTAAATTGTACAGTAAATTGATCAAGTATAAAATCTGAATTAGTATGATCTTGTAAACCATACAAATATGTTTTGTTTTATTTACAACTTCAAAAAGTTTTTGACAATGGCATCTATTGGCACGGCAGGCAGGCAGGCAGGACACGGAGACGGAAATAACTATAAACTGGAACCATTTATTGAACAAAGAAAACAAAGAAGACACGAAGAGCTACGCAGAGCTCCGACACAGACGTAAGACGTAACGTTAACCACTCATGACAAGAACTGAAAAAGACACGGTTTAAATACACTAGACTAATTACAAGAAACTCACAG
>JAUMHG010000033.1:6218375-6229303 GCA_032359395.1 Enteromius anoplus | reverse complement strand
AGAGCAAGTGTTTGGTGAATATCGCGTTGTACTCCAAGATTGGAAAAGCAGTCATCAGTAAAATGACGCGAACACAAGAGACTGTACTGCTGAGGTGTTGTTGAAAAAAATGAATTTTAGCCACTCATTCTTTGTAGATTCATCTTTTAGAAGGGCATATAAAAACAAATTAACTCTCACAGAACACTTGACATGATGTAATCCACACGGAAATTGTACTGTTAGGGGGCGGGGCAAGTTGTTCGCGACGTAGAACGTGGGCGGACATTATGCAAAATATGTTACCCAGTGACGTGGGTAAGACAGAAAGATTCAAATAGCTGACAACTCATTTAGGCGAATGTGAGCGGACTTTTTTTTTTTTTTTTTTGATAGACAATAACTTTATTTATGCACTGTCAGCGTCACAACTTTGCACATGACACACTGCGTGAACGATCATGTTTGAAAAATCATAATAGGGGCACTTTAAGGACTCACAAGGGAACTCAGTAACACAGACATTAAATGCAAGACATAAGAAGGGGAGAACTGGGAAACACAGGAGGTAACTAATTAACTAATGATTACATAGAAGACAGGAAACACCAAATAAGGACAAAGCATGTGGAACTCAAAATGAAACCAAAACAGGAAGACATGAAAACAAAACTAAAGCAGACAGAAACATGACAATAGTCACCTATATGTACACAGTTGTGTACTTATTTTTATCAATAAAAGAATTAAAAAAATTAGCTCCTTTTCATTGGGGGATATATCTATATGCTTATATGTGCTGGTGGGCTGGCTGGACCAAACATTGACAGGCCCCATTTTTCGTCCCAGTCCAGCCCTGCAAACAGCTATTGGGGTATTTATTTTATTTTTACTTGTGTTGGTCTAACTCCATTCTGGTACATAGTGTTAACTTTCACTACGCAATCAGTTCCACATATTGAATATATTGTTTCTGTTATATCCTGTAAATGGGTTACATTAATGCAGGGAATTTAGAAAATAGAATTGCAAGTAAATGACAGAAGTTCACAGATGTTTGTCAGAACACGTGAATATATGTATTTAAAATCTGTAGGAGCACTTTATTGAAGTGATTTATAGTAAGATGACTGAACTTTTTTTTTCAATTTCATGTTACCAATGGCAACTAAAAAGCCATCAGTCATGATATAAGGTAAGCTTAGGGCTTCTTGCAAAAGACAGGAAGTGGTAACTCCTTAGACTTCCTGTGGTTCTGTACATAAACGAAGCTCTGTAAACACTAGTTGCACTAGATATTTTGCTATAGTTTACTATATATATTATTATTATTTATTCATACATATTATCTCATGCATAGGTTTTGATACTCAATATTTACCACATAAATTGTTTGTATATATATATATATATATATATATATATATAAATGATTCATTGGAGCATTGATTGAGATAATTATAGGAGGAGCACAGAAGACTGCTAAAAAGCACTGAACATTTGAACACTGAAGGTTTATGATGCAACAAATGTCATGTAAATTTACTTAAAGCTTTTTTTATTTTATTTTATTTTGGGAAAGATTTAAAAATCTGCAAACTTTATATGTCTGAGAGCTAATTTAGGCCTTTTTAAAACTCACATTAAATTCACAAAAAGTTCAGTCATTATCCACAAGGAGGTGCCACTGAGTTCATATAAACCCATTCCCTGCGTTCTAATGTCCATAATATCCACGATATCTGGCCTAAATAGAATTACAAATGACTAATATCTCATAAAATTTAGAGTGGATAGTTCGCACATTGGAATGCAGGCATTGTCCTACTATCGGTGTTGCCAACTCTAAAAGTTGCTAAATGAAATTAAAATGTCATTACACTACAACGTCATTATGTAACAACAACAACATAAACTTGGTAAAATTGTGTCATTGCTTGAAATTACTCAAAAGATCTGCTCATACATGTAATTTAATCATTATTTGTAGTAGCACAAACACAACACTCAATTATAATTATAACTATAAAGTTATGAAATTGTTCTAATTGAAAGGGCATATTTACTGTGTATGAACTGACTTATTACTGATAAATAATATTTGAAATATTATTTTTATGGTTTACGGTTGTTTTACCTCAATTTTTAATTAGGTATTTTGTTTTGTTGCACGGTTAAACAGGAAATGTATTTTTATTGTTTGAGTCCCTTTTCAAAAGCTGATACATGTTTCCAAATAAATATAAAAAAAATATGTAAATTAGTTGCTAGGTGCTTTTTGGACAAAAAAAAATTTCAGGTATTGGGTAAAGTTACCAAATCTAGCAACAAAATTGCTAAACTGGCAACACTGCCTATGTTTCTGAATCCCTTTTCTCTTCAGTATTTGCATAAAGATTCAACCAACCTGGACAACACTCAGAAACCACTACAAACACACTAGATGAGGTTTCACACTATCAGAAGACACCTACTAAGAACAACCATCAGAAACAGACACAAAGCTGACTAACAAATAAAAAGAATTGCTGAGAAACAAGGCAGGTGAAAAGCACCTGTGATTCAAGGATTTGAAAATACAGGTTAAGAAGCAGAAGAAAAGAGAAACAGAGATGGTAAGAGATGTTTTGGAAGAACTTAAAGCTTCCATTTCACATACAATCTCAGAAATAAAGGTACAAAAGCTGTCACCGAAGTGGTACCTTTTCAAAAGGTACAAGTTTGTACCTAAAGGGTCCAATTTGGTACCTTAAAGGTACATATTTGAACCTAGGTACAAAAGTGTACCTTTTGAAAAGATACCGCCCCAGTGACAGTGTTTGTACCTTTATTTCTGAGAGTGTATGACAGTGTGCATATTAGTTTGTAAATGTGCCTTTTCTGATGAAGACCTTCAACAATAAGCAACTCTGTCCTTCAGATTATCCTGGCTATTCTCATATCCATGTGTGTTGTTGCCAGCGGCAACACGAGCGGTGAGTGTTCAGACCTGCCCTGTATATCAGTCTGAAATATATTTCTAAATGTGATCTGTTGGGATGTATTACGATATATTTGTTAAATGTAATGTCATGGCATATTTGCAATGTGTATGGCAGACAAAGTTCAGGGGGTTTTGTGAGTATTGTTATTTACCTGACCTGACAAAAGTTTTTTGCTTCATTAAAGAAGTAGGGGGAAAAAATCACTGACATATAGTAGTTTTATATATAATTATTCAATATTAAACATTTCTTAATAATATAGAACATGCTGGTAAACGTACTTATGAATTTGAATAACATCATTTCTGTTTATATTTTATATACCTGTTTATTTGAATATGTATTTCATTTATTTAATACATATTAAATCTAAATATTGTTCAAAATGTTTTAATTGTCTTTATATCATTATGTGCTGCATTATGTGTGTGATGCGTATTTACTATCGAATGTTAAACCACCTCTATGAAAAAAAAAATCCTAAACAATCTTAAACTCTAAACAATTTATCATAAATGTAGAGGGTGAGATGTCAAACACGCACACTTGAAATCTGCTTCTATAAAGTTGACCTATTAATGTTTATACCAGGAAACATTCTTTATAGTTTATCAAAAACCTTTTTCGTGATTGAATGAAAAATTTGCTTCTGGTCTTAAACAGTTTCATTTAGTGGATATTGTCAGTGCAGCTCTCTAAAGACCAGACATAAACAATTTACTCTCTGCCTTTTTTGCTGATCTATTTATTTATTTATGATTATTATTTATTTTTTTCATTCTTTTTTAGGGTCTCAGATAAATTGTTTTCCAAAGGTCAAAGTGCCGCGAAACACAGTGTTTAAAGCTCCTGTTATGAGCGAGCTGAAGATAAACTGTACTGTAATTGTCGATGGATGTCACAGAAGCCCAAGAGTCTCATGGTGCAAAATCTACGGAAATGACTGTAAACCTTTTCATGTCTCAAATAACACAATAACTGAATGGAAGAAGATCAAAGAACATGAATGGATGTTTTTCCTGGTTTTCCCGAGCATCTCAAAGGAGGATACAGGTCTCTACAGATGTAAAGAAGGCGAAACGTCTGTTAGTCATAATATAAGTGTGACTGTGACAGGTAAGAGACTTTATCTTTAGATTCACTCATGGGCTGTTAACATTGACACATTTTGTTAAATGTAAATAATGACATTACTAGGAAATTTTATTATATTTTTAATAGATAAGAAGAACACGTCTTCACACAATCAGGGCAACACAAGTAAAGACATGACCATTAACAGCCATTTTGCTGCATGAGACATTATCTTTAGATTAATTGATGGACTGTAAACATTCACATATTTTGTTGAATATAACTCGTAAACTATTATTTAATGTCAGTACTAAGAAATTTTTTATTATATTTTCAGCTAATAAGAACAAAGATTTTTCACCCCTTCCGAACAACACAAGTAGTGATCTTTACAACCCGATACTACTGATACACCACATCTCTTAAATCTCTTCTCCTTGTTCATTACCTACAGATCTAAATTTATATGATCTAAATTTCGTGTACATCATCAGTGGAATACTGGGGCTGGTCTTCATAGTTATGATTGTATCATTTCTTTATATCGTTACACACCAAGGTGAGTGATTAGAGTCTTTTAACTAAACATAACAGTTGCTTTAAATTATATTAGTTGTCTGTTTCTTTGCATCATCCTATGTAATATTTTAGGGAGAAAGTCTACAAGAAAAGACATGACAAATAAAAATCAGGTATGTTTTGTTTTAAATGGAACTGTTAATCATATCTGTTGAAACTTTTTTTTTTTTCTAAATGCTCTTTTCACTTCCACAGTACATGGAAACAAAAAAAAGAGACCTGCTTCTTCCTCTTGATCTCTATCTGAACTCGGACGTGTTGACCTCTGTTGTATACCGTCTTTAAGAAACTATACTCTCACAAAAACAATTACTGAGGTGATACCCTAATGTACAAAAGCTAAATTCATCTTTGAACCCTATATGGTTCATATATTTTAAAGGTACTTTAAACATATTGATATCTTAACAAAGGGTAGCAGCTCAGTGACAATTCTGTACAATTATAGCAGAGCAGAATGTCATTTAATATGCTTATGAATTATCAAGCAATGTGCATAGTTTTTTTTTTTTTTTTTGTCTAACTGTTGTTAATGTTGTAAGAAGCATAATAGTCACAGTAATACTTCAGAAATTCATATATTCCAGTTCAGATTTTCTTTGAAATAGTAATACGACCAGCTGTGAAAATTATTACTCCACAATTGCTTCAGAAACGTGCTGTTGTATTTTTGAATTGCTGATTGTTAATACATTTTTCTTTAATAAATTCCTTTTTTTTTAATATTGATAATATATCTTAATATCCACAAAAATTAAATAAACAAAATAAAGAAATAACAGCATATATTTCTAGGATAAACCTGGTGCAAACCAGTTAGTTCAAAAATAGATATGCATAAAGAATTATTATATATTTTCATTGTTTAACATGTTAAGAACTGTAGACCTGGTAAATTATTATTATTAAGGTGGGTGGATGAAAACAAAACATATGGTGTACACCTCTGACTCACCTTATCTTTTAAAACTGCAAAATGAAATACAATATCTGATGTACAAAAAAGACACGCAATTTAAAATGAACACAGAGCATGTTTGCTTTATTATTTGAGAGATTTCAGAGAACTTTATATAAAACACAAATTACAAAGAGGTGTGAAGGAGAATGGAAATACCTCATTTGAGAATGATGCAGGTTGGCTAAATGTTTTAAGCTATAAGTGTACTTCTAGTGGGAAAATATTTGTAATACTTGAAGAATCGCTTTAATTCAAACATGAAGACAATAACTTGGCACCTAAGGCCAAATAAGTGCTCATGCCTACAAGAGTGTTTCCCTGATATAAAACTCTGTTATTCTATTACACATCAAAACATCAGTAAAGATAACAATAGCATTTTGTCTGGTTAATACATTTTACAGAACGCCAGCTTTCAGATCATATAAATCTGCCTAGATTTAGGTCACTTTAAAGAGCATGATTCAGTATAGGATGGCTAAGAAAAAAATGCTTCACTAAAATATACAGTCTATAATAAATAAGACATTTAGTGTCGAAAGTGTTGAGGTTAAATGTTTGTTTTTATACTGTTAAACTGAATATCAGTTATATTAGAAGACGTTGACTCAGATTTGTCTGTGTTTCAGACAGAGGGAACACTGTTGTTTGGTCAGGGTGAACATCTGAACATAGCAGCACTTCCTTTCATTTCACTCAGCCTGAAGAAAGAAAAGAGAGCAAAAAGAAATGTTTCAATATCCTATAATTACACAGTAACACTTTATTTCGATGGTCCACTTTAGACGTTCTATTAACAGTAAGTTACTTTGGAACTAGATGTCAACTAACAGTCATTAGACTATTAGAAGATATTAACACATTAACACACTTTATTTTGACAGGTCCACAACATACTATATACTGATTATGAGGAACTTTGCAAGTATATGTCAACTTATTCTACTAATCCTGAACCCTAAAACAATTTGACATGTAGTTGTGAATTAATGAGAATCAGTTGACATGTAGTTACAAAGTTACTTATTCAGTGGAATGTCTAAATAAATGTAACAAAATAAGTGTAACCAATAACACTGCTAAAGACTTTTTAAACAAGTGGTAAATCTAATCATTCAACTCCTACAGCTAATGCTTTATTTGATGTTCTCCGTGCCAAGCTGGGTTAAATGATAAACAATGTTCCTTTATTGTTCTTTTATTATTCCAGTTGAGGCTTTTTCCTGTCTCTCATGAGATTGCATCAATACTGAAACTGAATCATAAATAAACTACTTTTAAAGCTTAAAACTACTGCCACCTAGGTTCAGTTCTACTACATCTTCATGACTTCATCATATATGTCTTACAATAATTGGTAACATGAAAGTTAGTTTTCTTTAATCATAGCACATACTTTCAAAAATAAAATAAATAAAAAAAGAGAAATTAAAATAATTGCATTCATTTTGTTCAAGCAGATGTGAACATTTCCCCTTGTCCTGAGGTGTTTCAAATCTGAAAATATGGATTTTTTTCCCTCTCTATCAAAAAATGCTGTTTAAAAAATACTACAGCGTAAAAACTACAGCGTAAACATGGGCAAGTCTATTTATAAAGTATATTTGTGGTCTGTTATCCAATTAATATATTTCTTTAAATTATATATATATTTTTTATTATTATAAAAGGTGAAGCATAAATAAACAACTTACTACCAATAATCTTGCTCAAACCAGAGCCAGAGGTTTACCGTTCACACTAGGGATGCAACGGTACAGTAAGCCTACGGTTCGGTTTGTATCACGGTTTTCACTGGTCACGGTAACGGTTCGGTTTTGATACATCAATATTACTGTACAGTACTGTATGTGAGCTCTAACATAGCGGGAGGTAATTTGCCCTTTCTATTTCAAGTTATCAAGGTACAGAGACAATGTTAAATGTAAAAAAAGTACAGATTAAGTCAAAACACCACATTTATTTCTATAAAAAAAAACACTTATTTTTGCCCTCTTTAAAAAACGGACAATATAAAAAGTGCAGTATAAAGTAAAATATAAACATGAACGTTATTCAAATAAATAATGACAGCAACAAGAAAATACTTATGTTTTCTAAATACACCATCAGAACAAACAACAATAACAAAATGTATCACTAAGTGGTGGCGCTTACTCGCGTCGTAAAGTTCTGGAATAATTTTGCTGCTGAAATGTTAACCTATGCAGCCTGAGGCGGAAACAGAATTGATTCGTTTGTCTCTCGAGTCTTCGGGTTTTTCGAGTCGTTTGTTCATCACGTGACAGCCCAAAAAACTTAACCTATGCAGCCTGAGCCGTGGGCGACTGAACAAATCACTCCCACGAGACGACTCGATCTTCCTGAGTCACATTAAGTCTTGAAGATGTGACTAGTCTTGAGGATTTTTGACCATCGCCTGATTCTCTATGCGCTTAATACACAGAAAATGCCCATTTTAATTAAAAGGAAAGTTTAATGCCTCAAATAGGCTACTGAAATATCGCGGTTCACCTGGGTGTGCCGAACCGAACAGGGCGAACCGAACGGTTCGATAAACCACCGAAAACCGTTGCATCCCTAGTTCACACACAGGGCAGTGTTTTGACAAACACCACAGAGCCACAGTGTTTCCACTATATGAATAATTCTGCAAAATACGCTGGGTTAAAAAAAGATTCTACACGCTTAAAATAGATGGCAATGCTGTTTTGAAGCAGGTGTAGAAACATTCATTGCCTTAATGTACTTGGTAATGAAGTCAAAGATGATAGTAGCAAGGAAAGCTTAGTAAAGAGGTTCACGAAAAGAGATGGAAAAAATTTGGAAGGAACCAGGTTCATCCTCCTCTTCAGACAAATGTGACACTCAACATTTAAGAAACAGCAACACAGTTTTGGGTTAAATGGAATGTTGCATTCAGTTCTAAAGGGCCAAGTTACTTTCCTCAATGCATTACAAGTCTTAATGATTCATCAGAGCTTGTTTTTGAAAAGAAAGAGTTTTATATTATTTTTATAATCTCAAAACATGATAAATCGTTCTGTAGACATCACTTTCACTCCATTCTGGTATTTAACACCCACTTTTCATGATTAAATAAAGTCCTAATGAATAAAATAATGTCCTTTGTGCAACCTTCTAATGCAGTAAAATTCAAAGCAAAAACCAAAACCAAGCAGAAGAAATTTAGGACAACTTCACTGATCAAAAGTCATGTGTATAGTGCAGTAATGAGCAATGAAAGGATGACTCAATGAACACAACCTGAACAGTATGATCTGATATCCTGAATGAGTGGCCGGAGGCACTTTTTCCCCTCCCCAAGGCCTCTTGTGTGGATTTAGTTGCTTTGGTTTAAATTTAAAACAAATATGAAATGTTTTTTTCCCTTTTGACCCTCTTGGGTGACCTGCAGATTCTAGGAGAGGAAAGTTAAAGAGAATGAAGCAGGAAGGAAGACTTGTATAAAGAAGACAGATTAAGCGAGGTTAGTGAGTCATTCTGGCATCTCTCTCTATTTCCTGCTATACATTTCTCCAGTAGCGGTTTTCATCCCCCCCTATCTTAAAGTCTTCTGGGGTATGACAATAGTGCAATAGTCTTTAACTTAATAGGGAGAAACACAATATATTATATCTAAATCTCTAAAATGTATAAAGCACTTACATATTATATTTTATAGTTATACAGTAGTTGCCAAAATCATTATAACACTAGTATTTTCTAGTAGAATTTTCATCTTTTACTGTAATGCGTCAAATATGATCTGATCATCATCCAGTCTGTCTGGAACAATGTAAAATAACAGAACAAAGTGAGACAGACTAAATCCAGAAGACTTGTGCCAAGATCCTTCAAGAGACCTACCTGCAAAGCTACATGAAAAACTACACTCAATTGCAACGAAGGCAGAAGCTGATTTAAATACAAAGAATGTTCAAAACAAATGTTGATTTCATTTAGTTAATAGAAGTTAATTGATAAAGAAAATCTATTCATGGCATTACTTGGACAGCGTCCTCATTTACAGCATTTTTAACAGTATTGTAGCTTTGCAGGTAGGTCTCTTGAAGCATCTTGTAGATGTTGCCACAGTTCCGTCTTATTTAGTTTAGTCTGTCTCCGTTTGTTCTGTTAGATTTACATTTTTTATTTTTTTTATTTAAAAATTTTTTTTATACTTTTTTTAATTAATTTTTATTTATTTATTATTGTTATTTAAAACATGAAGGCATGGATAAAGCAGGTCTTATTTTAAAATGTATCTAATATTTTTTTTGATAAATACTTTGTAAAATACTATATATATATTATGCATGTCCCAGAAGTAAGAATTAAATTATTGTGGAGACATGATATGAAAAGGGACAGACATTTTATGGTGCTACTGACCGTATGAGCAGGTGAAGTCAGCACCTTTTCAGGCAAATACACAGACATATGAGCAGCACAAGGGCCACACAGCTGGCTGAAATGAGAATGACATGGATGTTCCTGGCTGCAATAAAACACATGCATATTAAATAAATAAATATTTATATATATAACAATCTGGAAACAAAAAGATGAAAGCTTTGAAGTTTCACTCACATTTATTCAGAGACACGTAGATGGCAGACTCAAGGCCTTGGTGACGCACTTTACACTTCACGAGTTCATCGTCCAGTAGCTCAGTCTGCATTTCAATGGAACTGATCACCATGGTGGTGCCATCCCCTAGCTGGTAAAATGAGGTGACAGCAGGGCCCAGAGTTTGATTATGACCCTCCACGTTCCAAGAGATCTCTGCTGCAGGACGTGACACGGCTGAGCAGTTCGCCTCAACAATGCCCTGCGATACGGTGACGTAACTGGCCTCAGGTTTGGGTAGGACTGGGAAAAATCACATGTAATGCCATATGTAATTATAAAAGACATTACCGTTCTTTTTAACAGTGCAAAGTTTTTAAATATAACTGTAAATTAGCATTTAATTTGAACTTATTTTATATGACACTTAATTACATTAATCACATATTTGCTGGAAAAATTGCCCCCAATTACTAAAACACACAAAAACACTGAATAGACATTTTAAAAGGTTGTTTAAAAGTAAAATTTCATATTTATGCAAATGTGGACAAGGGTTAAAGACACATATAATAAAAACAGAATAATATAAAACCATTTTTTTTAGGTAGGTGCTTTTTACCATGCATAGTACTTATAAAGCAGATATTAACACCTTATTCTACATGACCATATTTCAGATCCCTTACTCCTACCCCAAACCAATACTTAAACTGCTAACTAAAATTGGTAGTTTACGGAGGCAAAAGTTGCAGTTAATGTTTAATAAGCACTGGTCC
>JAUMHG010000033.1:6205763-6218275 GCA_032359395.1 Enteromius anoplus | reverse complement strand
TTTTCATTTCAAACAAGTTTAACTTCATGTACTAAAATAACTAAAACTACAACCTAAAAAAAGGAATAAAAAACAAACAAACAAACAAACACCAAAATTGTTTAATTAAATAAAATAAGAAAACAGAACAACTTTAGAAAACAGAAAAAAAATAAACAAATTCAAATAAATACTATAATATTATCTTAATGATGCTAAAATGACATTTTGACCTACTGACAAGGGAGGCCCATTGTTTTATTTTATTAATCTTTAGACTTAAAATCCATAGAGATACTGTATCCTGTGTGCTCTTGGTTACTGAGACAATGTTTAGCTGGGAACCCTCACAACAGTCCAAGTGTGCCAAATATGTGAACTTTGTATATGTTCATTACAAATACTGTACTGCTCATGCTGAACGTTTCTTTCTTGTATTTTAAGTGGTAGCTTCACTCAGAAGACAAAAAAGAAGGCACTTGTGTTGTTATGCTGATTACAAGCCGTCAGACGCTGGTCATGTCTGCGGCAGACTCCATCAAAGAGGGACACTGTGACATAAGTCAGATAAAAGAGAAAGGACAAACCATGACAAGATGAGGGGAGAGTGAGGCTCTGTCCACTTGTGTGGCTGTGTGAGCTTTTTGGTGACAACAGCCAGACTGTTTGGGGAATATCAACAGAAGGACGGCAAACACAGTGGAGCTCTGTTCTACAGGAACAGAGTCGCAGTAATCGCACTGGCCCTCGTCCCAATCTATCCTCTAAACTACAGTCACGGCCAAGCATTATAACCAGTGTCAGCTTTGACTGATTGTGAGCTTTCTCCTCAAATAGTATTAACCTAGCAATGGATGGGGAAAAATGTAGACACTAAAAAAAAAAAAAAAAAAAAAAGCTGCATGAGATAAAGAATGTAATCCATTTTGTTATCTCTGTGTAATTTATTGCAGTACTGCACTGAAACAGGAAATGCTGGACAGGAGTGCATTTGAAAAGTTACTGCTCAACAAATCTAAGTGGATTTTCAGAGTGAACAAAGAAGAAACACATCAAATTAAAGCAATGAGCATTTAACTCCCACAATAGTACAATAAGCATCATTTCAAAACAAACATGTTCAGCTAACATCAAGAGGTTTAAATGATTTGTTCTCTGACTCACAAAGGTATCACATGGCTTCTGAAGACTTGCTTTCCGCATGCGTTTTAAAACTTGAAAGTCTGTATTCATTAAGATAACATGCAAAATAGTGACTAACTCAGTCTTCTTCAGAATTTCTATTGGCTAACACTATTTTAAGGTGTGTTTACACGTGTGCTTGCTATTATAACAACAATGTATTATTCATGATTACATGCAAGTAACCCTGAGCCAAACCTAAATATAGCACATGTACTTAATAATACTCAGTACTTAAATGTATAATTCTGTTACAAGGACACCTTAAAATAAAATCTAACATTTCTATTTTCATACTAAATTACAGGGAAAAAAGGGCCTGTGGATTTTGAAAAAAAAAAAAAAAAGAGCAAAAGCAACATTAAGTGATGTTGCAAAACTAATTTTGGGGGGAGCGTGCACGAATAAGCAACCACAGCCGGCACCACATTATCTAATCGATCATCTCATTTCTTCCGTCCAATCAGATCCATCATACCCACTATAAATAAACCCATTTCCTTCCCTTCTGCATCTCGTTTTTGAGCATCCCTCCTCCTTCCCTTCTCTGCCCCGTCTCGCGGGGGGCATGCAGGGTCCGAACCAGAGGTTGAGCTCTGCCCTCACGAGGGTTCAAATCACTAGGGCTCTCCCCCCGGACTCGCGAAATATTCTTTTATTTATTTACGGAATTAACTATTCCCTTATATTCTTATTCTTTCTGCAATTTAAATTTTTAATTACAGCATTATTTAGTACTGTTTATATGTTTTCCTCACACACAGTTGGCTGATACTTTAGATGATTTCAGGTTTTACCTAAGGACTTTTGGTGACAGCACTGTAGGCAAAACCTGAATGACACACACTTTCTCTTTCTTTCTCACTCCCCCCTGCATCTTTCACTTTGTTATAAATATACCAACTCATACACACTGTATATTTGGAGAACTTACCCCGAAAAGAGGCAAGGGGGCTGTTAAATACCGAAACAATGCTAATGGAAAAAAACACCATGATTTCCATTTGTTTACATAGTCTACACGTGTGAAATGTTCCAAACCCACGCGTGTGAGATTGGAGGCAAAATCAAAAAGTGTGAAATGTACTTTTATAGCATTCGCAGTTTAACTCTGTAGCAGTGCTATTTATTGTAGCAATATGGATGCTATAAAACATCAAAGTTCATTTTAATTCAGTGATTAGAAGCATATATTAGAAGAGGTTGCAGTTTTAATGTATCTATTATTTCAACTAAATCATGACAAAAACATGAAAAATAATGTCAATGACTCTTATGAAGAATTAAAGGAACCACACAACACTTAGTTCTATTAAAAAAGCATGTGCAAGTCCATGTGACGTCAGTGGTTCAACCTTAATGTTATAAAGCTATGAGAATACGTTTCGCACGCAAAGAAAACAACAATTCAACAATTTCTGTGTCAGACTTCAATGCATATTCAACATTTCGTCTTTGGGTTTACTATCCCCTAAATTTAAAAAGCAAATAAACATACCACAAAGCTCCGCATTACCACTCTTTGCACTTACCATAAACTGACAGACAAGCTGTCGCGCTCTTAATGCCATCTGGATACGCGTGAAACTCGCAGGTGTAACAGCCCTCATCCTCTGTCTGAACCTGTTGTATGGAGAGCTTGGTCTGCCCAAGTGATGGATTTAGAGTGATCCGATCCTTAAAAGGCGTCTCAATGATGGGTCTGCTATTAACATAAGAAGCAACAGTGGCTGTGTCCCCTTGCTCTGCTGTTTTTTTCCACAAAACCTGCCGGACTCGCTTACTGAGAATATACTTGCACGAAAGAGTAACAGGCTTCCCACTCACAACTGTTTTATTCTCCACCATTTCCACCGTTGCTGAAAGAAATACAAAAAAAAAAGTGAAAAGATTTGACATGCTACAAGTAGGAATGTTCATCCAAAACGGTCGTTTACTCATAGTGGTGGCAAAAGTTTTGGTGACCATTGACTTTTTTTTTTTTTTGAGAAAAACGTGATCTCAAAATATCTTGCTTCATGTTCCACAAAGAAAATAGGTCCTACAGGTTTGGAAAGACATGAAATTAAGTAAATGATTCATTGAGTAATTGAACATTTGGGGTCAACTATCACTTTAAAACTATGTTAATAGGTTAATAGTCGGAAAATGCACAACGCTAGACATCAGCATATGCTCATTGTCTTCAGATGTTAGGCTGATAAAAATTTACTTATCTAAAACCCAGTGTCAGTTTATCTGATGTAGAGTCTTGTGGTTTTCGTGATAGTTTGTTGTCAGTTTAAGCAAAAGAGGCCAGGCAGGAAAGTGGTTCTCACCACTTCCTGTTGGTGGCACTATTTATAACTTTATAACTATGTTTTGTGAGCACAATGTGATAACCATCAATAACAGCCACTCATCATGAAACCATTATAGTGCGGGTCTAAAAAAATAGCATTTCCTTGCAGTCCTTTTGATGAGTAATTCATATTTCTTCTAAGTTCATAATTTCAGATCATCGGTGAGGAATAACATCAACAGCATAGAAAGTCTGAAAGTGATTATCAAGCCTCACCCGTAAGTGAAAGACAAGTCCTTCCTCTCTGCAGCCCGGTTGGGTACACATCAAAAAGACACTGGTAGCAGCCCTCGTTGGCAGGCGCAACTCTTCTGATAGTGATGACGCTGGTGTGAGCTTGCTGACCTGCGGTTCGCTGTGAAAGCTCCACTCCATTCGATAGGGTGACGTGGTCGTACTTATCAGGCTCGTAGTGTAGCATTGTTTGATTTTTCATGTCTACCCACCGCACTTGTTTTAAGGCCTCTCCTGCCTCTAAGGTAATATTGCAAGCCAGCATGAAGGGTTGACCAGTTACCACCTCCAGATGAGATGGTGCAAGGACCTTACCTACCACATATCAAAAAAACTATTTGTGAATATTAGAATAATATTTAACAATAATTTGAAAAAGCACATGGGTGTGACGTGTCGTGATTGTAGTAATAAGAATTGACGAAGGCTATATCAAAAAAGTGCTTTTAATTTCCAGAGAGTGGCTTCAAAATAGAGGTCTGCATTCCCGCGGCTTTAGCGGGGGAGCAGCGGGACCAGACCAGACTTCTTGCGGCGCGGGAATACATTCCTAAATAAAACGCGGAAGCGGTCGGTAACTCTGGTCTAATTTGAGCGGGAGCGGGCGGTCTAACAATATAGTGTTCCCGATGTTTCTTCGGAACAGCATATCTGTGATTTTCTCATTCTTATTGAGCACCGGTACAGACAGTGCGCACGACTTTTACACTTGTTGAGCGCATGGACCAGCGTTTTTGCGCGTGCATTTTATTTGCACAGTCTGTGCGCGCATCAGAGCGGGCTTTACCAACATGAGCAAAGTGAAGATGTGCATGAAAAGGTTCAGCTTGCATTAGAAAACGTTCAGTTTAATGTTAGGAAACCCACATCAGGCAAGTCTAATGTATGAGTTTTTCATGCGTCATAGACGCAAATGGGGGGAAATACCCTTTGCGCGATGTGATAAGTATAGGCTACAATGTTGTACATACATTTTTATTTATTTTATTTTTGCAACACATTTCCATGATGACAGATAAATGTTAAAAGCATCTTGACAAGACGAATAACAATAAATACAATCCATGAACAATCTACAGTTTTGTCTGTTATCTCTCTCTTTTGATATACCCACTTTAAATGTGAGGTTTTGGAAACCAGATCTAAATTAAGCGGGAAGGGTCGGGTCGGGTAGAAAATTATTCTAAGCGGGCAGCGGGTGAACAAAGACTGCATATAGAGCGGGAGCGGTAGGGTGCGGAATAAAACCTCGCGGGGGCGGGAGCGGGACCATTCACCATTCAGGCAGGCACGTGCCTTTATTATTTCTACAAACTCCGGCCAAAGTGGAGATTTCTGATAACGCAGTTTTTGCGTTGCAGCGTGGACTGTGAAAACGGAGGCTTTCGAAAACGATGACGCATTTAAGTCATATGGTGCAGTCATGTGACCAGTTTAACTGTTGGCAGACGCCGTTGTACAGCGGTTGTTTGGTTTGTTCTCAATTTTGACAGCCATATTAAGCATTAATATCAGTTTGTACATGCTCCAGATAGCTTTTCCTCAAAGAATACGTATGTCCGTAAGACACAGAGCGTTTTTAGATGAAAACGCCATTTTCAAATTTATCCGGATTAGAGTAAATGTAGCTACAGAATACGTAACAATGGGTCAATATTATTATTATTTTTTAGGGGCCATAAAGTATAAAATGTAAAATTATAAAAATTGTAAACTTACAAATCCTTGTAAAAATGATAAAATCCTTGTGTAAGTTATAAAATCATTTTCATAATTAGGATATAAAGTCGTTTTGGCCTAATCTTTTATTTATAATAATTTATTAGATTTATTATCATTTATTAGATTTTTAACTTCTGCCTGCCTAAACAAAATTATGTGGCACAACCAACATGCAGAAGAATCATATAAAACAGTAAATGTATGTTATAATGAGCTCTAGTAGATATGGAAGCAATAACAAAAAATTGGCTTCTTTTCTCACAATCAACGTTTTTTTTATTTCTTTGGCACAAAACAGAATCATGAGATGTAAACTAATATTTGGAAGGGAAAAAATCTAATCTCACAAGATGAATTCTGTAAAATTTTCACAATTCAACTTTGTTTTTCTCAGAATTGTTATTACATTTAATGCGGTTGAAAATGGCATAACCGTCGATCAAAACCCAACCAAAAACCAAAGAACTCATTTCTAAGAACTATATCTGCTAGATGTGTTTTAAGATTTGTCCATTGCTTTTATCATGGTCACTCTTTTAAATGTCATTGACCTACATTGTGTTCTAGATCTTAGATACTCTAACGCTCAGAAAGGAAATAAACAGGCACCTTGTAGTCGAGAAAGCAACATCAGTGTCACCCAGACTTGCAGAGATATTGCAGACACAGAAACACACATCTTGACCTGTACATTTCACCAAAACAAACATTCAAGTTAGACAAATAATCTTTTAACAATGAATTTACAGAATCCTGTCTCTGGATTATTCATGTGCGTTAAAGCAGACTCTACATAAACAAGTTTCACAATGGCATAGTTCATTACAGTTGGTAACCAAGGCAGTACCGCCCTAATGAGCACTGCTAGGTTGTGTGAAATGTCTAAAAAATATACACGGCACTAACAAAGTCAGAGACTTCAAATTACTTACAGCCACAGATGTGTACAGAGCGGACAGTCCACACGATATCAGTTCAGCTCCTCAAAAGCCATTGCTTTGTAACAAAAATATAATAGTTAAATATGTTTTTACATATATTTAGAAAAAGACTTCAAGAGTCAAAATAAAAGACTTTACTCTGGTGTGCTATTTAGAGATGCATCTCCTGGAGGCATACAGCTCAGATTCATAAAAGACATCAAAGAAAATATTTATCCCACAAGTTTAGTCTGTGTTGCAATTTGAGGATTCAATACACTATATATGGCATTCTCAGTGGTAACAGTGCAATTCAGCACTTTTGGATTGTTTGGAAATGAGATTGTTATTTGCCAGGTATATTTATGGCATGAAAGGCAAAATCTCCAACCACCTGCATCCTGTCAAAGTTTACAATCTTTCTGGCACTTTAACAACAGTTTAGGTACCATCGAACTCCCACTTTATTGTCTAGACTAACATTAACTTGAGGAAATAGCTTCCTTTGGCCTTTACACAAACTATATGATTAAAATCACTTGTGGCTTAACTCTGCCAGTAAATCCACAGAAAGAGTGGTTCTAGCTGGTGATATTCGGGCCACATGGCAAATACTTCCAGGCAGCCACACATCCCTACTGACCTCAAAAGATCATGGTTGGGCCCTTTTTTGTTTTTTAAGTTGTTGTTGTCCACAATCCCCCAACCCCGACTACATTTAAAAATAACCTTCATAAATCATTTTTAATGTGCTAAACAAATACGTGGTTTGTGTTAATTACAGTTATGTTATGTTACAATTACACAAACTATATTTAATGTGTAATCGCAACATATGTAATATGGACAATTTCACTTAAGATTTATGATTACAATACTTCACAATAAATTTTATTAGCTAACATTTCATTTTATTTACTAACGTTAACAAAGATAAAGGACCATAACTAAGGCATTTTAATGTAAAAATGACCAAAATGCAAAGTACAGACGTAGAAAAACCTTTGTAAGTTTGACTCATGCAAACAAATTCCAGGTCTACATGAACTACTGATTAAAAAAAAAATTGTCGATAAAGAATATATGTATTATTATTTCTGAAACTTCAGAGGAAAATTTGAAACTTCAGCCCCTGTTTTGGTTTTAAATTTATTAACAAACTAGTTTTAATACAGCCTAATATTTAGAATAAGCGACTCACCTTGCAATGCATGGCTGCGTTCATCCGTATTGTAAAAACACAAGCGTTGGCAAATGCAGTGGCTCAGCGTTATTCTGGCATGTGTGAGATTCGGGATACAAATGGAAGTGGAAGTGAGGAAGTTGGGCATGCAGTCGTGGGAAGCATAGCAATCAGTGCTTAGAAAGGCCCAGTGGCGCTTAGCGCATGGAAGCGTGCAATTACTAGACCGAGTAAACAGCGACATCTAGTGGAGGAATTCTTCTGCAATCAATGTCCAAGAACATTTCTCCTCGGTAAAAATGCCAGCCTGACCCAATCACACAAAAAAATACTTTAAGGGTGGAATACACCTTTTAATAAATATGCTTTGGTTATGCACGGGAATAGGATTGAGAGCTGGTTAATGTATTTTGATCATGTCTGCATGATTTTTGAATTTTCTGTACTAGCGGTTATGTTAAAACCAGGAAAGGCAATACTACAAAACAAAAAGCCTTTTTAGTTGTAAGCTAAGCAATAAACATTAAATAAAATCTGTTCATGACTTTTAACAAGCATCTTGAAGACATTACCATTCTTCTGGATTTTATATATATATAGGCCCTATGTATATAAATTGTTATTTATAAGGAATAATTCTATCACTTCATTATTATACTGTTAAGTATTGATAGAGGCATATTGACATGTTTTCAGGTTTCAAATGTGTTGAATGTAATTGCCTTTCAGATAGCACTTGCTGTGCTAGATGAATTGGAAACATTCCATTATTAGGATTAAAAGATTAATTTGACCTTTAGAAAAATGTTCTGTAAGATGTTTAATAGTGGGACAAGATAGGACACAAAAAGAGAGATAAAAAAAAAAAAAACACTTCAATGACATATGATATTTAGGTACATACATTTAAGAGTTAAAATGGTGTAATGCTGTGTAAAAAAAAAAAAATGTGTCAATACTTGTATCTATTGCATACCAGTGACACTTCAGGGAAAATCAAATGCAATTTAGTTTTGCTCATGTATGCTCTATGTAGTGATTTGAATTGAATTTGTACATATAGTTTTTTTTAACTTTTGCTGTTTTAGAATTCCACAAAAAACAAACTTACTAGCTTCACAAATACAGTATGCCCTGCAAACACTTCCCTGTGGGGCCCCCCTTTTGTGGGCACAGTGGGCTGGGCCACACCAAACATAAACAGGCCCAGTGTGGGCTTGCACAGGCAAGGCCCACAGTTTTGGGATAACTGCAGGCTCTGTGTGAGCAAACCACAGGACTGCCCACATTCATCCCATGATGGCCCAGTATAGGACTGCCTGTTTGGACCTGGAGCAACTTTTTTCCTTTTGCGCTCATGCAAGCATTGGTGGTGGGTGTACTGTCCAAGTTGAATACTAACAAGATTGATTGGCCATTCTTTAGCCGCTCAGTTAAACTGTAATAGCTCAAACTAAAAAGAAATCTTTTCAGAACCTGAGGCAAAGGGGGGTTGTAATAGGTAAGCTAACATGTGCTTTTAGAAATAGCATAAAATACTTACAACTCGGTGTGTTGATTCAGCAAGTCCACCTCAGACACAATGCCCTTCATATTTCTCTCTCTCATCCAGTGTTGGGACTAACGCGTTACAAGTAACGTGAGTTACGTAATAATATTACTTTTTCTAGTTCTCAAGTAACTATTAAAGTAACTCATTTTCTTATTTATTTACAGACAAGTCTCCTAATTCCTGACATGTTGGGAGAAATCAGAAATACAGAGGTATTGTGCGCAGTGTGTGAATACAGTGTAGTTCTAGACAATGTGCATTAATTCATCTCACTCTCAAAAAACAGATTTAGTATTCATCAAAATGAATTAAAATAAACTCAGAATATGATGACAACCTGCCATAATTAAATGTTAAATTACACAAATATATCTAATCTCATTTTATTAAACAATGTCTTTGCTGCTGACCTTTAATAATCCAGTTCAACCATACTTACAGTACAAGCAAAAATGACGTCAAAAACTAACTATTGTGCTTCATATTGTTTTGTTTTTTATTGCTTAAGAGTATTGAACGTTCGTCTCCTTTATTCTACTTGTGAATTTACTTTTTCTTCAGCCTGAGGTTTATTGTGTGCTTTTGCTATGAATAGAACTTAAAGAAACTGAATAGAAAAAACAAACACTCAAGCTCTTCCCATAATTAAAAAGTAACGCGAAAGTATTAGAAGTACCTAAGTAGCGTAATTAGTCACTTTTTTAAGGAAGTAACGCAATATTGTAATGCATTACTATTAACAGTAACTTTCCCCAACACTGCTCTCACCTGTAAGATAAGGACACTTACTGTCAAACGACCATCTGCCATAAACTCACACACAAACT
Source organism: Enteromius anoplus (assembly GCA_032359395.1). Lineage (NCBI taxonomy): Eukaryota > Metazoa > Chordata > Actinopteri > Cypriniformes > Cyprinidae > Enteromius > Enteromius anoplus. The sequence goes on along the minus strand of JAUMHG010000033.1, from coordinate 6,208,335 downwards.
ATGATCAATATTGCACAGTCGTACATACATATATAGTCTATATTTCTATATTTATGTAGTCTTATTTGTGCTTTTGCAACATAGCTTCACTTCATTATGTTTGTTTGTGTGTGTGTGCTTTACTTTTTTATTCTTTACTTTCAAATCCTTGAATATACAGGTGCATCTTAAAAAGATAGAATATAATTTTTTTTCGTAACTTATTTCAAGAAGTGAAACTTTCATATATTCTGAATGTATTACATGTTAATTAAAACATTTCACATGTTGTTTTAATTTTGAGGATTAGAGCTTACAGCATCACCAAATACTACAATATTTACATTTGAATTTAATTAAATGACCATAAATTCCAGGTATCACTTGTTCTTTAAAACCACAATAATGGGGAAGACTGCTGACTTGGCAATGGTCCAGAAGACAATCACTGACCCCCTCTACAAAGAGGTTAAGTAACAGAAGGTCATCACTCAAAGGGTTGGCTGTTTACAGAATGCTGTATCTAAACATATTAAATGCAGAGTAGACTGGAAGGAAGAAATTGGGTAAGATGCACAAGAGTCAGTGAATCAAGAGTCTCCATGCTCAGACGTCTTCAGGAAAAGGGCTATCGAGCCACTTCTGAAACATAAACAATGTCAGAAGCATCTTTCCTGAGCTAAGGAGAAAAAGAACTGGACTTCTGCTTGTGGTCCAAAGTCCTCTTTTCAGATAAAATTTAAAATTAAATGACATTTTTTTTCATTTAATTTGGAAATCAAGGTCTGGGAGGAAGACTGGAGGGGCAAAGAATACAAGCTACTTCAAGTCCAGTGTGAAATTTCCACAGCCTGTGATGATTTGGGATGTTGTGATGTCTGCTGGTCCATTGAGTTTTATCAAGTCCAAAGTCAAAACAGCCTTCTACCAGATTTTTTGAGCCCTATATGCTTCCATCTGCTGACAAGCTTTGTGGAGATGATGATTTCCTTTTCCAGCAGGACTTTAGCACTAGCCCAAAGAGCCAAAACCACTTCCAAGTATTTGCTGACCATGACATTACTGTGCTTGATTGGCCAGCCAACATGCTTGACCTGAACCCCTGTGAAATCTAGGATATTTTTAGGTGAGAAGGTGAGGAACAGTCCAGACGAGCTGAAAGCTCAATAGTGCCTTGGTGCCACGAAGGAATATTGAGTGTCGAGTGCATAAATTAACATACTTTAAAGAACTTAAACTTTTCTGTTTTGCAAATACTTTTTAAAAGGTCTTTAGTTTTTTTTTCTTCTTAGTAACTTCTTTTGTAACATCTTAATTTAATAAAAACCCAAAAAACGTTTGAAATGTTTTACTTTACATAATGAATTTACAATATATAAAAGTTTCACTCTTTGAAATAAGTTACAAAAGAAAATACTTTTTTTATGATAGTCTAATTTTTTAGATGCACCTATAGGCCTATTTCCTTTTCAGAGGCTGTTAGAAAATACTCCTCTCAGCAAAGTCCTTTTAATTCTAAAGTACAGAGTGGGTGGATGAAAGCATCATTACTCTCTGCTGACTGGCTGAGAGACCTAGAGGAAAGAGTGAGCTTTGCCAGTGAATACTTCAGCACACCAAAACACATTTTCAGCATGGGTTGAAGAAATAATGTCTGACCCTGAACCACAAAATTAGTCAAAAGACTACTGATTGGGAGGCTCTGTGTGAGCCACAGGGTGACGATGTTGATAACCTCTCAGACTGTGTCACTCAGTACATCAAGTTCTGTGTGGATAGCACTGTACCAGTTAAAACCATACGCTTCTTCCCGAACAACAAACCATGGATCACAAAAGATATTAAAGCCCTCTTAAATGAGAAGAAGAAAGCTTTTAGGTAGGGTATAAGGTGGCAGCTAGGGAAGTACAGAGGCGCTTGACTGTGGGGTTAAAAGAGGGTAGGGACAGATATAAGAAAACGCTGGAGCAAGAACTGAAACAGAATAACAGCAGGTATGTGTGAAGGGGCATGAAGAATATTACTGGCTTTAGGACACGTAGCCCTGGGACTGATGGTGATGTGGAGAGGGCCAATCAGTTTAATTTGTTTTTTAACAGATTCGATAATTGGCCTTCATCAGGGCACTCTAGTTCCAGCATAGCCAGTACTGCACTTGTTTCATCTGCCTCCTCCACTAGTGTTATGCCAAACTGTAGTACCTACCTATCTTCATCTCCCTTTTCCACTATTGTATCAACTACAACCTCCATCTCTTCTCCCCTTGCTACTGGCGATTTGGATACCCATGAAGCATTTATTACTATTACTGAGGACCAAGTGAGGACAGAACTACGCAGACTCCATCCTGCTAAAGCACCCGGCCCGAATGGCTTAATGGCACAGGCACTTAGGCTGTGTGCCTCTCAGTTATGTGGAGTATGAGGATCTTTAATCTGAGCCTCAGTATTAAGAAAGTTCCCGTATTGTGGAAAACATCATATCTGGTTCCTGTACCAAAGAAGGCACGATCGAACCCCTATCGGATTACAGGCCAGTAGCACTTACTTCACATATTATGAAGGTCTTTGAGAGGCTGGTCCTGAACAATCTT
>JAUMHG010000033.1:6170502-6186591 GCA_032359395.1 Enteromius anoplus | reverse complement strand
TGTCACAAAAAACTAGGGTCCTGAAACTGCGGTCCTAAAACTGAGGGTCCTGAAACTGCTGCTCCTCCAGTTGTGCAAGAATATACTGTTGGGAGACCTACTTACTGCTTACTAATCACAATAAGGGTTACTCTATCTTTATTCTACTATACATGACTTCGACGTTTTTAAAAATAATAAATAATTACTTCATAATAATGAAAAACCTTTCTTTCTTAATAATCATGCAAAACTTTTTAAGCAGATATTGGGTCAGTTCTCACTGTAAAAATGTTCTCTCTTTAATCCTGTAAAGATGAAATAACAGAATCTTAATTAATCTAAAATTGCTTTTTAGAGGTCTTATTAATTCATATTTCATATATGATACAGTAGGCTTTAAATTTGAATGTACTTCTGCTTACGCAGGAAGCAGCAAGCCTTGAGGAAGCAGGAGATGGACACCATCATGCTCAGACAGAAGCAGCTGGAGGAGACAAACCGTCAGCTGTGTGATCGAGCAGGTGATCTCCGCAGGAGCTTGAGGGACCTGGAGCTGTCTGAGGAGAGGTACACTGAGCTGAAGGAGCTGCCGGAGGACAAACTCACCATCCCTGAATATGTGGCAGTAAGCACTGAATTATCAACTGGAAATGGAATTGAAGATACGCTTATTTCTTTCCTTTTAAGCTATAATGTATATGTGCGTGTGTTTTCCTCACAAAGATTCGGTTCTACGAGGTTGTGAACCCTCTGAGGGCTCTTGCAACTGAGCTGCAGATGAAAAAGTCTAACCTGAAAGAGGATCTGGACAGTCATCGTAATCAAATTAGATCACTAATGGAGGTGTGGAGAGAAAACAAATCTTCCCTTTTTGGACACTAGCTTTACTACATTCTTTAAAGTCGGCATGAAATTGAAAATTAATCTATGCATATGTGTGTGTTATTATTATTATTTTTATTTTTTATTTTTTTTATTGTATGTTATAAATTGAGTTGAACACTTCTTCTGTGCTTGTTTAATATTGTCTAATGTTTGAATTTTGTAATATTTAATCAAAATTAATGTGTAATCAAGGTGGTTTTCTAATGAAAGTGACAGACTTCTTTTCTTGTGATGTATGTATCGTTTAGTCCACTTAACAATTATTGAGTTGGAAGTCGTCAACTATTTTGATTGGCTGTTCGAATTTGCACTGCTATCAATACAGAAGCAAGTATTTCAGATAAATAATCGTTCTTATTGGAATCACCGTACATTTATTGTCGGCTTCCCGTATCCCAACTAGAGCTATGAGGACGAGAGGAGAGCGCGCTCAGAGCTGGAGATCCGCTGTCAGAGAGTCACGCTGGAACTTGCCGACACCAAGCAGCTTATTCAGGAAGGAGACTACAAACGAGAGAACTATGACAAAATCAAACGGTGGGTGGAATGTCCTGCGTTGTCTTTCTGAGTCCAAAAGAGCAAGCAACCATGCCATGCACACAAGACACAGTCTCAAAACTATATAGAACTCAAATAAGGAATTTTTATAGATTGGCAGATGTAATTTTAAGACCGGGACAAACTGAGCCGACGCCAACCAAGTAGCGGCAATGAAGCCGACGGTGTGGTTAGACAAAAAAGATGTGTGCTTGAACACGCCACACAGACTACAGCTGACAGCAAACTTAACAAGTACATTCTGTGTCTCCGTGGGATGAGTTAGCAGCTATCAATAGATATTCATCATTCAAACAGAGAAACCAGAACAAAGATATGAAATAAATGCAGATGTATGAAACATAAAGAAAGCGCTTGCTAGCGCTTGCAAGTTAATAACTTTCTTCAACTCAAGTTCAACTTTGCCCAAGTTGTTATGATAATCTTCACATATTGGAATGCTTTGGTAAGATCACGTAACATTATAACAGTCTTCTGTTTTGCCGCTGTTCAAAAGACTTTTAGAGACACTGGAGATTTCTTTCAAAAGCATTACAAATGTTCTAAAGCTGTGGTTGTGTGCGCATAATTATAAATAGAACCTGTGTTATTGTGTTCACAGAGAGCGAGATGGGTATGAAACAGAGGTTAGAGAGGTAAGGAAGAAGTTGGAAATGCTGGACCTCACACACACTGCCCTGACCAAAGAGAGGAATGACCTATATAAGGAGGTAAGATGACTGAGAGATCAGCATATTCCCTTTATTAAGTTAACATATATTCTGTCACAAATGTTCAACTCTTTCTCATTGTATTTCTTTTTCCTCTGCAGGTAGCCACTCTGCAGCAGTCTGTAACATTGATGCAGAAAGACAAAGAATATTTAAACAGACAGAACATGGAGCTTAATGTGCGTTGTGCTCATCAAGAAGACCGTCTGGACAGACTGCAGACCCAGCTTGAAGACACAAAGAAAGCCAGGGAAGATGCCTACGAGAAATATGTTGCTTCTAGGTATGCGTGATAAATAATGCAGCATCGGTCTGTATTAGAAAGCTAGCATGATATAAGTACGTGGGTCAAATCTTGTTAGTATTGTGGCACTAGACTTAGATTTGGAACAGAGATCCAAGATCCATTAATACTGTCAAATCTTTTTTGTGAAGTCATTACAGTTTGACAGTTGTGCTGTTTGCATCCCTCCACCAGAGATCACTATAAGACAGAGTATGAAAACAAGCTGCGTGATGAACTGGAGCGCATTCGAATGAAGACCAGTCATGAAATCGAGAGCCTGCAGAGGGCATCAAAAGAGATGTATGAAAGAGAGAACAGGTGAGAGCGTGCCTTCATATCTCTGACTGGACCAGAACAAATCTTTGGGAAAACAAAAAACTATTGTTTACCATGGAGAACCTGGGTATGTAAGGAAGTTTTAGAATTGTGATTTACAGTCCTGGAAGTCTCATTGGAAAAATCTTAGTAATATATATATATATATATATTTCTAATTATTGTTCTCTAAAACATTTCACGCAAAACAGGCTTTTAATCAGGAAGGAATCAAATAATAATAATAATAGAACTATTATGAATCGTTATATTTGATAAGAAGAGTGGGATACGTGTACAAATATTAAATTACATCAAATACATCCGGAAATTTCAAACATTTTTGATTTCTTTTAAGCTAGATTTGATCAAGTGACGCATAGGTCATGCAAGACTGATATTTTTGCTTAAAGCTAAAGAGCTTACTCAATGCATGTTTAGCAAGATTCCTCTTTCTATCCAACATATTTTTTGGACTGTCCAACTTTTAATGTATGTAGAAAACGCTTTTATGAAGTGAACTCATTTTAAAGAGTTAGAATTTTACCACAATATCATGTATGCATTTTTTTATACTTATATATTTTAATAATAATTTTTGGCATTTGAAAAAAGCATAAGACACAGCATTATATTACTATATATACTACTACTAAAGTATTTCATTGGCTAGAAATGATGACATTTGTTAACATAAGTTAATATATTAACAAACATGAACAAATAATGAACAACACATTCACTACAGTTTTTATTCATCTTTGTTAAAGTTAGTTCATAAAAATACAATCATTCATTTCATGTTCATTCACATTATGTTAGCTAATGTTAGCAAACACAACTTGTGATTTTAATAATGCTTTAGTAAATGCTAAAATTTGCATTCACTAAGATTAATAAATACTGTAGAAATATTGATTCTGAATATTGATATTCATTCTTAGTTCATGTTAACTAATGATGTTAACTAATGTTGTCTCATTTCATGTCACTTTTCAAATTTGACACATTGTTTCTCCACTTTTGTGGGACTATAATTCATGTGCAACTGAATATATGCCATGTCTCTGCTTCAAAATGATTTATTTGGGATAAATCAGTAGAAGGATGGGGTTTGCATGTTTTAATGATATAGGTAATGAATGGTAATTTTTCCTATTGTGTCAAGAGACTTAACTTAAACCTGTGCTAAATAATATACAGTATTGTTTTAGGAAATAATATTCACTCTTTCAGAAACCTTCGTGAAACCCGAGATAATGCTGTCATGGAGAAAGACAGAGCGCTGAATGTAGAAAGAGATGGCCAAGCCAAATACGATCAACTCTTAGACCAGTAAGTTCATACACACCTCTCACATATGCGTGACAATCTCTAGCTGTCTTTGTATTCTGATTGACATTTATTCAATAAAAACACTATTGAGCAAATTTCATTCAGTGGAAGCAATCGTGACGGCTGAGTGTGTGCTATCGTAAAATGTTATCACACCAGTGAAATCTGTGACTAATGTCAAGATGCTGTACCTTCTTGGCGTTTTGAAATCAGGATGTTAACTTTGTAAATGTCTTTCAAAATTAGGACCAGGCTTCAACAGCTACTTCAACTAATATGCATTCCAACATAATATAAAAATAAAAAATGTCCCAAGATAAAAACTTTTATCAAAAATTGACTAAGCTTTTGGAACTACAGTATGAGCACACAGAAGAGATGAACTGTGGTGTTAATGCTGTTCTAGCCTTCGCGTGCATGTGTAAATCTATGAAAAGGACCTTTCTTCAGGGCTTTTTTAGGTTTTGCTTGTTTTTTCTTGGAGTCAAACATTTCAGGCTTGACTGGATTCCTCTAAGGCCAAATCAAGTAATCTCTGAGTGAACTGATGATAGATGTGTCCATACAGTATATTGTCACTGTAAGTAAAAGTGGGTGTAGTCATGTTTTTTTGTGTTCCTGATGTTCCTTAACATTAGTTGTTGTGTAACTAACATATGCCTCAATGACAGGTAAACAGTTAAACCCAAGATTTTTAAATATGCTGATTGTTTTCCTCCTGGTTATGATAGCTGTAATTATTTTTGGTGCCTGCGTTCTTAAGGAGGAATTTGTTGTACAGTAAATGTTCCCATGGTTTTAAAGCCTGTCTGACAGAGTTGCCGAACTTGCCTTTGTTAGTCATTCCAGTGTGATGAAATGCAGTTGAATCCTTGTGTCTGCGTTGTCAAAATGAGGAGTATTGGTTCTGGACACTGGGCTGTAGTAGACGAATGTGAACAAACAGATGATCCAAAACAAGGACATGTGGCTAGTTACAACATGACCTGAAAAAAAAATGACCTGAACTGCTCATTAAGGCTGCATCTGTTTGATCAAAAATACTGTGTAATATTTAATTAGTAATACACTGAGATATTGTTGGACTAACAGTTTGAACTTGAAGCTAAGCTAGTGTTCAGAAACTGACCGCAGTCTGCTCTATTTTGAGGAACCCTGTAATATGCTAATTTGCTGCTCAATAAGTATTTCTCATTATTATCAGTGTTAAAAACCGTTACGATGCTTAATATTATTGTGCATACGATGATACACGTTCTTTTTGATCAAGATTCCTTTTAACACCTTTTATTTGAACTGGAATGGTTTGGTAACTATGTGCAAGTCTTTTTTTTTTTATTCAAACAAGCAAATTTTAATTTGTAATTTACAATAGTGTAAATATAAGCTGAACTACATTAGAATAATAATTTTGAAAAAAAATTATAATTTGTTAAAGCAAACATCTTCATATTCGATAATGTAGAATTTAATATTCATTTCTCAATGCTAGTTATAATAAGTGGTTAACCTTTTCGGTAAGTAGTTTAAATGAAAGATTTTGCCATGCAAATAGCCATGAAAGATGGATGAACAAATACATTTTATTTTGCAATTCAATTATTTTTTTTAAATGTTGCACAAAAAGTTACTTGTAAAACATTACATTACTGTTCAAAATATTGGAAAATGGGCTAAGGGGGCACAGTACTTGTGGTTAATTAAATATTTGTAATATTTTACTGCAACTTCCTCTTTCTTTTTTTGCTGTTACCTCTCTTTCCTGTTTGTATTTTCAGTTTTGGTCTCTCTATACTTTAAGATGCAGCTTTTTTGTTTTGTTTAGTTTTTTTTGTACACGAGCTGACTGATAGGGGTGTCCAAAAGTGCAGGTTTGTTGCCCCTCCCTTTTTTCTTGAGTGGTCAGCCCTTATTTGCCCATGTGAGAGGCTTACGGTGTCACTGAGCTTCAGCCACATGCCTAGCATACCAGCAGATACTCTACACACAGTTGTTGGGCATACCCTACGTTTTTCAGCCCCGGGGAACGGATTGCTCGCATTCATAGAGAAGCTCGATAGAGGGCAAAAACGACAGATGCTCCTTTGCCCTGCTCTTGAGAGGTCGAGCCTACAGTTTGTGAACATGTTGTCCGGCGACTCTATTTAGGGCTTACAAATTTAAGCCGGGGAAGGGAGAATGTAAATAAAGGTTTCATTGCATTGCGTCATGCCATAAAACAGAATGAAGCAGAATACAATATTTGCAGTTGTGTCAGATATACAGTACTTGCAGGTGTGATTCCAATATGACAAGATGCCTACGGCTATGTCCACACGAAACTAGAGCTTTCCCTATCCAGTCTTTTTTGTTTACGTGTTACATGATGTACTGGTGTCTGAGTAGGGGCAAGACGTGGGCTAATGACAGCATTGTTTCAGAAAATATTCGGATTGGCTGTCCAATCTAAAATTCAAGGGCGGCGCTTTCAGATTGATCAACTCAGGACGCGGTTTCGTAAAATCTTCATTCTCCCAAAACGCTGGATCTGTCTGGACCAAATGACTATACGATACAAAATGTATATGTATACAGCTAAATGTGTCTCTGTGTTGAAAGGGCCTAAGTGTTGGCACAAACATAAATATTGGTGCTTGATAGCTTGTGAATCCTTTACAATGTTCTGTATGTAAATATGACCCAAAGGGGCAGTCGTGGCCTAATAGATGGAGAATCTGACCTGAAAGCCGAAGGTTGTGGGTTCGAGTCCCAGGTCCGGCAGGGATTGTAGGTGGTGGGAGTGAATAACCAGCACTCTATCCATCTTTAATACCACGACTGAGGTGAGACCCTTGAGCAAGGCACCGAACCCCCATCTGCTCCCTGGGCACCGCAGCACTGGCTGCCCACAGCTCCTCATCCGTTTATTTAGATTGTGTTAAACAAGTGTAATTTAATCACAATAAAAGTTTTTTTTTTTCCCTGAGGTACTTACACTTGAATTGAGCCACGTCTCCACTTTCCACTATTTTTCGAATATGACGCTTCCTTTCCTGGAGCCTTATGGGATAGAAAACTGTCCATGGTGTGCCTACTATAGAATTCGTGCTAAAGCAATAGGTCATCAGGGTACTTCTTGCATACTGAATTTCAAATGCTATGAATTCGGACATACTACTCACCTTGCATATGCCTACTATAGAATTCGGCCGGAAGCAGTAGGTCATCCGGGTTCTTCTCGTCTACTGAATTTCGGATACTATGAATTCGGACATACTACTCGCCTCGCATACTGTTTTTCACGTACTATATAGTAGGGAAGTAAGCGATTTCGGACGCAGCGTATCTGTTCAGACATGTTCTCAATCAAAGGGATTACTATGAGGTGTCAGTGTGTGCCCTGTTTTATTTAACAAGCAGGGCTCTATCAAAGTTTGATCATGTTTGTGGAAGTGTATCATGGTATAAACAAAGGAGATCTCAGAGGAAAAAGAATTACTGCTGCTTGTCAGGCTAGAAAAGGTGTATTTGATCTCCACAAATCCACAAACAGGGAGTTTGTGTAAAAATGTAGGAAATTCAAGACAGTTGTTGCCCTTCAGAAGTTTTAGTCCACAAAGTTGGAAGGACCTAGGGGGACACTTCTAAGCAGCTAAACTCCTCACATTGGGTAGTGTTAATGGTTATGAGTACACTGAACATCAATGTTGTGGATGGCATGTTGCAAGCAGAAAGCCACTGCTTTCTAAAATGAGGATTGCTGATGGTCTAAAGATCATATGGACAAGCCCGAATGTGATTGGAGGAAGGTTTAATGGGCAGATGACACCAAAATCGACATTTTCTCTGTAAATGAGAAGAGTTATGTTTGGAGAAAACACTTCCTTCCAGCATAAGAACCTTAACCTGTTTTGCTGCACCTGGATGGCTTACTGTACCATCATTGATGGATCAATGCTTTCTTAATTATACCAGCAAATTCTAAAGGAAAATGTCAGAGCATCTGTCTAAGAACTGTATCTGTATCTAATGACCTTAAAATATAGAAATATAGAAAGTTCACAAGCATTCAAGCACCACTGTATATGTATCCGACGTCCAATACTTACAACATACTGTTCCAACAGCTTCCTCACCCATCCTTTTCTTCCCCTGAATTTCTGTAAACAACCAAGTTTAATATACTTTAAGCTGATAAATAGCTTAACAATATATATCCAGTCTTACTTCATAATGTATGATGGGAGTTGTCCAATTACATACAATTTGTCACAATTATTACTATAGGTGTTGGTCACCACTGTGATGACATATCCTTTGTATTCCTGACAAAACTGCCTACGTTTGGCTCGATGTTAGTGACAATGTACAACAAAAGAAAAATCTTGACCTGCAAGTTTGGCCCCTTCATAGGTGTGGTTACGGTTTCAACCAAAACCCCTGGAGCTTTCCGAAATGTTTTAATCTTTCAGAGTCCAGGCTATAAATGTGGGAGGACACAAACCGATACTCAATCTGTTTAGACATGTTGAGATTTGGGGTTTCAGGATAAAGCGGTGACCTGCCCTAGGAAAGACACTTAGCACGTCAGAGTCGTCCACATCTGAGCTTGGCATCGCCTTAATTTACAGATCGCTTCACTTAGCCTAAGGTGAACCATGGCGGAGATTATACATATTCCATGAGCCCCCTTCCCTCCCCGTTTCGTTTAAATCACAGTTTGAATGAGAGTAAAGTCTATTTAAATAAATGCTGTTCTTAAACTAAGGAAAGACGTTTGCACAATAATATAAAGCAGATAAACAATTTTGACATTGATGATAATAATAATATCACTGATAAAAAGTTGTTTTATTGAGCTTTATGTTGGTCACAACTGTGGTTGTATTAGCTGTGATAATAATAAAGTTTCCTGACAAGAAAATTAGTATATTAGTACGGTTTCTGAAGGATCATGTCATGCTGAAGAGTGGAGTAAAGATGCAGAAAATTCAGCTTTTCCATAGCAGGTGACTGTGTAAACGTTTAAATTAAATGGTTACATTTTTACCTTTTAGGCTAACTTTGCATGGGATACATATGCTGAATCATTGTTCACTTATGTGCAGAATGAGTGAATGCCCTTGTATCTGTGTTTTTATCCAGGTTCAGGCAGTTGCAGCTGAGTTCAGACAGCAGGGCGGCAGAACTGCTTAACCAGGTGAAACTGAAAAAGTTTGAACTGGAGCGTTCCCAAATGGTCCAGGAGGAGACGTCCAGGAACCTCAGCCTTTGTCAAATTGAGTGTGAGAAACACCAGAAAAAACTGGAGGTACGGCACTTAAAAAATAGAATACATATGACAAAGATGCACATGAACGTGCACATGAAACCTGAACGAAGTGATTTCCTTTAGCCTCATTGCAAGTTGAAACCTGTTAATTGCTTGGTAGTTCAAGCTGTTAATTCCCTAAAGGATTACTTCCCCATTCTGTCATAATTAAAAAACAACTTAATGGCATTTCCAACCGGCATGGCTTTGATTTTTTTATTTTCTTTTTTAAGAAGTACAAGTATTGAAGTACATGGGTCTAGCTCCAAAATGATAGGAAACAACATGAAAGTGTTTTTTCAAGTCATGTGGACCATACAGATTTATACAGTATATACATTTTATATTGGTTTTTGCATTAAAAAAAGTTCCGATATCAGTGAATAATGGCTATTTAATTCAACAGATTGTTAATTAGATATGTAATTCAACAATTTTTTACTGTTTTATGTTCAAATAAATCACATAAAGATAAAACTTGTGATCTAACAAGTTACTCTGTAAAAACATAACCCTGTTTAGAATCTTAAGCAATTAAATCTGGATATAAAGATGCACAGAAATACATTTTTCGTACCTAAATTCGCTTTCAGTTCGAAATTGAACTTTTCGGATATTATGAAATCTATGAAAATCCTACATGACAGTTTTTAATACATTACATAAGTCTTTGAAATGGCATAAGCGATGATAGATATTTTTGGGAGTGATCGGTTTATTAATCATTTACGTATAATTAAATAATTCTTACAACGTCCGGTTTAAATTTGAGTATATCATTTTTTTCGTGAGCGTCACATTGAATCTCCAATCAATTAGACATCAGATGAGGGCTGAACCCCACGCCAGCCTCATAAAATAAGAATCGTACATATTTGTCTTCATCATAAAACCTATTTGAACATGATGTTTTGACACCACCCTTGTTACTCAATTTCTGTTGTTATCTTAGTGTCTCTCTTAATCTGCTTTTGCAGGTTCTAACAAAAGAGTTTTACGGGCTACAGACATCATCAGAGAAGCGCATCACTGAATTGCAAGCCCAGAATTCTGAACACCAAGCACGGCTGGAGACGTACGAGCGATTGGAAAAGGAGCTGGATGATGTTACAATGCAGGCTGCAGAGAGTAAGACCAGAGACTGATTCTGTCAGTGCTATTGAAGAACAAAGATAAGATAAGACCAGCACATTTGGGAGGCTGCACGCTGCAATTTAGGAGTCTGTTAGGTTGTTTTCTTGACATTCCTACCCGAGGGTTTTATTTCTGCATGTATGATTCTGTCGATTTAAGGATGTTAATGCTATGGTGATATTTGTGATTAGGAGGGGTCTGTGGTATAACTACTCATAAAATGGTTCTGCTGCAAAAAGCACATGTGAGCAGCGCAAAAATTGTTTACTCTTATCAGGTCAAAATTTAAAGCATGTTAAATACACCACATGTCTGTTTTTCTACAGTTCTGCATGTTCAGAATGCCATACTCAATCAGACCTAATTACTTTCTGACAAAACGGCCCCAAGGCTTGTCCTTAAACAACCTTCTTCTACACGTCAGTGAATATGCTGACACTGAGCTGAGGTGATGCAAAAGGCTGGTCTAGCCAGGTTTTAAAATCCCTCAGGTTAACAACAGGTTTTTAACCTCATCAAGTTAATTACAGGTTTTTAACATCATCAAATCAGCATAGATCAAACATAAAAAAAAGAATGCCTAGTGCAAGGAATGCATGTTGATACTGGATGCCATCCTTTGAAAAGTACACATACAGTGTTTGCACATACAGTGACTTAAGTTTACTTTTGATGTTTGGACCATTAAGTATATTAGAAGTATATTAGGGTGCAAAAATCATTAATGGTTATTATTTATTCTTGAATAATTTGGGCATGAAAATTACTCGCATCTGGTTACTCAATGGGGAAGATTATCAGTGAATGATGCGATCTCACACAAAAAATATATAAAATATTTCCTTTTTAATATATTATATATCGTATGTTATATAATAATAATAATAATAATAATAATAATTTTTATTATGTATATGTATTTTAAAGTAATGAAGATATTTGTTAAAATTTCCATGACAACAAATATCAGATATTTTTACGGTTTAATGGTGTAAAAAATATATATATATTAAAAAAAAAATATGTATATATATATATATATGTGTGTGTGTGTGTGTGTATACAGTGAGTATGGAAAGTATTCAGACCTCAATTAATTTTTCACTCTTTGTTATTTTGCAGCCATTTGCTAAAATAATTTAAGTTAATTTTTTTCCCCTCAATGATGTACACACAGCGCCTCATATTAACAGAAAGACACAGAATTGTTTACATTTTATCAGATTTATAAAAATTAAAAAAAAACTGAAATATCACATATTCCTAAGTAGGCCTCCATAATCCTTAAATGGAAGACATCTGGGATGACCAGAACCCTTCCTAGAGCTGGCCGTCCGGTCAAACTGAGCTATCGGGGAGAAGAGCCTTGGTGAGAGAGGTAAAGAAGAACCCAAAGATCACTGTGGCTGAGCTCCAGAAAGTCAGTCGGGAGATGGGAGAAAGTTGTAGAAAGTCCACCAACCTGACAGAACTGGAGAGGATCTGCAAGGAAGAATGGCAAAGGATCCCTGAATCCTGGTGTAAAATATATGTTGCATCTTCCCAAAAAGACTGATGGCTGTATTCAATCAAAAGGGTTCTTCCACTAAATACTGAGCAAAGGGTCTGAATATTTAGGACTGTGTGATATTTCAGTTTTTATCTTTTAATCTGCAAAAATGTCAACAATTCTGTTTTTCTATCAATACTGGGTGCTGTGTGTACATTAATGGGGGAAAAATTAGTTTTAGCAATGGCTGCAATACAACAAAGAATTAAAAATGTAAGGGGGTCTGAATACTTTCCGTATCCACTGTGTGTGTATATATATATATATATATATATATATATATAATATGATTATTTATTTAAGTGTACTCAATTAAGTAAAATTTGACTTTCCAAAATGATTTTTCTAGTAACATGCACATTTTTTTGGGGGGGGGATATTCTTATTTGTTGTTGACCCTTATGTTCTTGTCCAGCTGGTTGTAAAAATTGCACCCAAGTCTCTAGGCCCCGTTCTCTTTTTAATCTGTTTAAACACCAATTCAACATTTTTCACTCATACATAAACTTTCCTACACCGTATGTATTGTAAGAAGATCGAAAACTGTTTACAGTCCTAATAGTGCTCTCCCTTCTGGTCAGGATACTAGCTGGGCGGTCTAGGCATGCTTGCTCTTAAACATGCTTTTTCTCCTTTACTTGTAGTGGAAAATGAAGATGAGGCAGAGAGGGTGCTGTTTTCATATGGTTATGGTGCAAACATTCCAACAACTGCTAAGAGAAGACTGAAGCAAAGGTGAAGTCTGAGGAGGTCACTCGTCTTTGAAAACCAGAAGCTCATCTTTGTGTTTACTGACTGTTTTCATGTCTGCGTGACTCTAATCATAGGTTTCTGAATGTGTGTGTGTGTGTGTGTGTGTGTGTGTGTTTGTGTGTGTAGTGTTCACTTGGCACGCAGGGTTCTGCAGCTGGAGAAACAGAACACACTGCTTAGGAGAGACCTGGAGAGACAGACGGCACACAGCAGTCAGATCTCTGAAGAGGTGCTGAATTTCACTCTTTTGACAAGAATGCAGAAACACACACTTATACACACACACACACTGTACTTGGGTGGGTGGGAGTAAAAATAATTGGCAGCAAAAATCTTCTTTCTTTCTTTCTTTCATTTACACAGTCTCTAAAAGCAAGTGTCTCAATAGCAAGGACAAATGTAATCAGGAAGCAGCAGGCAGTCACATATATTTTGAATTTCAAGCCTTAAAAAATAAAAAAAACCAAGCGATACTATTAGAAATATTGAACATGTACTCAGTTTTCATAAGAGAAGCAGTCTGTAGAAGAAGAGATTTAGTGATTTGTGAATGAATTAGGTTTATTTAAGTCATTATGTTCATTTAGTTCTCAAAACTGATTTGTTCTTGAATGATTTGTTCATGAAAATGAGTAATCTGGTAGCTTAGTGAGGCATTCATGACAGTTAATAGCTCACTGGATGGGAAGATTATCAGTGAACAGCATGGTCTTGAATTTCTATTTCCCACACACACACACAAAATATTTTGTATTCATTCCATGGAAGAGGAAAATAACTTTTGGAACAACATGGGGGTAAATGAATTTTCAGTAAATTCTGAAACTTTTCCCTGCTGAAAAGTTATTTATATACAATAAATAAAAAGGAACGAAAATACAATCTAACAATAAAGGTCCTTCATAATGCCTTAGAAGAACCTTTTTATCTAAGTGGTTCCACAAAGAACATTTAACATCTAAAAAACCTTTGTTTTACAAAAGGTCCTTTGTGGTGAAAGAAGGTTCTACGGATTATAAAAAGGTTAGAAAGAGTCTTTAAAGACTGAATGGTTCTTTGTGGAACCAAAAAGTTAGGTACACAAAGTGTCTTCTAGTCCTAACTGCCTTCCAGTTTTCTATTTCATTCAAAATCTGTTCTATTTGCATATGTCATTATGGTGAACTCCGGGTCAGAGCTCAAACAAAACCACAATCAACCGTCTTAAAATGGCGAGTGAAAAATAGTTTGGAATGGATTTTGAAATATTATAACAGAAGGCAGAGAACCACATTTACATTTAACTTGGCACAATGTCTGTTTTCTGTTTTTGAGTCCCCTCTTTAAATCATCATTGTATTATGTTTGCTTTTAGAGATATTCAGTAACTTAAGCAGCATTTTTGTTAGTTCAGAAGGTCAGTTGTGTGGTTTCAAAAATAGCAGAAAGCACTACAGACTGGAACAGAAACATTCCAGGATCAGCTTTCATTTAAAATAGTGCTTTGGAAAGTCCAACTTCATGCTTTACATGCATTTATTCTCTACTCAACTGTAGGCTGTTTGTAAGAAAAAAGAAAAAACTGTAAAATTCCTTTAATGTTGACAGGTACATTTTAGATGTTGTCACCTATTTGTTCCCTCTTGAATAATCCTTAAATGTGCAATCAGATCTCTATAAAGTGATAAGAAATGTAACTGAATATAAAAAATAATATACACAGATTTTATATTCCCTTTAAAGTGACATGCAAATTGTCACTGGTGAGTCATTATTTTGTCAAAACTTTGGGAAAACAAAGGAAAGGAACAAAAGGTAGCCTAATTAAAAAATATTTAATTGGCTGTCTATTGGAGAACAGTGAACTCAATCTCTTACCTAATTCATACACATTTTGATGTGAAAGACTATCCTTTTTTTTTTTTTAAGCAAAAATGTTATCTATTAATGTTGCATAAAAACATTGAAATCACAAAATCTATTCATTTTTAACTGAAAATGTTAAAATACTACATATTGTATGCTAAACAGTTCTCTATGAATGTCTTTTTAAATGTACTGAACCTGCTAAAAAAAAGTCCAATCTTGCACTTTTGAGCTGTTAGTTGTCATTTAGAACACATAATTGGTTTCAGCATATGATTTAAAGCACATCAACTGCTTATTACCCAGAATATATCCTGCGATAAAAGAAGGGCTTGCTTAGCGAGTAGTCATTAATGTATAGTGCTTGTGATAACATGCATAGTATTCACTGGAACATAAGTTAACAACAGCCTCACTGATAGGAGAATCATTTGTCTTGTCTCGTGTTCAGACTTACTCATGCCCACAGATTAGATTGTATTGTCAACAGTGATTCTCTGTGTTAATTCTTGTTCAGTCCAAGTCTACAAACAAAACATAGCAGCATGCTTTTTAAATATGCAACCAAGATGTCCCATATGTTTAAAACAGCACTATTTACATTGGAAAACACAGAAGTACGGCCGGGTATTGTTTAAGTTCAATACTGGTTTCTGAACGATACCTTTTTCCAAACCAATTTTATGAAATTAGTTTTAACAAAATAACATTATCTCAAAAAAACATTTTTTTTTTCAGCTTGTTGACATTTATACAGACTCAAAACCTCATCTCCTGAGCCACTGCACGGAAAGAAATATATCCAACACAGTGAATCAGTTTGAATTAGTTTTGATTAAGTTTTTAGTTCACACATCTGTTATGATACCTGTACACTATAGTGCATTTTTTTATTCTTACAATAGCCTTAAGATTTTTATCCTATCTGAAAATTTTGTGTATTTAAATTTAAGGCATAAAACATTTGTCTTTTAACTAATGAAGATTTCATTTTATTGATGGACAATACGTTTTATATTACGGTTTAAAACACTGAAGAAATACTGTTTTAATCATTTTGTAGTAGCCTATTAAGTACATTCTACTGAACAATAGTAATATATTTCTGCTGCCGTGTCAAAACCAAACTTTTATTTTGACGGCTTGCCATGAATACCTTTTACAGTTCTGTGTGTACATGATATGACGATAGATTTTTTCAAATGAAACGGTCAAATGCTCTTGAAGTAACCCTCGGAGCAGTTCTGGGGATGTTTTTCAAGTAGCCTACTTTATGTATGTCCATTTATGCTAGTAAACAAAGCTGTGTGTGTGTGCACCATACATTAAAGGTGCCATAGAATGCTTTGAGAGATTATTTTAAATTGTTTTCTGATATGTACATAGAAGGTATGTAGCTTAGGTAAGGGGAAAAAATGCCCAGAAACAGTTTTACAGGTCCATTTAC
>JAUMHG010000033.1:6143755-6170402 GCA_032359395.1 Enteromius anoplus | reverse complement strand
TAGGAAACGATGGTGTTTGAGACTCACAGTATGTTATGTCCGTGTACTGAACTGTTATTGTTCAACCATGCCAAGGTAAATTCAGTTTTCCATTCTATGGCACCTTTAACACAGAAACAAGCAGAATTCATCCTTTTTGCAGTAAAATATTGACAAATACTATTGAAAGCGGGAGTATGCTCACTTGTGTGTGCAGCGGGCACACGTTTATGTATGTGTGTGAAAGCACAGATTAATGTAGAGTACACATTGCTACATAGTATCTACAGATGTAATATTTTTGTAACTACACACATTTAACAACCCTCAGAATAGTGTGTGTAAGTTCAAATGTGTAACAGTGAAGTAAAAAAGTGTTGTTACCAATGTCCTAAGTAGTCATGTAACAGGATTTACATAGCTACATTTGTTAACAGCAGTATATATAAGAGTAACTGGAACAGGGGGTGATCAGGGGGTGTAGTTGAGTAGGTTTAGGGATATGTAAAGTGGGTGGAGTTGGTGCACCTCTGTAATACCAGTGTATAAACATGGTAACTCCTCAGGAACTGCTCACTTAATATAAAGTGTAACATTCTGGACACCAACCACAATTTATATGTTAAGCCTAATTTACTGCCCGCTGCTGTGTAACATCAGAGTAAAGCTAAATCCATAGCAATTGTCTATTTAATATAAAGTGTAACAATTTATTTACATAAAGTGCTGTTAGTCCTGTTAAACATTTGTATTTTCATTACCAAAAAGTGTTGTTACCAATGTCCTGTTACACATTTGTACTTACATACACCATTATGAGGGTTGTTACATGTGTGTGGTTACAGAAATATTACAGCTGTAGATACTATGTACTGGTGTGTACTTGCACTGTGGTTACATACTACGTACACATCTAGTTACTATGGAAGTACACAGGTATTAGGGACACTTAATATAAACTGGGACCTTGAATTAAATGTGGTATGATTAAAAGGAAGTCTGTGTACTGCAAAATAACGGTAAGAAAACATGCCTTTTGAGTTTTGCCGAAAGCATACAGTGTAGTCTGATACACGATCAAACAACTCTTTCAGTGAATCATTAAAAAAAATAATAATAATAAATTCTGGTTCGAGTCAGTCTCATGACCAAACCAATTGAATCATTTAGAGCAGTTACTGAATCCACATCTGACTCAATCTCTTATCTGTGAGTCATTATTTTTAGGTTAATGTTAAAGTATGTTTATGATCAATCGGGTGTGGGGGGTGTTCATGTAGGAATACATTGAGAGCCTTTGAATGACAAAAACGGTAATATAAACTAGGTTTTTGTTTTTGACCTTCATATGGTCTTGTTAGATCCATTTGAAAACAAAAAAATGCATTCCTTGCACTTTTTGCTTTTATTCTAACTTTGTTTAGTCAGCCCCAATGACATCAAACCCCCATCCTTATTGCAATGTTCAAAACAACTAATTCTTTGATCAACCCGTATTTAAAAGTTCATATTCTGAAAGAAGAAAAGCACCATAACAGTGTGGATCAAAGAACAAACTGAACAAACATCAGCTGTAGTCTGCTCTACATCTCAATAACCAAGGGGTTATTTTTTATAATTCATTTTCACCCCTTTTACAAAATGTTTTTTCTTTTTTTTTCTTTTTTTTTTTTTTTTTTTTTTTTTTTTTTTTACAGTCACCAGAAGGGACTGTAAATGTTTAGAAGGTTAAAAAAAGATTTCTATTTCAAGTTAATAATATTATTTTTATTTTTAACTTTCTGTTCATCAGAGAAAAAAAACAGAATGTAGCGGTTTCCACAAAAATAGTAATCAGCGGTATTTTCAACAATTATAATAAGAAGAAATATTTATTGAGCACCAAATCAGCATATTAAAATGGTTTCCGAGGAAACAAATGTTTTGTTGTTGTTTTAAAGTTGTATTAATAGTTCACAATATTACTGTTTTTCTGTATTGTATATCAAAGAAATTTGTTAAGCATAAAAAAGTTGTATAAAACATTTCCAACCTTTGAAAAGCGGGGTATATCTGGGCCATTAGTCTAGTTTAGGCTTTTCAACTTGCATATAAATAGACTATTGAATATTTAGACTATTAAATATGCATATCCAGTGCATATTTAGATTGGAAAGTCTTAGTCGTTTTGATCAGTCCAAAGCGCAATGGTCAAGCCTAATTGTAGTTTGAGATTTTACAATGATAAAAACATACAGGAAAAAATGTAATATTGTGTAATATTATTGCAGTGTAAAAGAACAATTTTCTATTTTAATATACTTTAAAATGTAATTTATTCCTATGATTAAAGCTGAATTGTCAGCATCATTACTTTATTCTTCAGTCTCACGTGATCCTTCAGAAATCATTCTAATATGCAGTGCTGGAAACTGTTTTGCAGCTTAATATTTTTTGGTCCTTTGTTTTTTAGGGGGGGGGATTCTTGAATGAATAAAACGTTAAAAAGAAAAGCATTTATTTTAAATGGAAATAATTTCTAACAATGTCCTTTGAAAGGAATGAAAACTTTTATTCAGCTTTTATTCCGCTAGAATATGTTAAATTTATAGGAAATTATGAAAAAGATGTATATAGTTAGAAAAGGTTTGTATTTTAATAAATGCTGTCCTTTATAACTTTTAATTCATCAAAGAATCCTGAAAAAGGTATTCCAAAAAAATTTTAACCATACCATATTTATTCATTCTAATAATAAATCAGCATATTAGGATTCTGAAGGATTGTGTGACAGTTTGAACTGGAGTAATGAAAATAGAAACCTACTATCTTAAATTGTAAAAAAAATATTTCAAAATATAACTTTTTTTTCCTGTATTTTAATCAAATAAATGCAGCTTTAATGAAAATAAGAAACGTCTTTAGAAAACATTGCAAATCTTATTGTTTCCAAATGTTTGACTAGTAGTGTAAATATATATGTAATTCATATAAGAAATTTACAGTAAATCTCATTTACAGTAAATCCTATAAGTGAGAAAGACAGCTGGCCGAAATCATTTGAATCAGCTTTTAATAAAGAGACATCACAAGCCTATGCTTGTTCCTCTTTGTCCTCCCACACCACAGTTTAACCCTGGTACACTCTGTTCTCGACCTAAAGTACTATGATTCATGAATAAATTAACACATCCAATCTTTTAAAAAGCCGTAATAATACATAATAATAGTGGTAATAATATTTGTCACCAAGGTACTTATCATTGTCCTATTAGGAAAGTGCTGAGACAAAAAGTGCTGAGCATTTTCTTTCTTTTTTTGCATGATCATATTTTCTAAAACACTAAGCTATTAGAAAAATGGCCAGAGGGAGGAAAACGTAATTGCATCGTTTAAAACAACCCAGAAAAATCACTTGATATATATGACTTGCTTCACAGACATAACACTGGAACTTTTCCTTTCATCGGCATTTATCATAGCAGACCGTAACTGTCATGCTTGATGTTCTCTCAAAGCACCTGAAACATCGATGTGTTGATATACTGTATTTGGGCCTTGCGTTTGTGTCGTGTTTACATATATCACGTTTCTCAGTCACGTGTTTCATCCCTTTTCGGAATGAAGTGTTTGCCCTTTTCTTTCCCCTATCAGATGCATTCTTGGGCTTACCCTCAGCCAATTGGAAGAGCTATTGAGCAGTGTTAATGAGGTTGCCGTGAGCCTGGCCTCCGCTGTTAGCAAACAGACTTTTACAGTGTCAGACATGACTGATTGGCACTTTGTATGTCTTTGTAATTCACTGAGGATGAAGACCAAGTTTTCTTTACAGAATTCCTTTAGATTGCTCATTTAGCCACCCACACAGTGGAAGCCTCTGGTTACCTGCAGACTTTAAGAGCCCCACCCTGCCACAGCAGCCCAAAGATAGCAAGATCTTACCTGTGAACTGGTTCACAAGTCATCTTCTGTGTCATGCTCTATATCTTATCACCCTTGACTGTCGCTGACTGATGACTTGACATAATAACAATGCACGAGGGGATTAGAATTTATCAGTTAAAGGACTGTACTTTTAAGATGTATACTTTTGATGAGTATAACCAGTTCGTGTATGTCTTGAGTGTCAAATGATCCCCCATAAATCATTCTAATATGCTGATTTGCTGCTGAAGAAGAAACTTTTTTTCTGCTGAACAAACTTGAAAGGTTGTGCTGATGATTTATTTATTTTAGTTTTATATAAAAAAAACAAAGCTCAATAGAACATTTATTTGAAATAGACATTTATGTATTTATTTTTTATAAGAATTTCTTTAATAAAAGAAGAACATGTCTTTACGTTTTTGAGCAGTTTAGCGTATCCTGTCAGAATGAAAGAATTTGTATTTATTTATATATTTAAAAAGAAAAAAAGAAGATTCTGACTTTTAAATGATATGTGTGTTTGTACAGTCATAAGGGTCAATTTTTGGAAATTGATATTTATACATAATTTATACACTGAAAAAAGCTATATATATATATATATATATACACACACAAGATACAACCATTTGAAAATCTGAGGTTGAAAGTTCTTAGCAGTGCACATTATTAAAAAATATTGGATTAGAAACAATTTCCTACTGTAAAAAAGTTTTAAATATATTTACAGTACAATATTTACAAAATATATCCATAGAACATGATCTTTACTTAATATCCAAAAAGGTTTTGTGGCATAATAGAAAAATCGATAATGTTAACGGTATTGCTTGTATTGCTACAAATATACCAATGCTACTTATGACTTGTTTTGTGGTCCAGGGACACATATATTACAAAAAAAGTTATGTTTTTAAGTGCAATTTGAAATGTAAGCTTATTATTTTTAATTATTTTTAAAAAAAAATTTAGTGAAACATCAAGCAAATGTTTTCAAAAAAGAAAAACGCAGCAAATTGTATATTAGTTTTTATCTAGTAACTAACAGTAAATAAAAGACCATCAGGAGACAAAGTCGAATAGTGACATGGGTTTACTGTTTGCAGCGTCAGAATTTCTTTAGTAAATGCATTTCCATCTCCCAGTGTTCACATTATTCTTTTATGCACAAGTTAAAAACCACCTCAAGTGAGTGTAAAACTTTTTTTTTTTGCAAAGTAAGGGATTTTTTGGCATCTCCATCGCCCGTTTTATAAGCAATGCTTCAAAATGCTCATAAAAACATAACATAACTGCTGTTAAGATACTGTTACATCATCCATCATTATAAGTTAATACTGTAATTATAGTCACGCTTTTTCTTAAGAATAATATTAAAAAACCATTAACTACGACTTTTACCTCAAACTACTAAATTGCTTCTTTTGAATTGTAAGGTTACCAAAGTATTATTACTTTCTTTCAGTTGGAGGCAGCAAACCAGCTGCTTCAACAGGCCCAGCAGCCACACAGCTACCTGATTGAGACCGTGCGACAGCGAGACGCTCAGATCCAAGCGCTGAAAGAACGTCTCACGCGATTAGAAGAGGAAGTAAGGTAAAGGGGAAGTAAATGATTATCAAAGATTCATAGATACATCCTGTTTTCAATACAACAGTACCATTTCAAATCTTTACAAAGCTTTTATTTTGAAACGATATAGGTGGAGTGGCCATAGAATCATTGCCATTGTTTTGTAACAATAGTCGCAACGGTTTCTGACTACTAATATGCACGTTCCAAGATATGCATTTGTATTGGCCGAGGAAAAGTAGTAGGCAGTATCTTAAATCACTTAAATACCTTCGAACTCATTGAATAGCAAAGGTAATGCACCTGCCAATAAAGGTCAGGCTCCCTCTGACAGGACTGCATGTGGCTGCATGCATTGCTGGATGTTTTTTCTTGACTCTTTCACATGTCAGTGACTGCTGTAATCCCGTACCTGTATATGCAAACTGTACAAGCAGGTTTTCTCCTGTAATAGTGTCTTTAGAGGTCCTCCTAGGGCTAATGTGAAAAACTGCTGGATGCTACATTTCAGCATCCAGCAGCTTTTTTTTTAAGGTTATACTTGTGGCTGGGGGGTTGTTCTTGAATAAGGATAGTTTAGGAAAACTTACCTAAACCTCTCTCTCGGTGATAGTTGTCTGTTCATTGCAAACAGGTGCTGTGCAGTCAGTGAGGTGTATGCAATTCATTTATCGCATCAGTTTTATTTTTTTCTTAACTAGTTCTGTCAGGCCCTCCAGGTTGTGAGATTGTTCACAGCTCAGTGTTCATTCTGTAGAAATGGTAGTGCACTAAGAGATAAATACCTTCAAGCTGACTATGTTTGTCAACACTCATTACTCATGCCGTGTGTTTTACAAAGATGTGGCGCTGGTTTTAACGCATACATAAAGTGACAAATAAATGGTTGGTAAAATGTTATGAATTTTGTAAATGTGTGTTCCAATCTACTGCACAGACTTGTCAGGACATCTTCTAAACAATTTTGTATGAATTTTTACAGTGCATTAAGGAAAGAGAAGATTACACTGCTGCAGGTGAAAAACAACATGGCAGCAGATTTGGAGAGACTCCTGAACCACAGAGAGGTAACTGTTGTGGCAGCTGATTAAAAGGAATAGCATAATCCTTTAATTCCCTCTCTCTTGAATAAGAAGTAATACTTTTAACTTATTTAGCCCAACGTTGTTTTATTCATAGAGAAAATAATCAAAAAGAATCTTAATATTGTGTCCTTGTTTATTTGATTATTCCTTTTCTAAATGTTGTAAAACATAATGAACACAAAATTTAGGTTTGCATGTGTGCTGTGTTAGTTTGACAGGAACAGTCTGTCAAAAACACACACACACACACACACACACACAATTGCCTTGGGATGCACGGAGTCATACACATGATTAAGCTGCAAAATTGTGATTCATTCATGAAGCACTGTATATGAATCATTTTACAATTGCAGTGGCATTTCCTTCCAGAAAAAAATAAATAAATGTATCAGTAATATGCTGAGCCTATCTCGATATACCATATTGAAGTGATTTGATATTTCCCACAAGGTGTAAATAACAGGAGGATTGTTTATTTTAATTGACATGACTGGCTCTTATGTAAGTGTTGTTACAGCAAAATAAAGAACATAGAAATCACTAATCAATCACTGCCTAACCTCTCAATAAATCTGAAGAAAAAAAAGAACAGTTATTGTTTTCAGTGTTACGAGTCTCCATATGAGATACTAGGATTGTTTTTCGATGCACAACCCATTGTAACTGGCATAATGGGGTAACACATAATTGACATTAAAAAACCCTGATACTTGGAAACATGTTGCTGATTGTTCAGTCAAGGTCAATCCCCCACATGAGCTTTAGTCTGAGGAACTTTCAAGTTCTCAAGTACTGCATTTTTACAATTATTCTTTTAAAGTGGAAGCACTTGGCTGCATTTTAAAGCAAATTGAATGCATATATTTGAAAATGAATAAGTATTTAAATAGTACTACTTCTTCAAGTTTTTTACTTTCAAAACTGCTTTTTGAGGCATGTTGTCATACATTGTCCATTTAACATTTGACTACAAGAGAGTATTTCCCACATACACCAACTCAGAGTCTAGTTTAGGTGTGTCCTCTTTCATCATTACTCAGTCACCCAGCCTGCCTGTCCAATTAGTAGTTATACTGCGTACCTTCAGTTTACTCTCTAAACAGGACATACCTCCACCATAAAACCTATCATGCAAATTATGAATCTTCAGCTCTAGTAACTGACAGATGTCTCGGCCTTGCGTGTTTCAAAATCTTTCAGTACAGCTCAATTGCGACAACAGCTTTCCTAGAAGTTTCTGAGATGCAGTGAATAACTAGAAAATCCGGTCTTTCAGGTCAACTGTTTCCCATGCTCAAGTCACCAGATTAGTAATAACCTTGCTGATTGTGGTAGTTTTTGATGACAGACAGCTAATACATTACCTGACTGAGTGGAACGCACATGTAATCCCAAAATCCACTTGACCCATAGATTAAGAATGTGGTGTTTTGAATGACAAGGGGTAAAGGGGATGGATTTTTGTGGAATTTTGATTGTTGAGTTGTGTTTCTATTGAATGAATGGACTTGTCCTGTATCTTAAAGGCATATGAAGGTACACTACACCATCTCTGACATTCGGAACTCTTGGGATATTAAGGACAGGGCGTAACTTATTAAGCGCCGGTGCAATCTGGAGCTATTTTCAACCAAATATTGCTGGCACACAGTGTGCCGACTTCACAACTTCCAGTGGCATGTTGGCAGAAAGCATGCAATCCTCACAGACAGCTGCTCCTCACTGGCGCTTTTTGGCATGCCAGTGCATATGGTCGCGCAGTGATAAATAGAAATATTGAATGACTCTTACGCATCGGGGTGATCTACATTCGCATGAACCCAGCGGTCATGTGCTAGCAGGGGATATTTTACATTGCCGTCGTACACTTGAATAGTAACCGTTTGTGTGCAATGCTGTTTTTTGTTTTAACACCTAGACTTGCATTTTATCTGTACATTTCTGTAGCTGCATTCCTGTTGCATAAGATGGAATGTCTGCCCTTTTTATTTTAAGACTTAAAGGGTTTTACTCGGGGCAAGAATGTAAAGTTTTTTGTGCAGTATTGTGTAGCTTTAAACATATCTTCTATGTCTGTCATCAGTGCTTTTCTGTTTAAAAAGCTTCTTTGCATCTGGGATTTTTATCAGCATGCTGGAACATGAGAATGAGCAGCAACTCACATCACACGTGTCTTTTTCTATAAACATTTTTAATTTATGCACACAAGTCAGGTTAAAACCTGAAGCATTTATTTTCCAATCTTGCCACAAATTGCTGGGAAGTTGTAGATGAGACAAGACTGTGGTTGAACACAGTAATCATAAACATAGATTAACTTGCTTATTAATATGCATTTGTACACAACTATTTGTTATATGTTTATTAAAACCTTAAAGTAAAACACACAGACAGTATTTTTTGTATCTCTAGCTTTGTTATAAATAAGGAAAGCATTAGAAATAATGCCGTTTCACTGTTTTCAAGCGACCTTGTTTAAAACGAGGTACTTATTTTCTTTTGTGAGATGTATGTAGTAACATTTTTCATCAAACCTGTATCCGTTCTCAGAACTGAAGTACACTGATGACTTTAATGAAAGAGCACTGTTGTGTTTGAGGGCGTTTACTTCAATTGATTCAGAAGTATTTACACTGAAGCAGGGTTGTGTGCTTTGTAGAGGTACTCTCAGGGCACCCCTTGTACTGGAGAGGTTATAAAGATACGCCTTTAATTACCATTGAAGCTTTGTATGAAGTGTTTACATGAACCCCCAGCCTGCACCTGTAATGTGTTTTTTTTTTTTTTGTATACAGTTTGTGGTGTATTGTGAGCCACTTCCATTAGAATTAGAACATTAGAAAGAGGACAAGAAAGAATAGAAGAAAGAAATGTATCTGAGGGGGGAAAAAAACTATTACTCATAAAGAAATCGTTTATTCAAAAATTAGGTTGGGAGTACATTCCAGTAACACTGACCATGTCAAACTCCATAAGGATAACTCATAAAAGTGTTATATAAGTATTACATACTATTTTTAATATCTGTCAAGCTTCAAAAAGAATTGAATAGAATAAAATAAAAAGCAACTATATTTAAAGAATATGTGAAGTCTTCTTAAGAACTAAAAAACACTTTTTAACAACCTGCAAATGTTTGATTACAAGGCATGCAAAAGCAAATGGCATTTGGTGCCTGTAATTTGCTTTTTTTATAATTATCTGAAAACAGTTAGTAGGATTTCAGAACTTCAGTGAAGGGAAAGATTTTAAGTCAATGGCACCAGAAATTTACATTTATTTATAATACATTTTGGATTTTTTTCCAATATTTTATATGGTTTTGGAATATAGTGCAAGTTGCTTAAGCTTCTTATGCTTTTTATTTATTTATTTATATATATATTTTTTTTTTATTTGTCCTTTTTCCGAACTTGACGGATATCATTACTAAAAGCTGTTGCATGATAAAAAGGAGTGCGGAAATGCCAACTTTTCCTTTTGTGTTTCATGGCAGAAAAATGTATATGCAAATATAAATAGTGTTTTCAATGATATGTGGTTGCGTGGATTCTATGGAATGTTGACATTGTACATCAGGACACATGGATGTTTGTGTTTGCAGTTTCAGTCTTAATTGCCCTACCTAAGGGGATAGCACTGCTGGCAAAACAAGACTGCAATCAAAGCAGCACAGAAGCTGCAGGCTCTTTCTTACCTGTTTTGAATGGGAAACAAACAGACAAAAGGATGAACCTCTTTAACCTTCAGGCTATCACTGATTTGTTCTTGATCTGTTGCAGGAACTTTCTGTGATGAAGCAGGTCCTGATTAGCATGCGCTCACAGCAGCACAGTGGGTCTCTGTCCCAACCTGAGGTTGAGAGCGATGGAGTCGGCACAGCAGTTCACAGACCCAAAGCTTTAAAAAGCACAGACGAGAAGCAATACAACTATGGTCCCAAACCCACAGTGTTTGTGAGTTTTACTTACCTGCAGAGCCTTTTAAACTGTATTTTGTCTTCTCTACAAACAAAAAAGGGACATTTTTTGGAACTGGTGATACATTTCATATTCTTTATTTATTTTATTTATTAAATCTTTTACAGATTTTTTACAAAGAGCAAGGTCCAAAGAAATAGTCAAAGATTTAACAATGATGTTTTTTCTTCTTCCAACAGACCAATAAAGAAGTTCCAGAATGGTACAGAAAAGTCAAACGGAAAACTAAATAGAGACTTGTTCAACTTGTTTGAGACTACTAGGATGCTCCATGGCATGCAATCATAGATGAAAGTCTCTTTTAAAAGACCTACTACATAACTAGTTACACAGGTTTGATGTGTACCCACAAAAAATGTGAACCTCAAATTATGAATTTTCCTTTTTATGATAATAAATCTTTCATACAGGCATGTGAATTTTTTTTTAAAGTAGGCCTGTTTCAAATTGTATTTTAAGCGACGTTAAATACAGGGCTGCCCAAACTCGGACCAATGTCCTGCAGAGTTTAGCTCCAACCCTAATCAAACACACCTGAAGCAGCTAATCAAGTCCTTACCAAGCATGTTAGAAACTTCCATGCAGGTGTGTTGAGGCAAGATGGAGCTAAACTCTGCCGGAGTTTGGGCAGCCCTGCTTTACAGTGTCGGAATAAGCATTTTTATCTGAATGGATCATTTGATGGATCCTTCCGTTTTGATTCGTAAGCCGAAAGACACGCTGCTGATAAAAATAGAGGCTTATTTGTGTCATCTTAATGTTACGCGCCCAAGGCTCGAATGTCAAGAACAGCGATAGCTCTGAGCTGCATTATATTGATTCATTCCATTGATTCAGTCTGCTTGGGGTGGATATTTTTATTTGCTGTGTTGTTACTTTTAAATGTGACATTACGGCAAATATTTATTTTCTATTTGGATTGTTTATCGTTTGTAAATAATCCTTATTTTACAGCTAAACAGTACACGCAGACGTGTTGAGAGACACGTATTTAAAACCTGATAGCAGCTGTACCTAGTTTTTTAGGGAAGAGAATTTTGAGGATTCCGTTCCTTAACGGTTACGATTAAGCTATTTTATTGTTTTATGAGTAGGCCAACAAGTCAGATATAGCCTAATAGTAATAGCAATAATGATAGTATGTAAAATTAATATAATACTGTAAAACATGTAGCCTAATATTTTTTAGAGGCAACAAAAACACGACAGAAATTGGTCATATAAATGCCTATTTAAAAAAATAGCCTACCAAACAAGTGCCTTAAATGTGAAACGTGCATTAATTAAAAAAATGCACTAATTACATAATTATCATAATGTGTAGCTTATCACGTTAAGTACAACATAACATAATATTTGCGTTCTGTGAGTGATTAACGGATACATTAATCCAGTAAGAGATTCATGAGTGTCATTGATTCATTAAAAGAGTCGCGAATCTGACAACCCTTGCCACGCTGTCGGCTGGTTCATTTAAAAGAACCGACTCACAAGAGTCATTCGTTCGTTTATCCGACTTCCCTGAAAAATATCTCTTTACGATTTGTTTGGCTGTTTAGTTCTCTGCTGTTGCTAGTTATTTTGGCACACACTTTCTGTATTGTATAAAATAAAGAATGTTTTATATGTTTCATAAAATGCACTTAGAATTTACCTATGAAAATTATGAATATAATTAGAACATACTAGGCTATTTCTGTTTAGTCAGTTGTGATTTTATTAAGTAGCCTATGTTGCACTGCTGTCAATATTTAAATGCTAAAGGAAATGCGTAAAGGGGTGGACAGATTTAACTCAGTGTTTTGACGGGTTTTTTGCGCTGTTACAGTAAAAGCGGTAGTAAAGGTGTAGCCGTCTCACTTTCTCATTCCCTGTCAGAGTGAGGCCCCGCCCTTTCGGTTATACACATATATCCCGGAGCTCCGGGAGCGGAGCGAAGCGAAACGGGACATTACTACCGAAAGCGCGCGCACATACAGGCACGGGTGTCGTTCCATGCACAAAACACTCAGCTCCCCTTCCTCAACGTCTATCAAAACACATCTTGCGGACCATTTCTCCGTCACATCCACGGCTTTATGGCCGCCACGCTTCTAACGATGAGCGCTGCGCTCGCACCGGGACAAGATGACTTTCTCTCGCTTCTCAAACCCTCACTAACCGACGGCTTTCAGGAAGACTCCTCTCTGTTTTCCTTTGAAACCAAGAATCCTGAAACGGAAAGGAGCTTACCAAACGACTATTCTCAGGTAATTGTTCTTCTCGGTTCTTTGAATGAAGCTTCGCCTTGTCGTTTTGCTTGAAATGTGACTATCACTGGATGCGTTAAAAATCAAACGCATGCATGCAGTGGTGTGAAAGGTGGGCCGTTGTAGAGGATGCGGCAGGCTGCACGCCTGCAGTCCCATCAGCATCATGCCTCATGCATCAAGCGATTCTTTAATGTGAGGATATTTCTTTTCTTTACTATTCCATACAGAGATTTAATCTAGTTTAAAGAGTAGTTTAAAATAAATGTAACTTTAAAGTGTATTTCCGATACTGTTCGTCGTTTTAATTGCAAAAAAGAAAAGAAAATGTTACATTAGCTATCAGATTCTTGCAAATTTGGAATTGTGTCCACGTTCTAGATTTTACTTTACTGTTCGCAATAAACGTACAACAATTGTCAAATTTAATACGCTACAAATCCACTTGGTCATAAGTATTTCCGTGTATTAGTTAGGCTATTTGGCAATTTTAACAAATAATCTCTTGTATTATTATAACAACAGATCGCTCATTTCCATCAATAATTTATTGATGTTTTTATTTTTATCTAGGCCATTGAACATTTACACCAGGTCAGTTAAAAAATGTAAGTAATGAAATATGATCAATTAATTTGATGTCATGATTTGCATTGGGTTTTTCTAGGTGTTATTCAGAAGAAAAAAAATATTTGTAAATGTAAAGTTGGGTTTAGTTTTTATTATAATTTTAAAGTTAACCTTCTACGCAGTTTGTGTTCGCTACTTCAGTGCTAATAGAGGCAGGCAATAACCTGGATGATTGAGTAAATAAATAAATAGCCTGCATAAACAAACATTGACTATAAATGTCATAATAGACTGGTCAATAACCCCACACATGGGCTAGGCCTACCATAATATGAAGAATCACCGCGGCTCAAAATTTGAAGTGCTCCATTGCATTCTCCAATGATCAAACACTCGTTTATTTTAGAAGGATGTTGTGTTGTTTTGGGGATTTCCCCGTGGCTGTAAAGCTGGGCAGGGTCGGGGAGCGCACAGACTCCTGTCAGTTGCTTGCAGTTGGTTTCTTGGCTACCGAACCATCAACAACTGACTCCTTCTCCTCACCCACGCGCGCCGCTCTCGCGCTCCTGAAACTTCCCAGCAACGCCGAGCCTCAATCTGAAAACTTGTGAAAGAGATACATGTCCGGCGAACAGCTGGAAGATCTAAATCCAGAAATAGCTATGTGTAGCAGCCGCGTAAAGAGCACTTAAAGAGCTCTGGCATTCCGAGTGTCTATGCATGTATGTGTTTTTATTTTCCCTCATGTTTATTCATCTTTTGCCTCAATAGATGTTACTCTCAGGAAGTAATGAATGAGCCTTGCTTTATTATTTTCTGCTGATTACGGATTTGTGATAATTGGGAGGCATTTATTCGGAAAGGCTGAGCAATCTCTCCAGCATGCTTTCCACCTGTCAGCAAGTCTGTTTTGAGCTTGTGGTATGAGCGCTGTTTTACAGTCTAAGGCGGAATGTAGCAGAGACATATCGAAGAAGACAAAATGCTTTACCTCTGACTGCTCCATACAGCAACACTAACGATTCATGATCTTGTATTGCTAAACACAATCACAGATCACCTAATGTTCTGTTTCGGGTTATCATGACTTTGCAGGTGAAGAATCTAATTGTAAATTTCAGTTCACTCAAACACTCATGTTGCTAGTGCAGATATAACAAAAATATATCAATTTTACAAACAAACAAAAAAATATATGAAAACGATTCATTATTAGTTGTTAAGATTTAAAGACTTGTCTGTTAATTTTTTTTTCTGTTAAACAGTTAGAAGAAATGATTATCGGTTACTTAAAAAGAGGCCAAATATCGGTCACACTTAGCTTGGCCTATAAATCGGTTCATCGCCAGATGTATATATGAAGAGTTTACTTGTTAAAACAGTTAACTCATTTTTTTTTTTTTTTTTTTTTTTTTTTTAAATTTATAAAAATAATGTTTTCATTATGTTATGTTTTTAATTTTTTATTGTGTTAGATGTATTGTGTGTGTTTGTGTAATTTTTTATTTAATCAAAATAACCACACTACAATTTGATTGAGATTAATTGAAATGCACAATGACTTTTGAAAGTTGTTTTTGCAAACTAACTCGTATTTCATATTTAGTTTTACCAGTTCTGATATACTAACCTGTTCATTTTTGACTAAAATCTTTTTTTTCTCTTTTAACTATACGTTCAGTGTTAATCGACTTCTATTACTTACTATTACTACTATTACCATTGACTTACCATTACCCTTAAAATAGTTTGAAAAGTCATCAGTGTTCACATTTCAAGTGTTCCAAATCATCCTCAATTTAAGAGGAAACAAAATATCTTCTAATTCCTCAGCCTAGCCGATAAGTCGGTTTATTCCAAGATGTAAATGATATGTATATAAAGTTTTACCTGCTCCAACATGTTTGGTAATAAAAGGAATAATTACTTTCTTTTTCTTTTTTTCGCAACACAGATTAGCAAATAATAACGTAGCACAAGTGTACTGGGGAATAAAATGTATGTTTTCTTTTTATATAGTAAGCTAAAGCTGTGTTCTGTAGTCCATATATCATTTCAGCTGAGTAAGCAGGCACGTTGGCCATTGTTGTAAGAGTAAGTGAATATTTGCATTCCTGCAAGCTTTTCTAAAAATTTGATGTACACCGTGTTTGTTCTCGGCCAACACAAGCACTCCCAGGAGATCCTGCCAGCTTTGCTGACAGAAGCAGCATGTGTAATATTCCAGCCGTTATTATTCTGAAATCTGTTTATCTTGTTTGCCTTTAATGGCTTTAACTACTGCATTTACAATCTTATTCTTCTCTCTCCTGCTCTGTAGGCTAAACTAGAGATGGATAAATATCTCTCTCCACAACCTGTGGCTCTTCCCGACCCAAAGAAGTCAAGACGAGAGAGCGTCTCTACAATGGACCACTTTTTCGGGGACGACCATGGTTCCCCCTACAGCATCAACATGAACGTCTTTCTCCCCGACATCGCTTATCTAAGAACCGGGATGTGCCGGCCAGCCAGGCCTTCGGTCCCCAGCCAGATCAAAACTGAACCTGTAGCGGCGCCTTACTCTCATCCTGAGTGCCCTGTGAACTCGACCGGCCCCGTTTCATCCACGCTGCCCGATTTCACCAGCATCTTCAACGCAAATTCCAATTCGGGTTCTGAAATCAGTGCCATGGACGATAACTCGGGGGTCTTTGTCAAGCAGGAGATGCAAGGCTTTGACATCCCGCAGGACGGCCCGCTCTTCCAGCTCCTCAGCTCAGAGCTGGACGTCCCGCATCAAGCCAACTCGCACTCTCACCCTCACGCTCACTCACAGATGCCTACTTTCCATGACCTGCACTTAGCCACCCAACAGACTGCTGCCAAGACATACTGTGGCATGTCCGGCTACCCTCTGGGCCCGGGCCACTTTGTGCATCCTCAGGGTCAGGCCCACTCGCAGCTCAAAATGCCCTATCTCCCCCCTTCGCCTCCCACTTCAGAACCTGGCAGTCCTGACAGACAGAAGGAACTGCTTCACAACCTGACACCGCCACCATCTTACGCCGCCACCATCGCCTCCAAAATGGCCGTCCACGCGCCCAGTCACCCAACACCCACCTCGACACGAGCTCCCATCACTGCCGGGTCCATGCCTGTCCGTTACAACAGAAGGACGAACCCAGACCTCGAGAAACGACGGATACACCACTGTGATTTTCCAGGTACGAACAAATGCGTTTAAGTCATGTCTCACAATCACCAAAGCCAAATTGACAAGACGCCGTGGTGTTTTCTGTGTTGCTTTATATTGCACTTTCTTACTTGCACACTTCAATCCACTGTTAAATAATTCAGAGATGGCCAAAGCCTTTTAACCAGAGCTCAAAATGAATGCCAGAGAGTTGACGTCAGGCTGATTGTTATTGAATCCTGTTGCATCAAATTGACTGGGCAAATTGTAAAACAGACAAGCCTCACAGTGCCATTAATAGTGCATTTACGCTAAGAAGCTGCATGTCTGAAGCGACGAGCTTCGCAATTAAGAACCCATCACTGCTTTACTTCACTGAGTGGGGTTTTACTGCTAACGACATGAGATGGGCTTTGGATTCCTAATTGGAAAAGAAAGTACACTGAAACCAAATAACAGGATGCTTTTATATGTGACTGGCGATGAGTGAACCAACTGATTTTGTGTTGGTGACCAAAAAAAAAAAAAAATCACTCTTGTGTATCAGACATAAATGGTTTGTTTTATAATTTATAAGTGAAATGTGTGTAGTAATTGCAGTATTATTTTAATAATTATTTTTGCTATCAAAAGCATTGCAGCTTTTTTAACTGTCAAAAGAAAAAAATCTGATACTGTTTATGCATCAAGCATATTATTTGCAGTCTATTAATATATATTGTTTAATAATTTATGGTTATTTTAATATATATATATATATATAATTTTTTTTTTTTTTTTTTTAAATTAGTAGCCTTCCAGAATTTTATATCTCTTAAAAGATCATGCAACAAACATAATAATTGCATTGATTTTTAATACTAAATCTTTTAAATATTTAATCATTTTTACCACCAGTGGCAAATTTTTATCTGCTATAAATAAAAACACAGTTGTCATGATGTTTAAGTATCAGAATAATAAAGCATTTAAAAAAATAACAATAATAATAATTTATCTTTTTTTTCAGTAGTTTACCAAGATTTCTTTTCTTTTTATTTCGCGTCACAGTCGTGTCATAGTGTGCCAAGCATAATTAAACTATATTTGGAATACTAACAATTCACATATTTAACAATATATAATCATTTTTATCCTTTATATATTTTCCCAAAAGCCCCTCATATTTTTTTTTTTTTTAAATTTCTCAAAGAATTAAAAAACATTTGTCATGCTGCATGTATCAAGAATAATGATTGTGTTGTTTTTAATCCTGATCCTTTATAAAAATTAATTTATAATTATTTTAATGATGTTTTAAACAATAGCCTTTTTTCAGTCTCTAAAAAAAAACCTTAAAGCACACTCTTGTCATAA
The DNA here is from genome assembly GCA_032359395.1 of Enteromius anoplus. Classification (NCBI taxonomy): domain Eukaryota; kingdom Metazoa; phylum Chordata; class Actinopteri; order Cypriniformes; family Cyprinidae; genus Enteromius; species Enteromius anoplus. Next base: position 6,152,527 of record JAUMHG010000033.1, on the reverse strand, counting down.
TGTTCTTACGCAAATAATAAAAATAGCATTTTTAGTATTTGAATATTTGATCATTTACAATTATTCTATACATTTTGAACAACTTTTTTTGAACACACAAATGCTTACTGTTGTGAGTAACAAAAGCTGTTTTCTGTATTTAGGTTGTAAGAAAGTTTACACCAAGTCGTCCCACCTGAAAGCTCACTTGAGGACACACACTGGTAAGAGTTCCCTAATTAAAAATGGTTTTATTTATGCTGGATAAAGCTGGCCTCCTATTTTGGCACTTTACTGTCATGTTGCTGGGCAGAAGTGCGTTGTTGGCATGCACATGCGTTCATTCTTGCACGCTGCCTGAAAGCTATCCTGCGCCGCTTCCTAATATGAGATTGCACCAAAACCAGGCCCAAATGCATCAGCAGGAACAGCCTATTATCCTTTTTGCATATCAGTTTATAACGTCCGGTATTCGAATGACCTCCTAGGCAACATTTGCAATTATCAGCAGAAAAACATTTTCGGTCTTGAACTCTCTCTCTAATATATTTGAAGATATAGATTAAGTATCTAAATGGAAGTAAACAGAAGAGCAGACCTCACTTGACCCGGAGGAATGAATATTAATACATTCTGGAATGTGGTCTTTGGTATGTGAACTTAATCAACTGATACACTACTGTACTTATCAGGCCATTTTCATTTTCAAGGTATAGAATTTATGTTACCAATTCCTGAGTCTAATTACAGGCTCATACTGGTTGTAAAGCCCCATTATGATAAGATAACAACACCCACTCGTTTCTGAAAGACTTGACGTGGCATGATTTAGCCTTTTTGACAGCGTTTCTCTGTTTGAATAAATAGCTTGTCAAGCTGAGATTTACACCTAGTTCAAAATTTGTAATGACATCTAGTTTGTAATACGTTTGTGCTTTTTACATTTGATAATTTAATTTTTCCTACAATACAGGGTGGCTCAATTTAATTCAAAATACACAAAATTACTACAAATAAATACACTAAACAAAAATCTTGAAAGAATTACACAAAGCTCACTAAATAATTTGCACTAAAATATTTAAATATTTTTAAACCTGTTTATTGTTGCAGTATTTGAGCACAGGCTTTGAATTGTAAAGGTTTAATCATGAATTGATAACCAAGATAAACCAAGTTTAAATTGGTTAAAAAAATAATAATACATTAAAAAAAACTTGTGGTTTGTAGTGCACATTTAAGACTCATCATTCATACATGTATACCAATATTAAGTACTATCACTTTTATAAAACCAACAACAACTACTATCCTGTTATCGTGCATAGAGGTGATGTTTATCTGTTTATTAATTATACCTATTTTATTTGATAAAGAAAAACCACACCATGTCCAGATAATCAGTGAAGATAAAACACAATCCAACCAGTCCTTGGAGAGAAGAGAGGGGCCTCAGGCAGACAACTCACAAGATGAGAGATCCAAACAAGTCATTACAGGATCCCTGTCCGGGGCTCTCCTCACAAACGTTAGAGCTGAAGACAGGCTCATGTTCTGACATTTAGCTGCTTAATTGTTTTTGAGCGCCGCACCTACTGCATGAGGCTGAAACAGCTTAACTTACAGTATCACTCTTTATAGTCCATTTTCTATCACTTCAAAGCCAATAGCCATGATAAATGATAACACTGGGATGATGTTTTCAGGTTGTTGTTGTTGGTACTGATTTTTAAAGTATGTAATGTTTACAGTGCAAAAAACGCATTATTGCGTGAAATGACACTTTCCTCAAAAACAAACATTCTGTCATCATTTACTCAACGACACATTGCTCCAAACCTGTATGAGTTTTTATTTCTTTTGTCTAACACAAAGAAGTTTGTTGGCCCTCATTGACTTTCATTGTGTTAGTTAAAACATTCTTCAAAATATATTTTGTTCTCCACAGAATAACGAAACTCATACAGGTTTGAAATGACACAAAGGGGAGAAAATGTATTTAAAAAATGCTTTAACAAAATTATAAAAATAGTAATAATAAATAAATAAAAATAGTTATTATAAATTCCTGACTCCCAAGTTGTTCCAAATTAAAAAGTTTTTTTTAAGTTACTTGCTACACTCTACACATAATTGTTTGTATTCAACAGAAGAAAGAGTCTCATACAGGTTGAGAATAATTTAAGAGTGACTAAATAACAGCAGAATGAACAATTTTGGGTGTACTGTCCCTTTAAAGACACAAAATAAAGTCACAATGGTCATCATTCAAGAGCATGTCTGAATGTACAATTAGCATTTTAATAATCAGCCATTGTCTATCCGGATACATGTGTTGAGCTAGCACGATTTTCCAAAAAGAAAGGAAAAAATAACCTTATTCTAAACCCGAGTTCTAGAAAGGCAAACATTATGCTGCTATTTATGGCCGGCTATGAGTTTAGTCTTGTCAGCTTCCACAAACATACCAAAATACTGAGATACTTTAATCTCAGAGATTGAGTTAAGTGAAGTTTATGTCCTCCACGCCTCTTAGTATATGTTTGTTATGGTTACTATAGTGATGACAGAGACTGCCCACACAGATTACTCATTTAGTATTACTAATGTATTAGTGAACAGAAACCAGTTTTGAACGATAGTTTCTTCCGTGTTATGTTCGTGACTCCATGTACCTTACCAAACGTGCTGTCCATTGTTTTCTGTGTTCAGGTGAGAAGCCGTATAGGTGCACATGGGAGGGCTGCGATTGGCGGTTTGCTCGTTCGGATGAGCTGACACGTCACTTCAGGAAACACACGGGAGCCAAACCCTTCCAGTGCGCCGTGTGCAGCCGCAGCTTCTCTCGCTCTGATCATCTCGCCCTGCATATGAAGAGGCACCAGAACTAGACACCAAAACACACTATTATTATCATTATTATGCACTTGAAGTGATTATTTCTTTCTCTAAACCGCGACGAACCTTATAATGTTTAGGGTAATCTTCTCTCTCTGACCTGTCGAGAGCTGTAAACTGAAAAGCTTTTGATATTACCACGTTTCCTTTTCCCTCTCTCTTAAGTAAGTATACATCACATTTCCGTTAGGACCCTCATCTCATTTTGACATTCTCTTTAATACAAATAAGCTGTGTTGAACATGAGACTCGGCTCTCGAATTGGAAGACGAAATGTTTTTAAACCTAATGAAATGAACGTATTCGTTCTTGTACATCTGCAAAGCACTAAGACACAACTCCCATTTTACTTTGCACTTGAATTAGACTGGAAAAGAGGAAGATCCGTGTATGATAAATGCTTTTAAATATATATGTATATATATATCACTGGAATAGTTACTGCTCATACCGGGGTTTCAGGTACACAAGCGATTCCCTCTTTTTAGTTGCTGAAGTATTTATAGCTTTGGATGATAATGTGCTGCTACTGAACAGCAATTATTTGATGAATTATTAAACAATGGTTTAGAAAAGCAATGAGAAGTGGAAAAGGGCTTTAGACAGCTGTGTGATTTGTACAGCCTCCTTTATACACACAGAAGCATGCCGATCATTTGTTTTCCTACTGTCGTTGATGCATAAGCTCATATGAATGTACGAGACCACGGTGACTTTTCTTTTCAACACATTTCATCTTAAAGTGCCTTTTCGTGTTTGTTTTGATCAGCAGCACATGCTTAAATTCTGCCCGTTACCATTATTTCCCTATTACCGCCTTTCATACGTTTAAGAGAGGGTTAAAGCTGGTTCACCGACTGGTTCTTTCTTGTAAAATCGATGTATTTATTGCATTGGCTTTGTGAAGTGGAATTTGACAAGTTTTGTGTAATTGAAATGCCTTAATGTAAATACTATGACATTTTATTGTACTGTAAATATTATTTTGATTAATTTTGTTGCCTTTTTTCCTTCATTTTATCGGAAAAGGATCATATTGCTCTGGATTTTGGCTGTGTGACTATTTTCGTTTTTTTATATATTTCACTTATTTTGTAGATTCTCAGATTATATTTCTAAATTGGTTGTCCTCTTGACAAAATGTTTTTTGCCTACTGATTGAAATGAAACCTAATAAAATCAACTTTATAATTTGTAATGCTTTTTACAGAATACTCTCACACATTTCTTTCTTTGTTCGGTTTCTGCAGAATTAATGACAAAACACAAATATGTAGAACGATCATTAGTCGGCCTCCCTCAAAGCAGATACACTAGGTTTTTCTACAGTTTACAGGGGTGTATTCCAAGGGGTTCCTGTTGACCCGCAATACCATTTTCTATTTGTTGATGTTTCTAAGGTCCAAGAAAGGAAATACTACAAAGGAGTAGAGATAAAACTATCATCAAAGCAGAAAGTTAAGTTTCAAAGATCACTTGGACCTATGCCACCAAGTTTGAATGCCTCTTATCTGATGGTTGACATCGTAAAGAAACAATTTCCACAACTCAAACAAACCCTAAAGCTCTGAAAAAGAAAATTAATGGGAATTCCTTTTTATGTCAACATATGTCAAGAGTGAGTGTGACGTTAGTACAATACCTCAGTGTTATTATTTTATTACCTAGTGCAACCTATTAAACATTTTACATGTTGCCCAACAAAAAGGTAGCGATAGTTCACCCCAAAAATAAAAAAAGTAATCATGTATGCACCTTCATATTGTTTGTGAAATGTCTGTTGTGAGAATAGAAGATAACAGTGACCAAAATGGTCTGGTTACCAACATACATAAAATGTTATTGGTGACATTTAAAGAGTACAAATAGTATTAGTTACCCATATAAATTATGAGTGTTAATTTAGGACCTTAAATGTTATTTGATAGTAGAATTTGGTCTTGTAATTCAAGAAGATCTCTATTTTTAATATAGGAATTTTAATAGCTGTTGTAGTAATCATTTATTCACCTTCATATAGTTATAAACATAACCTTAAAATAAATTTGGGTTGTCTGTTTTGAGAATGATATGTAGTGGAATGGAAGTCAGTGGTAAAATTGGTGATATTCAAAATGTACAAGTAAAATTAGCTACCCATAGAAGTGTTAATTTTAAGACCTTAAATGTAATTTGATAGTAGAATTTGGACATGCAAGAAGAAGATTTCTATTTTTAATATGGACATTTTCATAGCAGGTGTGCAGCTCATGTCCCAAACAGCTCAAACTCCAGTTTACAGTCTTTAAAAATCCATCTTATCGCTGGAATCTTAATGGTATTATTTTTAGAAGGGATGATTTCTCTGCTCATGGGCTTATGGATCCAGACCAGAGTCCACTGTGACAACTGAAAATGTCTTCACAATAATATCTAAGGCTGTAGCTATCGAATATTTTAGTAATTAGGTATTCTACTGAAAATGTCATGGATTAATCGGGTAAAACGTTTTTGCTTAATTAAAGAGCAATATTAAATATGCAAGAGAAAATGAGACCAATCTCTTAAAATGAACAACTAATTGGTTTCTTTTTTAGAAAAAAAAAATCTACATTTTATTTATTGATGATATTTATTGAAATTCGCTCTTGACTTCTGCATTCTGACTGGTTGCCGCCGAATCGCGTCATAGCTCATTACCATAAACTTAACCTGATTTCAAACTCTTCTCCAGTGTTGCCAAGATTGATTTAGCTATATTTAGCGATTTTTGAGACCCCTTTGGCGACATGTTTCCAAAAAAAGCGACTAGCGACAAATCTATCGACTTCTTGGACAAACCTTAGCGAGTCTCTGGTAGTGCCGCGCACGCAGGAGTTCTTGTTTTCACAGCGCGCGCACCCCCTCTCTGTGTCTGTTCTGTTCAGCGCGCGGCTGTGAGGAGCAGAGCTTTCAGTGAAAATAGATATTATGTTGCTGCTAACTCTATTTAACATGTAAATACAGCCCAAATCACAGCATAGCCTTTGTCTACATCTTATGTGAATTTGATTTAATCAGAAAACGGCTTAATTATAAATCAGGATATTAATCCAGATTCACATCTTATAAGGTAGAGGTAGTTTAACTAATAATGAGGTGCACTTCAGTCACTATTTCATATTCATTCCGTTTTTCTGACAACAGAAACCATTAAATACATCAGTAAAAACAGTTATATTGAGAATTTGGGTGCATTAAATTACATTATGTGACTACAGAGAAGCAAGATAATATCACGCACTGACGTAATGAATGTGCAAATTGTCGTATGACGTCATCTAGCGACGTCTAGTGACTTTCAAGCTGGCTTTTGCTACTTTTCATTGAAAAAAGTGGGCAACACTGCTCTCCTCTACACTCTCGCCGTCCATGACGCGCCAGCACCGCCGCTCCCCGCCAGCTGACATTTTACATTATTGTCGTTTTCTCCTGTTCATTTGGTCTCTTTGCTCATAGCCATTGTTAATTGCTCCCTTCCATTAAGCAGCCCGCACTAGTCCGCGCTCTCGCCCTTAAACCAAAACACCGCCATCTCCTTCCCGTTTCTGCCCTAATCATATTAAACCTTTTCACAATAATTCTGGAGTTAATATGATGCCCCATTTTATCTCATTCTCAAGCAGAATATCAACAATCTGTTAAGTTCAATCAGCACGGATGGACACTGGGTGAACGCACTGTTTGTTTTACGAGGCACCACTGGTTTCTTGGGGTGCAACCGAATTACAAGCTGCCAAAACTTTGGGGACCCCTGTGAGCAAAGAAACAATACAGCTTTTGATATGAGATCAGGAAACACCACAAAGGAAAATAAATGCTTTCATTGCTTTTAAAGAGAAGGGGAATTTCTCCATCTCTTATACATATGTTCTTAGTTTGATTTCTCGGACAAACCTCAGCCCCTGGACATAATGAACTTCAGATGTCAAAGACAGGCAAACAATGGAAGCTCCACTGGACCCAATCAGGAGGTTCTTCAAGGTTCCTCCTGAGAATTGTTACTCCTACAAGTCCCCTTCTCTCCTCCACTCTTTCTTCCTCTCCTACCTCCCTCTTTCCGTAGCCTACATGGAGGTTTAAACCCCCAGGGTGAACATTATTTCTCTAATGCATAGGGCCCCTGGTTTTTTCTTCACTTTCAGCCCTCAAAACATCATAAGCTGCACTTTCTCATAACCTGTCCCAGCCAGATCAATACAAATGAGTCTCCCGTTGGTGTAAACAAACAAAAGTGCCAAAGACAGAGGAAACAGCTTTATTTCTCGCAGATTTGTACATGTTATGATACGGACAGTGTCAGAAAGAATGACCATTTAATCGGGTTAGTCCAATCTATTCCAACTCTTAAGACTTGATAGTTATGTGAATGGGGAAGTCAAAGGCTTGTTAGCTTAACTTTTAGACCAACAAAGCCAAAGTGACACTTACATGGGCCTTTATATAAGCCAGCAAAGTTCAAGCAGTCATGTTGTCAGTTTTTGGACAAAATATGTCTGATTTACAGCATTCCACATATCACCCAATTTTTACTGCTTCCCTCAAGCACTAATCATGCAGCTGGATGGTCGGGTTAAATGTTCAAATGCAAGGCTACAGCCCCATTGATTTTTCAAAGGGATTCTCTTAGACGCACAGTCCTCAGTTAAATTAAAGGTTAATTAAAAGTGACTCTTCTTTTCAGTACATCTTGCAATAGCATGGAAATCTTAATTACGGGATTCAATTTTTGGTCAAATTAATAGAGTGCTGCAGTGATAATGTATTTTGTAAATGTAAGTTACTATCACATTGTTTTTATTCATATGTTTTTGAATCGCTTTTGCTTTGGATTGCAGAGAATAAGCTCTGAGACCAACAGAAGTTCTTGCATGTTTTAGATTATCATGATTATCTTCACAAATCAATGTGAATTTTGAAGCCTAAATTAAATTGCCTGCCATAAAAAAATCTAACTGTAGGCTACAAACAAACAACAGCATGGTTGCATGAGATATACTGTACACACATATACATACATGCACTTGATTGTATTTATATATACACAATAAATACACAGTATACACACATATATTATGTAAACAAAAACCTTTATTTTGGGTGCCATTAATCGCGATAAAATTCATTCTTTGCCTCTAGGTGGTGCTTTTGGAGCAGCAAGCATAGCTATTTCCCTGGGAACATTTTACACGTTACACATGGGGGGGCACTTAAGCTCTAAGCCTTTTCAAAACACTTACTGACTTCAGGACATTGAGAACCAGAAATGCAAACGCGGTTCTGTTTTGACTTATGCAAAATTTGTCAACTCTGCAGCAAACGTATAGTCAGGGTTCAAAGTGCTTGCCAAAAGAGAACATTTGGCAAGTACAAAACTCAACTTTATTACACAAACACGATACATTCAAATCAAACGCAACTCTTAACTTTTTGTAGGTCAGAAATTTGCCTAAGCTGTATTCTTTATGGGCTTTTTACACTTGAAACAGGTTTATTCTAAACCCCATTTAAACCGGGCTATAAAGTTTTTCTCTGGTTCAATGAAAACGCAGATTTTTTCTTCAAAACTGTTTATTGCAATGTTTGTTATGTTGTTTAAAGTCGAGTTATTTAGCTTATCCACCAAAAATAAAACAATGCATGAGAAACGGCTTTGGCATGCTAGTTGCAGTGCACTATGCAACAAGCTATTGAAAACAAGCTAACTTTAACTAGATAAGTAACGTTTTAAAAAGTTGCGACACTAAACAAATTGTGAATAAAAACTGAATGCAAAGACGTGGAGATGGCAAATGTCAAAATTTTATTCAGAATAGAACATAAATCACGGAACAAAAGTTTAAACTGAGAAAATGTATCATTTTAAGGGAAAAATAT
>JAUMHG010000033.1:6117740-6137064 GCA_032359395.1 Enteromius anoplus | reverse complement strand
AACACAAATTATGGAAAAATATTCCAAAGTATAAATGAACACATTTAGTTATTATATATTATTTAATAATATTTATTGATTATTTAAGAATATATCCAAAATAAATGTACAAATAATTTTTTTTTTTTTTTTTTAATAAACTCTTTCGCGGCCAGCATGCCATAATATATAATCCATAATCATGGCATAAGTTTTTAGCATTCTGGTGTAAGTTTTTAGTTGAATAACTGCATAGAACAACCTGCTAATCTGGAAAAGGCAGCGTATTTGGTGAAGGTGGACCTAGGAAAAAAGGCAGGGATATGTGGCATGTCTGTGTAGACAGAAACTGTCTATCCTGAGCAGGGATTCCCTCACTTCCGTGAGAACATTCATGTGGAAAGTAAGGAAACAGATGACAGAGGCATGGAAAAAACCACTGCCGTCAATCAGCCATAGTCTCCAAACAAAACCACCCTTCTCATTCCCTCACCTTGTCACTACCATTTGCTGTGGATCATTACACTGACGGCTTTCCTGAGAGCTGTTCCAAAATCTCACCACAGCAAATGCGAACGCTCTACGATTAAAAAGCTAGAATAACAGCAGCTTCCTCAGACAAATATGACTTTATGTTCCTGACACAAAGAGGAATTGCCAAATATTTACCAGAACTGCCATCCCCCAAGCTCTATTAGCTGGATTATAAATGAAGCCTCAGAACTGCCTGTAATGGGAGTAAATGGGAAGTAAACAATTACGTGACTGCATTTGTATAGCTGCTCAGCGGTTACCCAGAAGACAGTGGCTTCGGAACATTATGTCACAATCTCTAAGAGAATTCTGTTACTGCTCATAAATGGTTTCACTCCACATTTTACAGGAGTCAGTTACGGGGTGGTTAGCCGAATGCCAGAGACAAGAAAAGCTTGTGACACTGCAGTTAAAAATCCCATTCTCTCTTAATGTGTCACTATTTAGGCTCGCTGTAAATTAGCATGCAGGCTTTCTCTGTTTAACACATCAGACCATTGTGTATAATAGGCCTTTGATAGGCCAGAAAACTTCAGAATATGAAATAACTTTGGCTTCAAAAACATTCTTCGAGGCACCGTGCAAACATTTACTCTCTCTCTCTCGATAAAACCTTCAAGTTTGTTCATGCACCGGCATTGTGCATAACAAAGAATGACTCATAGGGTGGTTATAAAAAGCACACCTTTACAATTATCAGTTTAGCCTTTGAACCTCTGGGTGTAATTTTGCTGCAATGGCACCAGTATAATTGTGACTAAAACATGACAGAGACTTTGTGGAGTCTGGCAGCCTGCAGTGCAAGTACTGCAATCACGTTTTGTTCGCTTGGCACTCTTCTAATGCCCTGGGGTCTGTTGTGAAACCTGTAGCGTTGCACCACAGATGTGCACGGACACCTGATTCTTGCTCAAACCTGCAAATGCTTCACTGAACCTCGTGCACTTGCTCATATGGCATTGGCATCGGTTGTTTTTTTTTGTAATGCGACTTACGTAAGAGCACCTTTTGATCACGGGTGCACAATTTTTCAGGGCCTAGACAAAGTCAAAATTATATACAAAAAAAAAACTATCCTAAAGAGATAAAACAGAAAAAAGAAAGAGCAAAAGCAACTGAAGCATGTGCCAACTAAAATACGAACACCCTGTCTATGTTTTTTTTCCGTACAAACATACACACTCAATCTCTCTCTTTCTTTCTGTTTTGAAGAGAGCTCAGCGGTTGTGTTATGACAGAGATTCTTTTGTTTGGATTATGAGGCAGAGGAAAGGGGAACAACAAGCCTTACTGCTGTTTTTACTGTCAGATAAACAATATTTTCATAAGGTGTTTCTCATCCTCTCAGATCAGAGGGAGATGACTGATTGAGACATGGAGGATCTATTTCCAACCAACACAAACACACTCAGTGTGTCTGCTTGTCCTACTGACGGCTGTGGAAGTGACACTGGCCTAAAAGCTGGATTTAAAACAGCTTTATGAAGCTGCAGTCATGAAGTAGGCTTTGCTTTTATTAGGTTACACACGAATACGTCTCAATTTTCCTATCAAAAAGAGCTAAATGTCCAGCATTCAGTAAAATCAACGCTACATATCAGGAGTGGCATAGCCAAATTGAAATTCCATTCAAATCATGAGAAAATCTGTGAAACCGGTCTTAAATCAACATTTAAAGGTCATCTCTAACATACCACAGGAACACAACAGCAACCTTCTAAATAAAGATTCCCACATATGCCTATGATATATTACAATAGTATGCTAATTACTACAGTAATTTGAAAAGTTAGATTTTAAGCATTCTTTTAGATAAACACTACATGAATGTTTTAAGGTTAATAAACTTCACTGTGCCGCAAGAAAAACTAAACTTTTATTACAATCATTAGATTTTGTGAAATAGGCCTAACTAAACCAAACAGAATGATTAAAGATTTCCTCTTCTTCTTCTTTAATTAGGGATAGTTATTATCCAATAAATCTCGTCAAGATTGTATTTCTTATGTAATCCATTTGTAACATATTTAATATTTAACGAATATAGTTTATTAATAACCTTTATGCAAACCGAGGTTTTACTAATACTTACTCCAAACTTGGTTGAGAATCTGGAATTAATCTCTAATTACAATATTTTAAGCTAATATGCAAATATGTAACCCCCAGGGTGATTTGGCTAAAGCAGCGCTAATAATAAAGAAAACGAAAAGGTATGATCCCTTAACGTAGGCCTATACTGACAACACTCACGGAAAACGGATGGCATTCCGTTAAAATAGTCGACATAGTCAGGGTAAAGGTGGGTTAAAGGTTAAATCGAGTGTCGTGAAGTGACCTGATTGAGACCAGGTTACAACAGCTGCCTGAACTGATTAGGAGTCTGTGAACAATGGCATACTACTGCAACCTTGTGGTGAATTGAAGAAGTACATTAAAACCGAAACAGCTGGTCGAATGCAAGAAAACCTCCGAGTAGAAATGTAGGCATATGTTATAATAAAGCAAATAATAATTTTGTATTATCGTCAAATATCAAAGTGGAAAATATTATGCTTCCTGTGGCCCCAGTGCTGTCTAGGAAGGCCCTGAGGCCTAAAGCCATCCTGCTCAGCTGGCACGTAAACTCTGCAGGAAGCATACAGCGGTATGGCACATAAAAAAAACCCAAAACGTTTAAAATACATATTCTAAAACATCTGTATACTTTATTATAGTAAGTCTTCTATATCTCCATTTGATCTAATATAACTTGTCTTTTCACTGTCACTAGGGCAGTACCATAAGGTACAAAAGTAAAAAGGTACATCTTTGTACCTTACCTATCTCTAAACAGTACATATTAGTGCCTTAATGATACATTTTAATACTATGAAAGTTAATGTTGGTAGCTTAAAGGCACATATTAATACTTGTACCTTTTCACTTTTGCACAGGATACTACCCCAGTGTCAGTACTGTACCCTTTTTTTCCTGTCCTGTATAGTAAGATTAAGCCTATCACGTAATCTCTAAACTCATTATGCATATGCATTTGTGGTCTTTAAAGTGACACAAATCTTTTTTGTACATACAAATCTGTGCTTTTATTCATGCCTTTTTTTCTAACATATACTGTATTTATGTATAAATTCACAGTTAAATCCATATAAAACTGAAATGTTTACCATACCATCATTTACAGATACATCATTGTAGAGGAAAAAAAAAATTAAAAAATAAAAAGGAATTCCCATTTGACGATCATTTACACTCATGATTTTTAGTCACTGGGTTCCCTGTAAAATACTTTTGGCATCACATATTTATGGACAGAAGGGTGCAAATCTCAGAATACAGAACAAATATATGACATACAATACAAACAAACACAAATTATATACCACATAGTAAAGACTATAAAATATACAGACATCTGCTACACTAGTTTTGTGCACAAATGATGCAAGGAAAATTTAAAACGGTGTGAGAGAATGTCTCCCTCAAATGTCTCCCTCAAAAGTCCTGAGAGGACAAAATACTACATCAATGGTACGGTCATCTCCTCATATTCGGTAATTTATATATTTATATATTCATTGGGTACGGAAAGACCCACTTAAATTTTTCAGTCTTTGTTACTCTTTGCTAAAAAAAATTTAAGTAATTTTTTTTCCTAATTAATGTACACACAGCACCCCATATTGATAGAAAAACACAGAATTGTTGACAGAGGTGAGAGAGGTAAAGAAGAACCCAAAGACCACTGTGGCTGAGCTCCAGAGATGCAGTCGGGAGATGGGAGAAAGTTGGAGAAAATCAACCATCACTGCAGCCCTCCACCAGTCGGGGGCTTTTTGGCAAAACTTCTCCAGCGTTCTCAGACTGGGGGGTTTACCTTCCAACAAGACAATGACCCTAAGCACACAGATAAAATAATGAAGGAGTGGCTTCACAACAACTCTGTGACCTGGAAATGGCTGTCCACCAACGTTTACCATCCAACCTGACAGAACTGGAGAGGATCTGCAAGGAGGAATGGTAGAGGATCCCCAAATCCAGGTGTGAAAAACTTGTTGCATCTACCCAAAAATACTGAGCAAAGGGTCTGAATACTTAGGACCATGTTTCAGTTTTTCTTTTTTAATAAATCTGAAAAAATGTCAACAATTCTGTGTTTTTCTGTCAACATGGTGTACATGGTGTGTGTACATTAATGAGGAAAAAAAAAAACCTTAATATTAAATAAATTTAAATAAAAGTGATAGGGGGTCTGAATACTTTCTGATCCCACTGTATTTAAAACAACAATTTCAGATTCATAATAAATTGATAACTGGAGCCCATTCAGAATATGAAGCTAGAATGTGAATTGCTAATGTAATGTTTTATGCTTATTTGTCTTATTTTTTTAAGTTTTGCGTACGTGTCTTTTTAACTGAAACAAATTTGTACTATTTCTACAAAATGACAGCCATGCCATTATTACCCTGCAAATAGTAAATTATATTTTTTCCCAAAGTGACTTTTATTTGCTAAATGCAAAACCAAAGCTTGCACTGAACAGAATTAGGCTCCTCTGCAATGTTTTTTAGACAAAAATAAATCGCAAAATGAATTGTAAATATTTCGAAACTACTGTGATATGCAATTCTACAAGGCTTCCACGAGTAAACCTGAAGGAAACCTGAAGGTTTGTTGAATCAAATACATTTAAAGGTGCTATATACGATTTTCAACCAGTAGATAATAGCCTATCAGATCTCACATCAGAACAGAACAAACGTGCGGCCTGGCCACACCCCCTCAGTTTGGCCACGGCCCGAATAGGTTCTTTCATTGCCATTAAATTGAAATAACATAAATGTTGGTGCCTGAGAAAATTCCTCATGGGTTTTACATCTGAACGCTTCATAAATAATGAAAGCTAATTGAGATACCTTTGGCTTGTGTAAGCAATGTGAATATCAAATATTTACTCGTTGATTTAATAGCTACTAATTATATGTAAAAATCGTATCCAGCACCTCTAACTGCACATGGCTTTTAATAGTTAGTATAAGACTCTGTGGCTCCCACCTTTATGAATAAACCTCACATAAAAGTGCAGACGATAAACCATATGAGGGAAATGTAGATAAATGTAGATGAATCTCATAATACATGGATCTCATCTTCAACATGGCCTCTCATTCTTGTCGAATTCCCATGTCTTTCATCTCCTTGTTGTGCGAGGAGTAATTCCAGACCTTCTGCATGCGACACTGGCAGATAGAGACCTGCTCTGTCTGCTTATATTGTCCATCGAACGTCTTGTTCACACTATGCATGTTTGTGGGGCATGTCTGCGGCGGTGGAGGGCGAGGTGGTCCGAGCGGGAGAAGCTGCGGTCACAGTCGCTGCATTTGAACGGTTTGACTCCGGTGTGTTTGCGGTAATGTCGGGTCAGCTCATCAGAGCGAGCAAACTTCCATGTGCAGTTATCCCACGTACACTTGTATGGCTTCTCACCTGAGAGAGAGAGAAACATATACAGAATAAACAATAAAAAAAAGTATGTGAGAGGAACAGATCAACTTGATCTGATGTAAATGTGGGCTGGCTCACCTGTGTGTGTGCGTCTGTGGGCTTTAAGATGAGAGCTCTTGGTGTAAACTTTATTGCATCCCTCAAACTCACAGCGATGAATGCGTCTCCTCTTTGAGTCGGGTGACTCTGAAGGCCTGGGCCTCCGCAGGCTCTCGATGCTGAACGGCAACAAGGAACTGCAACGAAAGCACGCAATTTCTAATGTTATTGGAAGCAATTAAGGATACTATTTAAAAACACGTATGTTTCTGTAATTTGTGTGCACTTTCCATAGACTTCTATGACTTTATACTGACCAAACAGTATTTTTTTTTTGTCCCCTAAACCTACCCATTACAAATAGCATTTTGTGGGTCCCCACAATGTAGCGCTGTAGCATACACACACATACAGTTATTTTGCTAACTAAATTGGGACATTACATAGACTTTTACTGTTTTTATATACAGTATTACACATAAACCTAAGCCTACCCCGAGCCGTAAACCTACATAAATGTACAATTTACAATTTCAAAAAGTCTTTGTCCCCTTTCTTTCTTTTTTTAAATAAGATTTTTAAATGAGGATGTCCCCCCAAAAAACCTTTGGCGATTGTGTCAGGTTTTTCTCACTTTTTGCTACAAATTTATCCCCAAAATATGGTTAAGTAGACACACACGCACACACACTCATGTTTGATTTAACTATATTTGTGAGGACATTGATAGACTTCTATTGTTTTTATACTGACCTAACAATATTTTTTATCGCCGTACACCAACCCTAAACCTACCCATCACAAAAACCTTTGTGCAATTTTACATTAAACTTCGTTTAGCATTTTATGATTTATTTCCG
Organism: Enteromius anoplus; assembly: GCA_032359395.1. Taxonomy (NCBI): domain Eukaryota; kingdom Metazoa; phylum Chordata; class Actinopteri; order Cypriniformes; family Cyprinidae; genus Enteromius; species Enteromius anoplus. Next base: position 6,130,144 of record JAUMHG010000033.1, on the reverse strand, counting down.
TTGTGAGGACCGACCAAATGTCCTCACAAAGTCAAAAATGTCATTGGGTTCCCACAACTATAGCAAAACAAGCCCACACAAAACTTCTTTGTGCATAAGATGCTAGGTCTAATGTAGTTTTAAATTCAGAATAACACAGCACACACAACAATTTATTTCAAAATCAATTAGAATTCTGTTCATTAATGATTTTATTAATTATTATAAATAATATGTACTATTATAAATTAATCTGTATACATGCACACAAACTGGAAATGTGTGGGAATAAATTCACACGTAAAACAAATCAGAAAAAAAAAAAGTTTCTTCTTTACTTTAAATGGCCACTTGAGGGTGCTAGCTAATAATAATCGGACGTCATCAGACAATATGCAGGTGAAGTGACGCTTAATTATGTCTCCTTTTTTTCACCCTAGTCTGCAGGCATCCATTAATCTACCAGCAGAAGTTTAATTCCCTTAAATTCTCCCATAATCAGAGTGGATCTCTGTGACTATACTCCCACAGACGAACAAGCAAATATTAAAAGAGGTTGGGTGCTCCATGTTCATCTAAGATAATTTAGGCCTTGTTGGTGTTAACTAGTTTAAAAAATATTCATGGTTAAAAATAAGTTGTGCACATTATATTATAATAATGGTTATAAAAATATATAGGCTTATAAAAGTTGACATTTTACATTATTATTTACATTATTTGTAATTTACAGATAAAAAAAAAAGAGTATCAAATGTTTATTTAGGGAAATGAATATGCATTTTTTATTTCAATTTTATTTTCTTGTCAGGATAAATTAGACAGGTGCCTACTTCTCACTGGAAATGCTTTCTGAGAGTGGCAGAAGAGGCCTTTTTAAACTTTTTTTGGCCCCAAACACACAGAGCCATCCTCACAGAGCCACTTCCTGTTTCTTTTAGGTTGCAGGATTGGAGTGTGTGAGTGTGTGTGTGTGTGTGTGTGTGTGTGGAGGGAGGTCAACAAGGGGCACCTGTAGCTTTTGGCACACTCCATTACATTTGGGGCCCAAAGAGGTAAAGAACAAAAAAAAACACACACACAAAAAAAAAAACACATACTAGATCTTTTCTCCTCCTTCTAACATTATCTACATTCTTTGAAATGCTGTCTATTAATTTTCACTTTCCATCAGGGCTGTGTGCTCATATACAGTTTGGAATTTTTAGTCTGAGGTCAGAGGAACTGCATCTAAGTTTTACAGTAAAAACCAACATTAGACTGTTGTCAACAAGAGAGAACCAGGGAGGGAAACAGCAGCTGCCGTCAGACTAAACTCAGCAAAGTCATTTATGTTCCGTCTTTTGTTTGTGTGTTTCCCACTGGAGAACACCAGAGGGGCTTTCCAGTGGTGGTGACGTGCAGGGCAGCATCACTGTCTGGAGACCAGTTTATCAGTTTAATATAATAATAAAGGTAAGAATGACGTCCATTCATTATTCAGCTGATCACAGGTCAGGGGATACATAAACCTGCATCGACTCCTGCACCTGTGTCCACAACACATTCAACCTGAAGCACACACTCCCTCTGAGACTCAAACCAGTTCCTGAGGCTCAACTGGTTAAACAAGGCCATTCCTGCAAATTGTTTACCCTGAATATGCTTTAAATGCTTTAAAACATGTAAAAATATAAATATGCTCATTAAAAAGGCACAAAAGCTGTCACTGGGACAGTATCTTTTCAAAAAGTACTAATGTGTATCATCTAGGTACTAAGTATAGATACTTTACAGTATTAATATTCATGCTTTAAAGGTACCATTTCATGAAAGCTTTTCTACCTGTGTTTCTGAGAATGTCTAAAGCTAATTATAATAACACAAATAATAATACAATAATTAAGGAAAAATATTACTGGAATTATTTATGAATGTTTTTTTCCCCCAGGCAAAATCTCTGGAAATATCCACTGGGTGTTTTTTTTATTTTTTTTTTATATAAAGTGCTGTCCCTAAACTATAACCACATAGACTCAGAATACCATATAAACACTAGGGCCTGGTTTCACAAACATGGCTTAGCTTAAGCCAGGACCAGGCCTTAGTTAAATAAGTTAAGCAACTTTTGCTAAATTCCTTAGAAAAAACATATTCACACAGAGCAATAACACTGACATATTTTAAGAAATGTCAGAGCAAGATATTTTTGGTTGAGACACCTCAAACATACATTTTAGTCTGGGACTAGCTTAAGCCTTGTCTGTGAAACCAGGGGTAGATGACTCACTGGAACAAATTCTTATTGATTTAAGAAACCAACAGGTCCAATAAGCAATAAAACACATTCTCTTTCACACTAATATCCACTCCTGTAACTTTCTATGAATCATACTGGCACCTTTGTCTTTTCCACACACATTTAGGCAGCACTGCCAGCCATAGCCTTTGCCCCTACTTGTTTACTCTTCAGGTATATGTGCCATATAATCCTTTATTTAAAAAAATAAAAATAAAACTAAGAATCTCAAAAAATTTAATAAATGTCTAAAACATCAGTTTACCTGATCTATGTAATGAAGTTGTCTTCCCTCTGTTTTTTTGTGTGCTTTACTGTTATTGTGCATTTTTTTATATTTCCATTTCCTATATAAGTAGCCATGGCCTGAAAATAAGTACAGACTTGCAGAAAGCTCTCAGTTTAGCTAATTTAAGGGAATGTTTTGTGCAAATGTTTGTGTTGGTATTCATTCATCCTTTTTTATTGTATTTACCTATGCTGGATTCAACTGTTGTTATTTTTTATATCTTATATATATCTTATCTTTTCTGTTAATCATATAGTGAGGCAAAAGTATAGTATTTTTTGACTAGCAAGAGCAGAAAAGCTGTATGTAAGGTAGTAGAAAGGGTTTTAAGACTGTTTTCATTAAACAATATTTGATTTTATGCTAGTCTAAAACATATTTATTTGCACATTTTGTGCATCTGTTCCTATCTCAGTCTAAAAAATGTATTTTCTGTTATCCTGGATATGATATCACTGTACACAGTGAGCTCTGAGAATTACCATCATATATCACAATGATAGATAGGACTGGATTATGAATATTGCAGATTAATGATGAAGGTGTCTTTACTCTTGCACGGCACGGGCGATAGTCAGGGCAGTGGATCCTGTTTCATTCACACTCTCCAAGGTCACGTTGGGCAGGTCATCATCCTCGCTGTCACTCAAAGATCGCCGAGGCGACAGTCCATCTGCGATTCGGTGTGTGACTGGATAAAAACAGAAGGTTGGTCTGGTTACAATATGTACAAAGAAGACAATAATTACTTAGTTCTCCAGAATTAACCTACAATCTGCAAAATGAATAAATTTAAATGCTCATTTTCTGCTCTTGATTCAGAGCTTATGCATGGTTTAATAGGATGGAACCCAAATTTACCCAAAATTGGAACCCCAATGGAACCCAAAAGTAAAATTTTAATTGATCAATAGATACTTTGTGTAGATATATATGTACCTGCATGTAAGTAATTTCTGTAGTTATGTCTATAAATACATGGGAATGATTGAGTTATGTGGACATTCAGCTCTCCAGTTTGACTCTATGGCCATAGCTCATTAAATGAAACTATTAAGATTCTAATCTAAATGGCATTATGATTAATGTTCCAATAAAGGTTTGGTGGACAACAGAGAGTTTCCCCCCAAAAATAGTTGAGCTATTCACTATTCATTATTCACCCTCATGTCCTTCCAAGTCCATATACATTAAACACTGCTAATCTAAATCTCCCCTATCTAACAGCTTTGAATTTTGACGTTCTGTATCTGAATCTCAAGACATTTTAAGTTCTTGACATCCACACAGAAATATCTGAGTGGACTCAGGCAGAATGTAGTTCACTTTATTCTTGCAATAAGTGAGCTGGGCATGTTTGTATTGGTTCGGTTTGTTTTGTTTGGTTGTAATAGCAATTTCAAAGGTCTCTGTTGTACTTGTGTCATTCCATGTCTCGTCTTGTTGCCATGGATACTTCATGAGCGACTGCAGAGCATAAGGGCACGGACCCTCAAGATAGGGGGCTGGTCTCTGTGTGTGAATCTTGAATGTGTTTTAATGAACTGAAATTGGATCATCAATGTGTGAACTGCACAGGCCTAATTATGTGTCATCCTGCTTGTTTGCACACACTGTGTGCTTCTGATGTAGATACATGCTCTGATTGGTCAGTCTATAGCAGAAAGAGACACAACACACAAACTAATACAGGACGTAAGAGAGAGTTACATGATATTGGACATCTCCAGCCTCTATCTACACCTCCCCCCAGAGGAAAAAAAAGAATGAAAAAGGAGTAAAAGAATAAATGGAAAGCCTTCCTAGCCACAGAGCCCATTAAAAACAGTTCTGTTGCCCATAGGCAAGCTTTCCTAGATAGAAAAAAGGGTTTGGGTGTCTTTAAACATGCTTCTATTGTGTTTCCGCCATACGCCTTGTCACTAATAAACCCTCTTAGCTTTGTGGAGTTTTTGCCATATAGCATGTACTTCCTGCACTGATGTGGCGGCAGGAATATAAAGAGACGAGCACAATGGAGCTGCACTCATAAGAGCTGAGCCTGTCTAACACACAGCCAGGCTCTGGGTTCTGTCACTGACCCTGCCAAGAACACGGAAACTCTAGAGAGGCCTTAAAACACAGTGCTTTGCACCTACAGACAAACACTGTAAAATCCAATAGTATACCTTACTTATATATACTTACCTCGACTTAGTTGTTATGCTTACTAGGATTCATTAAAGTTACTGTTAAATGACTTACTTGCTGCTATGAGTAAGCCTTACTAAGAATATTCAGGTTGCCACAACAAAACCTATGACATTAATTCAGTGGGGGGAGCCTTGATGTGCTAATGTGTTAATAATGTGCAACAAAACAACAGAAGTAGTAATGGGGTTAGCGCATCCGAGCAAGCAACGTTTTGAATTTGCGCTAAAGTCGAAACCTGGAAGAAGGCGAGCGAATGCCACTGGATAAAGACTGATTGTTTCTACACAAAAATAGTAAGGTAAGCTTAAAAATGTGTCTGTGTGTCTGTATGGAAATTCAAGGACATGCCAAAAGTTGCCAAGATGAGTTTTCAGCAGGATTTAAAGTCAATATTTAGGTGCCACTGATAGATTTTTTTTTTTTTTTACTAGTAGAGTATGCTTTAATCACTTTTTGGGTTAAAGTGTTTTTTCAATTTAAAATGTTAGCTATATATATTTAATAACAATATATTTTTCATACATAACAATCATGTAAATTTCGTGATTATACATTTAAGATGAATTAGCTCTTTGTCTTTCAGTAATTGGAAATAGAAATAATAGGAAATGCTGTAATTCTGTAAAGCATGCAGATATTCAGAAATAAATGTTGTCTACAAGCATGAAAACATGAAAACACATCCTGGAATAAAATGGTTAAGCAACCAGAATGGTTTGTCCCAGCAGTAGCTCAAGTCTTCTGAAGACACTTGATTGCTTTATATGATCAACTGTCTGAAGTTTTGGGTGAATGGACATTCAGTTGAAAGATAGAAATTTTAAATGTCTTGATTTGTGTTCAGAAAATAAAAGTCATGGTTGAGTAAATTTAAGGTTTGGGTGAATTAATGAAATGGCCTCACAACAGTGATTATTTAACTATGTTAAGGGCTTTTTGAAGACAAAAGAAGTCACAAGTCGGATTGTTTGCTGACTAACCTGATGATTTTGGGATAAATAATTTTAATTGCAATGCAAAAAACAGAAAGCAGAAGCTTTTGTATCAAATCATGTTGTAAAATATTAGCAGAATATACTGAAATTACAAAGAAAGATCAAAGACGTCTGACAGTAAACATTATAAATATTGACATTAAAAAAATGTAATGGACACTTTCTGCAGATACAGTTGTTGTTGTTTTTTCTTTAATACATTTCTTAATAAACCTTGTGTTTATGTACACGTATGCAGTCTTTGTATTTGATGCTAAAATAAAATAAAATAAAATCACTGAACATTTACATGAATGTACAGTCAACTTTTTTATTAATGTTTTACATTTGTTTTTTTTTACATTTTCTATTTTGACTGAAATTTTTTAAATATTTTAGTAATTTTAGGAAATAGTGTTTTTAAAATAGATATTTTTTTCAGTTTTAGTTATCTTACTGCATAATGTTTTATTTATTTTTTTGGTAACACTTTAGTTTTGGAACCAATTCTCACTAACAACTAGTTGGCTTAACTACCTTACTAACTATTAATAAGCAATTAGGAGTTTTTGAGAAAAAAATCATAAAATTGGAAAATAAAGTAGATAAATAAATATTTCTTATTTCAATTTATAAATTTTTTTTTAAGTAATAAAAACGTTTATTTTTCAATTTTAAAAATGGCAAGCAATAAGTTATTCTATCAAAATTGCTTGTATCATAATAACACCCTTTTACCATAATGTTGTGAATTGGAAAAAATGAGGTTTGTATGTTTCAGCTAGTTCAGTAAGTTTGTTTGTTTGACAATTTGGCAGACAACAAGGCTTATCAGTGCAACAATTTCATTGGCTGTTTGGGCTGTCAGTCATTTATCTGTCCTGAGATCACAGACACAACCAAGCTTCTGTCTCACCTTTCCTGTGCATCCTGTTATCCTCCAGCAGAGGCATCATGAGCCTGCTGCTCCCCAGCGATCCCACTCCAGGGTAGACCAGCGGCATGGGGTGCACCACCACCGGCACCCGGCGTGGGTGGAGGTGGACCGGACTGGAGCAAGGAGGCATCAGCTGGGGTATGTGCAAAAAGGACTGCCCCCTGAGACTCCTTGACGGTGGAGAGGCCACCACTGGAGACATCTTCAAACGAGGAACGGGAGTTATGACTGAAGTGGAGGAGGACGAAGGCATAGATAATGATGATGGTGATGAAGATGACAAGGACTTGCTGGAAGGAGGAGAGCGTGGACAAAATCGTATTGATGATGAGGATGATGAGGGAGACGAGGATAAAGATGAGGATGCTGAAAGTGACGGGGAGGTTCTGGCTCTGTTGGTGGACAGGTCCACAGGCTCTGTTTGTGTCTGGAAGGGGTCGGACAGGAATTGTCTGTCATCTGATGGTGTCCGGAATCTGCGGTTCAACACCAGAACGCCCATCTCTGTGTAATTCTGGATCACAGGAGACTGAGAAGAACGAGACAAAATTAAATCAGTTAACTAATTACTACTACAGTGAAACAGAAACATTCTAAGATTTCAGTCTTATAAGTCGGGATTGTTTTGAATATTTATGGACTGTTTTTTTCTCCTCTTGGACACAAAATAAGACATTCTAAAGTAGTTGGTAGCCATTGACTTTTTGTTCTACAGAAGGTGATCGCTACCAGCAATTGCTGACTGATTCTTTAGAATATCTTTGTTTTGTGTTTAACAGAAGAAAGACACTTATACAGGTTTAGAACAGAACTTTCATTCAAATTGAACTGAAAACCAATATTTTTGATAAAAAATTAAAATGATCTGATATTTGCAATTTCAAACCGCATAACATGCTGTTTCTGTACATCTGAAGTAAGGATGTCTTGCACATTCAAGTTACAAAAAAACAAAACAAAAAAAAAAACATGCCGGCTTGTATATTGAATAATTAATTGATCATTAAACCGATCAAACATGTCAGTAAAGACATTTTTTCAATTTTAAATAAACGCTGTTTTTTTGTACAAAAACAAGTATCACAAAAATATTTACCAGCACAAATGTTTTCAACACTGATATTAATAATGTAATAAAAAAAATAAAAATCTTGAGCATATTAGATCAGCATATTAGAATGATTTCTGACTGAAGACTGGAGTAATGGCTTGTAAAAACTGTAGAAACGTACTGAATGTCATTTATGACCAGGTCCATCACTGAATATACTTAAAGCATGCTTTTAATGATTGGAAGGAGAGATTCTGAGTGAAATAATCTATGATTGCAGAAGGCTGAAATGAAAACTCAGTGGGCGGAAGGACCGCCACAGTACTGAGTAATATTGAGAGAGCTTGTTTACGGGAGAAAAACAAAAGGTGCAATGAAAAAAAATGTGTAGAAAAAGCAGTCTTTCAGACATTTGCTGACTCAGCTGTTATCCTAAATTAACATCAGTAAATCGACAAAACATTCCAGTTAAATATGTCAGAAGCATTCACTCAGACTCAATGAAAGCATGGACAAAAAGTGGTCTGCTGGCAGCATTATTTCTAGCCCCAAAATTTCTCTTCTGTTTTTTACTGTGGTTGACTTGGAGGCTGTTCAGCCGAAATGGAACATGTTTTGAAACTTCATCTCTACCCCGTTTCTCTCTCTCCCGACTCGTGCTTCACCTTTCCCACCTTCATATCCCTCCCCTCCTGCACGGCCCACGTCCAACCCCTAGTACGGGGGCCTACCAGTCATTGTGGCTAATTTTCCGAATCCAAAGAGCTTCTGGTGAGGACGGCTTTAATAGGGGGGAGCCATGCATTGCCAAGAAAAGGGTCTTGGCGTTGAGCCCACTCAAACAAGAAGCACGTTTCAGTGACTGCGCTGGCTGTTGATTTAACACACTTCAAAGCTGAGCTGCGTGGCCCACGCACATCCTGAGCTCGACCCGATCAACGACACAACAACCGTTAAAACGGGTGAAAAAGGGCAAAATATTATGTGTGTGGGTTTTGCTATGAGTGAAAATGGAAAGAGAGGTTTAGGACCCGAGGATATGTTTATTTGGTCAAGCCTGAAACTCTGGCATGAATCCTAAAGACTCCAAGCATGGGACACCTTAAACTAAACCAAGCACTGCAAGGTACACTAAAGATAGGACAGTAAAGCACTGTCACTTAGAAGTGAATCTCACAAAAACATCCTAATTTCTTAAGAAAAATGTCCTGACATTACAAAAAAACTAGAATATATTAAAATATTACATTAGAACACTTTCAAGTCAATGTTTTCTGTAGTGTGCTAGTTGGAAATATAGTTTTACAGTTCCAAACATTCATTTTGGTATTTATTTTAATAATCCAGTGAGATTTTGACAACAGCCAGTGCTTCACACAGACATATGATCTAAATCTGATCATCATCCAGTCTGTCTGGAATGACATGAAGTAAACAGAAAAAACTGAGACAGACCCAATCCAGAAGAACTGTGGCAACCTCTACAAGATGAAGAAAAAAAAAACGACCTGAAAAACTATGTACAAAAGATGCACAAAAGATGCTTTAAATGCTGTATGGTCACAGCAAATGTTCAATTAATTTAGTTATTAATATAAGTTAATTGATAAAGAACATTTATTTATGACATAAACACATACAACACATTGCCACAGTTTTACTGGATTTTGTCTGTCTCTGTTCTGTAAGCTAATATCTTAATAATCTCTACTCAAATTTAATATACATTGTTATACTTCAGTTTGCGTTCATTTTTAGTTCTTTTTTTTCATATTAAAATAAAGTAAAACTTCCTCTTTTTGTAAAGAGAGTAATTGTTGAAATTAATGGTGATAGAAATTTTTTTTAAATCTTTGTTTATTAATTTGCTAGTTTGCTGGTTAGTTTGTTGGACTACTTACAGGTCCTCAATTTTGATTGGTCAAGGGGTGATAAATAAAATAGCACTGGTTTGCATTATTCTGCTTGCCAGTGTTTACAGATTTCCAGACTCACTGATTATAACATTAATTAATTATCATGGTAACAATTTACTATAGGAACCAATTCACACTATTAACTAGTTGCTTATTAGCATGCCAAACACTAACATATCTACTGTTTATTAGTACTTATAAAGCACATATTCTGCATGACCATATTCTATATCACTAATCCTACTCAGCACTTAAACTTATCAACTACCTTGCTATTAATAAGCGGTAATTAGGGGCTTAATGAGGCAAAAGTTGTAGTTAATAGTGAGAATTGGTCTTAAATATAAAGATTGACCATTAGTATCTTGAGTTTTTTAAAAGCCTCTACACATTGCTTAACCGCTTACCCGTCTCTTTGACTCTGCAGGATCGATTTTGACTGGCAGCGCTGGCATCCCATCCAGCATCAACATCCTGATAGTATTGTTCCTGTGAGGGATAGCAGAAAAACAATGTTAGGCTTTAATGACTTCAAGTGTTAAATCACACTGTGTTGTTGTGACGAATAGAGAAATCAAATATGTTTCGGTGTGACTGTGATGACACGACAGAGTAAAAACCGCTCAGCCTTGGATTTGTCTCACAGATCACATAATAGCTGTGCTTAGTGACAGTTGAATAGATAGACTGTGTGAGGATAACAATAAACATATGTAAGAGAGCATGCCAGACGCTTTAATAAGCACTAATATATCATTCTGAAAAGTGTTTACTAATTGTACTACTTGAGGTATTTTACAATGTCTTTCAAGATCGGAACAGATGCCTTGACTTTTGAAAAATCGATCTATCAGTTGTTATTTATCATTTTCTGTTTACTTCTTCAATTGTGAACATGGCAGCTTGAAAACAGCTCACTCAAACATTGCCAAATAATCTTCTTTTAGATTCTTTTAAAGCAACAGTCCTGAATCATGACATCTGGCAAGACCTCAGTTAATTGATAAGGAGCCATGTTATGGTACATAACTTGACATTGCCCATGTTTTCATGTTCCGTTAAGATATCTTTAAACATAGGTAGTTTCTGTGATGAAATAACCATTTCACAGTAGAATGTACTGCAGTAGTTAGACATTTTGTGTGTTCATGATTTGGCATGTGTGTCTGATAAAAAATGAGAACTGAAACCTTGCAATAGTAAATGTGAAACGTAATGTACCGAAAGTCAACATATAGCTTCCAATTTCCAGACAGCAGGAAATGAAAGGTGTAAAATTGACACTAGCACAAATTATTCAAATTCAGATGGTCAAGCTGTTAGAATCACCCTCTGCTAGCAATTACTGAATAATAATAATACTACTAATAATAAAATGATATATATTTATTTAACCAACTTCATGGCAACGCTTCATTTGAGGGTCTCTTAGTTGCCTATTAGCATGCATATTACTAGAATATTAGCCATTTGTTATTAGTTATCCAGCACATATTAAAGCCTCATTGTACATTAACTTATTCTACATCCCTAATCCTATCTAATACCTAAATGTAACAACTACCTAAGTAACTGTTGATTGAGGGAAAGTTTGTTGTTAATAGTGAATAATAATGTAAATAGTGAATAAGTGTTCCTTATTCTAAAGTGTTAATTTACCACTAACTACAGGAATGAAGCACACTGTCCATGTGTTGCTAGCTTTTTCAAAACAGGGAACGCCCAAACCCACTTTATTAGCACCAATCTGAGAACACTTCACTTCCCCAAAAATGTTCTTACCAAAGAAGCTCTACTTTAGGCACTGCTCCACACCACACCCAGGTGATGATGGACATGCACAGAAACCTCATACAACATCTTTAAAACATCCGAGTTCCCGGATAAAGCCATTCGAAATTTTTTGTTGCTTGGATGGTCATTGTGGTATTTTATTTCCTGTTTTGATGTCTTGGTCTGAACGATGAGGTAAATTTGTAATTAATGTTTTGACATAACTGGTAAAGAAGATTTTCTTGGTCAGCTATTTACATTAGTGACTTAGGATCTTAGGAAAGGTAAGCACACCATTAAGATGTAGACTTACTTGCCTGCCTAGACTACTTATAAAAACAGCTTACAAAAGCTGTCACTGGGACAGTACCTTTTTAAAAGTTACATGTTTGAACCTAAAAGTTGCATATTGGTACCTTAAAGGTACATATTAGTACCACTTATTAGGTACCCCCTTAGTGTAGCATCTAGTTTAGCAGGTGGGTTTTAGAGGAGTTTTGAACACTTTGATTTCTTAAGTCAAGCTGGTTCTAATTAATCAGACTTTTTAGATCAACTGACCAACAAGCCAAAACGAGGTTGAGAGAAAAGCATACAAATTTGAAACCTAGCTTTGTCCAGCTTAAATTAGCCAAGACCAACCAACAGAGTATAAATCACCAAGAGTATAAATCATCAGTTTGTGATGAAAATAGATTTATGGCATATGTGTGGTGGTATTAAATTATTTGGTCCTTAGCTTAGCAACATGCTAACATCAGAATCTAGTGGAATAGGCCTATTCATTCTTATAATATTATCAAATATCTGTCTTTGGTATTATGTCATTAACTTAGTAACAATTTGTGTGTGCTATTAAGTGTTTGTGCTATTAGCTTAGCAACACGCTAACCTCAAAATCTATTGAAAGGAAATAGTCAACTGTAGAGTTTATGAAGAAGACTGAACCATTGAGCTATTAGCTTAGCAACATGCTTACATCTGAATCTTTTGGAATATTGTACTTTATTTCAA
>JAUMHG010000033.1:6104548-6114787 GCA_032359395.1 Enteromius anoplus | reverse complement strand
TATAGTATTTAAATATTTGGGCTTTCATTATGTTAACATCAGAATTTAAAAAAAATATTCAATATTCCAATGTGTACATGTGTGCTATTGAATCATTAGCTTAGTAACATGGTTATAATTTAAAAATGTTCTATTCTGTTCTATTCTATTCTAAGTATGGCTGATCATTAGTTTAGTTTTATTGAAATCTTTTTTTTTTTTTCAGCTTAGATTAGATGTAATCTCTACTTAAATTAGATGAGGTCTATAAGAAAGTAAATTATCTTTCTCACAGTTTTCATTCATTTAGAGAAAGCAGTGACTCAACATATTTTCTGGGAAGTTGGCAAGTTTCATCAGAATGTGACCTCAGGTCAGAGCTGCTTCCTGCCCACTGCCATGCTACTGATAACCAGGCTCAGTCCTCACCCACTATGTCTCCAGTACAAACATCTCCCTCATCTCCACTCTTCCCTTTTCTCCTTCCTCCCCTGGTTAGATAACAGACACATCTGCGTCTTAACTCACAAAGCTCTGGGATGCAGCTCCAAGATCAGACCTCTCCTTTTTAAATTGCTCTCAGTAACTATGTGCTAAAAAATTGAGCAGAACCAAAGACACTGCTCTGGATCCATCCCCAGGATGCAGACTTCTTCTAGATTCCCCTGCTTTGCGTAATTGTCTTTTGCCAAAAAGCCCTGAGTGACTTCAGACTTTCCATTTCAACAGAGCTCATTTTCCTTGGCAGGACAACTCCTGTCGGATAGAGCCAGGACATTGTCAAACCTCCAAGAGAGAAAAAGTGAGGGAGAGAAGAAGACTTGTGTGTGAGGAATTGCAAGGGAGAGGTGTGCTGTTACACTATTTGAATCAACTGTAAATACACAGCAACGTTTAAAGAATTGATTGGCCAGACCTTTGCAGTAAAACAATGCCAGGAACCATCGTGGCCACTAATGTAAACATTCCAGTCTTCTGAACGGACTCTCCTTTTTAGCAGATCTCTGAATATGTTATTTTACTAAACAGGCTCATAAATAATGTTTTCTCATTGGTTTCTGTTAGAGCGGTCTCTTTTTGTTCCTATTAGTGTCTCGTTATTGAGGAAATCTACTAAATCATAAGTGGTTCTCAAATTGTGGTACTTGTGGACCCCAGAGGAGAAAGAGAGACAGACTTAAGAATCAATTTGTTCAACAATACTGATTCTTTCAGGAATTAAAAAGGTAATAGTATTTATAAGTGAATTACTGAATTATTCACTCAACCAATTATATGTAGTATAAGGAATAATTTACAGATAATGTCTGGATTTTCATCATCCTGTTTTTTACACAGCCACATAGTTAAATATTTCCAGACAAAATAGTGATTTGAGTCACTTGTAAATAAGAAAAAAAGAAAGAAAGCTTTTGTGAAGAAGAAAAGCAAGGAAATGAAGTTGAAATATTAATTTGAGTTCAATTATAAAATCATACCAATAAATAAATAATGCAAAATGCTAAGTGTTCTCACAATATGATACAAGAGACATAAAAGTGGCAAAATAAAGCATTCCAAGGCAATGTTAAAAGCAATCCTTAATTAGAATTTTTATATAATAGCCCTAACAGTTATGTGTAGGTTGCTGACAGTTATAATATATGTACTGTATTATAGATATGTACTGAGAGATATGGCTATTTGTTAAAAGCTAATAATGTTAACAATTTCATCAAACAGTTTAATCAAAAACCACTATGGATTTAAACCTACTGACCTCTCGGCGGCCTATTTTACACACCTACTCTAATCTATCATCAACAGCTGTAAAGAGATTTTGACATTATGGCTATAATAATAAACATCCCAGACAAGATGTTGATGTATGAAATCCTTGAATGCTCTTCGTGGATGAGACAGCCTTCTCTCTCAGCCTCACAATCAATGCTTTGTGTGAAGATTCATCTGCTCCTCACAGTCTTTAAAGTAAATAAACACTACATAACGTCTCCTTCAGATTCTTCAAATTTACTTCAGAAATCGGGCTTCTGCATTTTCCACTCGCCTTCTGAGAGAACTAGAAGTGAACATGCTAACTTACACATCTGTTATTGATTTGAAAGAAGCCTGGAAGCCCTCCATTTAAATCTGTCAGTGTGAGGAGCGCACAGGTTAGTATTTACTGACCTCATGTGGGCCCTACTTGCCTCTTGCCATACAGATGACAGAGGGTCAAGTCTTTGTGTCTGCGAGTGGAAAGTCTGTCAAATGTCTATGGCTATCTATGATGTATACAGAAAACAATTTCAATCCAACAAGTGTCTTTTCTGCCTCACAGAAGATCAAGTCGATGAAAGTACGCAGAGTGAAAGCGTGAGACACTGTTTTTCCTGTTTTGCAAACAACTCAGCTAAACCTTGAAATCTAAGTTTTTTTTCTCTGCCGTCTTCCTGTCTGTAATTTCTTCTTCATCTGCTTCTCTCTGACACCGCACAGCGCACTGCAAGACACGTACTAGCGCAGACTGGAGATCAGTTTTACAACGGAGAAGATCAAGACCTTACTAAACGATCCTGTTTCCAGATCAGCCAAAAAAGATGACAAATGGCCTCTCGGTCACAGCTTGGACTGGTTTGCTGTGCTCTCTTCCATGAAGACAGCGGGCCAGAAACATCTGAAGCTCTCTCTCTAGTGTTCCGCTGGACAGGGTGAGACAGATGTGTGTAATTTGACTTGAACTGTTGAACCGCATGCCGTCAAACTGTTTATTATCAGAGGTCTGGCACACACCAGGTTGTGCAATATTTGAAGGCTGTGTTATTAGGCAATATTGCGCAATGCACGGCGTCGACAGTGAAGAGTTTAAGAAAAAATGTGTTCCTTTAAAGTGAGTAAATAGGGGCAACCAACGTATAATTTTTTTAATGTTCCCAAATTCCGGTCAGTTGACTGCTGTGACTACATTGGCTGTGTGGACTTCAAGTCAGGGATAGCCTCTAAGAGCCACATTTTGGATGTGGTCTGATCTAACTCATATTTAATGAGCACAAGCGTAGTTAAACCTAGAGATTACTGTGCACAGCAGTCTATTTTGCACTTTGCATGCTTGCTGCCTTCACACCTCCGATTGCTCTCAAAATGGTGGTGTACAGTATGTACAGAAGGGAATTAATTAACTGTTTTGAGAAGACACACATTGTCTTTGCTTATAACCATTATGGCTGGAAAGTACGGCTACCTATATGCAGTAGTTATATTTACATATTTGCTCGGAAATTGAATTAAATTAGCTCATTAAAATTCATATTCAAAGTAAGAAATACAGTATACTGAACTACTTAAAAATATTTTTAGGCATGTTATTTACAATATTTTCTAATAAAACGAACACGATAAAGAACATTTAATATATTTTAAAATGTCAGAATATTTTAAATTATATAGTAATAAACAGTAATGTATTTTTAACAGAGAAGTTTTATTTCTTTTAAAATGGTTTACTTTTTGATTAAACAGTTTTGTTTGTGGCTTTTTATATAGGACCACAAACTTGGTCAATTTTATTTTAATGTCCAATTCCTGCTATTAAAAAAATTATGATAATAAATAATAATAATTAATAATAAACTTTTTAAATTAACTACTACTCTAAAAACATTAACATTAACATTAACTTTAACATTAAAGTTAAGTTTAGGTTTCGGGTAGGATTAGGGATAATAATAATAGACATATTTATCAACAACTAGTTCATAGTAAGACTTTTTCCCTCTAAATGTTACAGAATATTTTACTAAAAAACATTTTTGAATAGTGACATACAGTTCCTGATCAAATGGTTCATGCAAAAACACTGAACCAATTAAACACACTTTTTAAGATGTGAGACGAGGAAAGGCCATAAAATTGCCATCAAGACACACTTTTAGTAAACTTATATCCAAATGAAACACATTAAAATCACAATATTTACAATACTGATTCATTTTACATCACCAGAAAAGCATTGCACATATATCCTGAATATTCAATATGTCGCTCAGTCCAAATAACCACCCACCAAGGTGTTTGAAAGTCTTGCCTCTTTCACAGCTGGAACAGATCTGCCCGCATTCCCATTAGGCTGTGCAGACTCAGGGGGCAGCAAAAGCCCTCCCCAGCTGTCCTGAGCATTGTGGGAAAGCCTGAGCCTCTTCTAGAGCAGTGCCAGAAAAGATTCAGGCCCTAAAGCACAACGTGAGTGCCAGTAACCAAGCATGCTAACTAGCGTGACCACTAACCACCCAGAGACTGAACATCATGCAAAGAACAAACTTACAGAAAAGCAGCGAAGAGAGAGAAGGGACGCAGAAGGAAAGGAGGACAGGAAAGGACCTGATCGCTAGAGATTACACAGCCCTACAAAAACAGATCACATCAACCAAACAAACAGGTATTTTCCTTCTCGGATACTCAAAAGGCATACGTTTTTACCCCCTTGAACGATTTTAGCCCTCTTCTCCGAGTGTTACGATGCCCCTGCTCGTAATGAGCAAGGCAGCTGTGTTTGTTTTCCAGCAGTGCATGCTCACACAGGGCTGGGTAAGAATTGTTTTTCCTTCTCTGCCCTTGGTGAAGCTGGAAAACTCACAGCTGCATTGAAAGACTGGGGGGAAAGTAGAGAAAGTGATCAGGAACGAACAACTGCAGGTGAAAACCAAAGAAGACACCGAAAGAGAGAGACAGAACAAAGACTTAAAAAAGTACCGCTTTTAGCTCTTCCGAAGTAATTCGGCCTGACAGCAGCAGTGGGGCTGAAGACAACTGTCTGGCTTTGACAGATTCCTAACCAGGAACAGATCTCACATGAAACTCTCTCCCTCTTCCTCTTGCGTTTGGAGGTCAGGCCCCACCAGGAGCGGCTGTGGGGTCAGAGGTTAAAGTTCAGTCGTAGTGTTCACAGGAAGTGTATCCGCTACAGGCTCTGGCTGTAGGCCTTCTGCAGAGCTCAGTTTAATAGGCCAGGCGGTCACTAGGGAGGTCTGCTGTTTCCCGTACTGTACAGGAACCTCCCTGCCACTTCACTCTTTGTAGGTTGGTGACTCACAAAGGAGATTTAGTTCGTCTGATTTCTGTTCTGGGTGCACATGTGTGTAGGTGTGTGTAAGTGCATGGCTGCATGCAAGAATTTGGGTTTCTATGCCAAGAAGAGGTGCAGTTTGAGCGCAAAAAATGGAGCTTATCTTTGAATACTTTAAGTTACATTTCCATCAACATTTTTTGGCATTCGTGACTAGACTAGTATACTTTACTGTACTGATTAGGGATAACCATCTGTATATCACTGAGTTTTATCTCTGCAAATGCAAATGTATATCTTGCTTAAACAGCTTGCCTTATTTTGGCTAAAGTTATATATGTAAACAAGAGGTGATACAATAATAGGATTTGTTTAAAAATGTCATATCTGCACACATTGCAGGGTACTAATGTACTTCCACTGACCTTCCAATCTCAATTACTATATATTGCACTATTCATAAAATAAAATAAATACATAAATAAATAAAAATCAGCTGTTTTGGGGGCATAATAATATTATGTTCCTTTTAATAGAGACCAACATGCAATCTTTAGGGGTAAATAAAAGATTAATCGATAGTGGCAGCTGTTGTATTATGTTTTTCTTAATCAAAACAATACTGGGAAGTAATGTATTGCTTTGCACAGTGCATAAATAATAATTTCTACATAAACTGTTTATTTATTTATTTGTTGGTTTATCAAAGGTCAGCCATTTTTTATTGTTATTTACATAACTAAGTAATACATGCTTCAAAAACATAAAAACATTTACATTACACTATTTATATATTTAACTAAAGGTAAGTTCAGTTTATTTAATTGTTAGTAAATAATAAAGTCTCTCAATGTAAACTATATTTACGTTACAAATTTTTAAAACTTTATTTAGAAATGTTAAAAATATGTTTACATTACACTGTGTATGTATGTATGCTTCTGTATGTTTATTATTATAATTTTTTTATTTATTAAAGGTCAGATCAGGGGCCTGTACCATGAAGCCGGTTTAGGAGGCTAGCCAGGTAAGTTTAGGATTAGTTTGCGCCAACCCTGGGTTTTAGGTCCCATGAAAGAAACTCTGCATCAATTGGTGTTCATTGCCATGGTAACTTGCGCTGCACAGCTAACCTGCTCCGGGGCAGGTTATGTTCTGGGTTAGAGATCTCAAAATGAAATTTGACCAATCAGCTTCTAGCAAGGTGACACATGTCTGATGCAATAAAGCCACTCCCCCAGCTTCTCTTACTCCAAATGAAAGAACACTACACAGTAAAACATTTTTTGAACGTAAAATCATCCGATTTTTAGAGATTATTATTTTTATGATTCCATTATTATGTATATATATAATTATTATCTCCTTAATCCATTACACAAGCCAGCTTAGTTTCATAGTAATTAGGCTTTTAAATTAATATAAACATAGATAATATGCAGTCTAAATGATGTAGCACATGACTACATATGAGTTTACATTTTTAAGTGTTTTACCTATAGTAAAGTAACTTTGCAGCTTACTTGGACGTGTTTTTTTTTTTATTAAATCAGAATCAAGCCTGAGTTGACAAAGAAAGTTGATGACCAGCTTCAGGAACCCAGATTGCATCGGTTTGGACTTGTCAACCCAAAACTAATCCTGTAACCCTAAGTTTGTTCATCTACATTCATGGTACAGGCCCCACGTCCGTTGTTTACATAGTAAATAAATTACACATGCTTCCAAAACACCAGAACTGCTAACATTACACTATTTATTTATTTAAATTAAAGATTAGTTATGTTTTTATTTTGTAAGTTTATTATATGATTTAATCAGATTTTATTTTTCAAAGAAAGGATTAGTATTACTGTAGGTTTGCCTTGTTTTCGAAATTGAAACCAAACGATCATGAAACTTCACAACCGCACTGACTACTGAAAATGTAGTCATATCAAGATGAATACTTAATAACAAGTGTTGACAAATCAGCACAACAACAATTTTTACATAGACACCTACCACCAAATATTAATTAAAACATTTTTTTTTTTTTTTTTAGCATCAATTGATGTATGGTTTGTGTGGATTCTGGGGCCTATATCAGCATCTTGGACAGTAGACAGTAACACCCAGTACATTACAGGGAAACTTGCAACACAAAACTCTATCCACACCTGATTCACAATGCCTAAAACTATTGATTCAGAACTTGTTTGCACGAAACCCACACATTCAACCTTCAGCAGCTTTCTAGCGCGCCCACTTTGTATTGCTAAAGACCATCTACGACAACAAGCACCTAGAGGTGAACCTGCAGAGCTCGGGCTGCCTCACTGGGTCATTCGAGCACTACAGCGAAAGGAAAGTTTGCTTATTTTATTTACTTTCAGGTGAAGAAATGGTTCCAAAAACACGAGACCTAATGACCCCCGAACTTCCTCACCATGCAACTACAGCACAAAGCTCATCCGGTGCAGACGCGACAGACACTAGACACTGATCAACACTCGGGAGGAACTCTCAGGTGCGGTTTCTGTTCTGCGGTGCAGAGGATGCTGTATATTTATAGCTACTTAAATCATATTTAACTCTAATAGTACTGTGGTTTCTTTGAATGATATCTAATTATTTTTCAGAGCTTTGAAGGCCTGATTGACTTGGCTAGTACTACCATGTCACATACTTGAGAGGGAAACCACTGGCAGATGGAGAGAGAGAAAATCATCCATGCCAAATCAGACCAACAGATGCAACAGCTCTAGTTCCTTGCTGGTCCACAACAAAGCTACTGTTCTTCTGTGCGATTCTTGTAGCTATGTTTATTGTGTACTGTTGTATCGAACTATTTGGAAGCAGTTTCTACAGAAGTATTAAACAGACGAACAGAGAGAGAGAAAGCAAGAAAAAGGAAGTAAATGCAATCCTGGAGTCTTTCATAAGTACTCATAAGAAAAACTTACTCATTATACAGCATTTATGTAACATTTCTAAATGTGAAGAGAAGAATACCTGAAATTAGTCTTAATATGAAACGAAACAAACAGGAAGAGATAATATGCAGTAAGGATCATAATGCTGTAAACACACTGTATAAAATGATGAACAATATACCCAATCAAAATAAAAGAATAAAATGAGTCAACAGCAATGGAAGTTAGAAAGTAACAAAAGTAACAAAACAATCTAATACTTCTGTCACATAAATTATAACTCTTGCACTATTCAATTTCAGCTTATTTAAGACATGAAAAGTACAGTTATGTTAAAACTGAAACTTTAAATATTTATGACAATTATTGTAATTTTACTTTTATTTATTTATTTATATATTTTGTGTGGTTATAAAATACAGACTCTAAGAAGCTCTTATTTTAACTGGCGTTTAAATGACAGCTGACAGGTCCATAGTTAAAAAAACTAACAGACAACTGATAAACTGAACAAACAAACATTAGACATTACTGACCTTGTTTATTAACCTCAGTAATTGACAGCGAGAACCACAATCCTTACAGCGTTTCTCTGTTTCCCTCTTTTCTCTCTTGTTTTCCTCTGTCGCACTTTCTGATGTGACCCCCTTCTCTCTCTCTCTCTCTGTCTTCCCTCCTCCGCCGCCGTGTGTTTCTCAGGAGGAAATGAATGGATGGCTCACACGGTGCTGTTCTACTCACAGAGCTCGGGTCACATGATTAGGCTGAATGAAGAGAGGGGGTGGACCCTCGGGCTGCCAGGCGAGAGGACACGGACTGCTTGTGTGTATAAGTGTGTGTGTGTGTGTGTAGGTACTGAGCATATGAGAGACAAGGTGACAGACTATGAAAATGTTGTGGGTGTTGGACTATGCATGACTATTATGTGTAACAGTACCATTGGTTTTAGTTAAAACTTTCTGGTGGAGATGGAGACTATCTCAAATTATTCTCTAAATCATCAGATACACATTTTATAAGTAAACAGTTGTCTTTGTGTATATTTTATGTCCCCTCATTAAAATAAACATTGTTCATCTATGGTTCAGTGAAGAACATGTAGCATCCACAGAAGCTTTCTATTACACATAAGGTTCTTTTTGACTTGTTCTTCATACTAAGAAAAATGGTTCTTTTAAGAACTGTATACTGAAAATCTATGTTTTTGAATATATATTTCAGAACATAAAAAAAAAAAAGTCAAAAACAAGAGGAGTAGAGTTTGAGTGGCTAAAGTAACTATGATGTAAACTAAAAATCTAACTATTAATCTCAATTTTGCTAAAGAAAAGGATCTGGCTCGCATCAGTCACATGACTGCCATTAACCAATACTTGCTTGAGGGCAGAGCACTCGTTACAAGCTGGGTACGGACTTATGCACCCAGTGCCTCATGGGTATTTCTTTAGAGTTTACTTATTTTGGTGTCATTTAAGCAAGACAGTTGGGTTTTTGTTTTAGTGATGTTATGTGGGTTTATGTTCAATTTAGTTTGGGTGCTGTCATTCAGCCTGCTATCTGCCCCTTTATTAACTTTGTGCACCCGCCTTTGTAAACGTCCCTGCTGGAGCTACAAATGGGACTGGCTTCTAGGATCAGATGAAACAAAAAAATCTTTATTTTTAGCAGAAATCACTCAAGATGGGTTTGGTGAAGACTGGGATAAAAAGTACTCCATGTGTACAATGAAATATTCTCCTGTATTTTTGATGTTGTGGGTCTATAGTTCAGCTGGAGGCCCTGGACATCTTGTTTAGACAGATAGCATCATGGATTCTATCAAAAACCAACAGATAACAAATCTAAAACTGACTGACTCTGTTAGAGATCTTATAATGGGCCATGGTTGGGTCTTCCATTGGGACAATAATCAAAATAAACACAAGAATTAGTCACTGAGCACAAAATGAAGCTTTTGCCGTGGCTGTCCTAGTCCTCTGACCTGAGGTGAACTAAAGAGAAGAACCAACATGGATCTGGTAATCTAAATGGTCTGGAGTGATTCTAGGAAACTCAGAGCTGTTATCGTGGGAAAAGGACGTAGCAATAATTGTGGCCAACATGTATTAGAGAAAAACATTTTTCTCCCCTTTTTCAATTGTTTTAATTTAATGGTAGGTTAGAATTTTGTAAATTTTTGAATGAAAGAACAAAAGGATGAACAATGCTGATTTATTTTCACAGCCACCTTTGCTCAGATTTACCAAGAGTGCCAATATTAGTGGAGAGCACTACACAAACAGATAATTATACATATAAAGTTTC
>JAUMHG010000033.1:6086317-6102652 GCA_032359395.1 Enteromius anoplus | reverse complement strand
TCTTTGTTTTATTATTAAAAACCCAAGTTAATTTAGTTCTGCCTCCGTGTCCTGCCTGCCGTGCCCGTGCCTTTGCCCGTGTTCGCTGAGGAAGCGAGAGCGCGAGCACTCAGCGAGCCGATCTCGTGACAATTATTACTTATGAATCACATATTTTGTATGGCCATATTCTACATCACTAATCCTACCAAATACCTAAACTTAACAACTAAAACACAGCACATAAGGGAGCTGACTGAGGTAAAAGTCATAGTTAATCATTTGTTTGGATTTTAGATTTTACATAGAATGATCTTTATTATTCTTGATTTTTTTTCATCTAATTTTATCTTTGTTTGACTTTTAATCATTCTATCTTTTTATGCGATTCAGTTATATTAGAGACCGATAAAGAAATGGCTCTCTGAATAGGATGTGTTGCGATTTAGCTGCAGGGTCCCCTGCAACATGCTCATCAAGGGTTGCTATTGTAATCTGGGAAGCTGTTTGTGTTTGTTTATGTAACTAAAAACCCCCCAGGTTGACGCTTATCTATTTTACCACCGACATTCACAAATACAAACAGCATGGACACATCGTGAGGCATTATGGGTAACTGATTGCACTGGGCAGGGTGTGTACCATCACGTAACATATCGTGACTTTCAATTTGAACAAAATGTTATTCAGATCTGAACGAACTCACAGTATCTTTCATATGAATCACCTTCATAAATCAACAGCAGCTCAGTGCCTCGATTCGGTACCTTTACCTTTAAACTGACAAGCATAACCTCGGATGTCTTGTTTCTTTTCAGTCCTATTTTCGCTTTAGTGGTTTTACCGTCCAATATTTTTCTAGTCTAGTGCATTTTTTTAAAACCCTAGATAATGTATTTTTCAGTGCAGTACGACTCCTTCAGACGCTCACTGCCAAAATCAGCCCTACTGACCACCCCCCACACAGTCTGCAGGGGGCCAGGGAGTTAATGTGTGTGGAGGGAGTGTGTGCGCGATTGTCGGAATGTGTGTGTGTGTGTAAATGTATGCGTGCTTCCTCCTTGCCAGTATTCCCACAGCCTCCATTTTCCTGTTGTGCTCAATGTGTCCGACAGACACAATTATACAAGCAAACACAATCACCATCATATTCGTTCGCCTTTATCCCGTGTGCCTTTCTTCCCATTCCTTCCATGTCTGTCTGTTAGTTTATCCCCCCATAACCTCGCGGATGGTTATTGAAATTGCATGGTTGGTATCAGTGAAATTCCTCTCTAAACTGATGTAGCTGTTGATGAATTACTGCCAGAGCTGGTAATTCATTCCAGAGACCATAGTGGACAGAAATCCTTTATGGGAAATGTGTTTGAACGAATCCCATCGTATTCATTTTGACTGTCCTCATCGGGTGTGTGGTTATGCTATTCGGTACATAGATGCACACACACACTCACTCTGCCACGTCGTTTGGGGTCCGCTCCCCCAGGCCCCCCTTACAGCCCCCAGTGCAGACCAGAGCGCAGTGGGAAAATGAGAGACAGCTTTTCGGCGTGGTGGAGGGAATGCTCGGACGATGAGAACATGTAGTGGAGAGAAGTCAATAAGGAGGGGGAGCTGCTGACTGGCCTGTGGAAAAAGAGAGCGAAAGGAAAGGAGAGAGAGCGACATGTCATGATTCAGAGGAAAAATAGTTTGTTTTACAACCGTGTTCACATTTCAGGGGTCTTTCATATAGATCAGTCTGCGTTAAAACTAGACCAGGAATCAATTTCACGCCCACTCTGCATGTTACACATGGAGTGCCTTCAGTTGTCGGGCAGTCTGAGGGTTAGCTCATCCAAAAATGAAAATTCTGACATCATTTACTCACCTTCGTTTTGTTCCAAACCCATAAATCTTTCGTTCATCTACAAACATGAATGAGGTTATTTGTAATGAAACCTGAGAGATTTCTGTCTCTCCATCAAAAGTCCACATAACCCAAACCTCGACGTTTTCAAATGTAATCCAAATCAATCACGCTGTTCTGAAAAAACGCAATAGCTCGTTTTTTAAGAAAATTTTGGTTTTAATTTCCATAGAAATATTGATCAACATACATTAAGCACACTTAAAACTCTAAACTGGAGATCAACTGTACTTACTGACACACAAGAACAAGAGTCATTAGTTCCTGTAAAAGTTAAGAGAAGAAGCAAGTACATTTAAGCTTCCATGTCCCATTTTTGATGTGCTCTACTGTATGTGCACTGATTCGTGCTTAATTAATAATAAGAGTCTAAATGAAATGTGTTCATCAAATGCTCAAAATGATCATGTCTCTTTGATTGAACAGCTTTATTAGGGTAAATTACATTTATGATGTCTTTAAGTGTCAAAGTTTTGTTCGAATGGACTTTCAGTGGAAGAACAGACAACTCTCAGGTTTCATTAAGAATTATATTTTATAGATGAACAAAGGTCTAGTGGGTTTGAAACGACATAAAGGTGAACAAATGATGTCAGATTTTCATTTTTGGGAGAAATAACCCTTTAAAAAGGGATAGTTCATTCAAAAAAGGCAGTTCTGTCATCACCCAGATCTCGTTTCAAACTTATTTGACTTTCTTTTCTTCAGTGGAATGTAAAAGAAAGTGTTCTGAAGGATGTTTCGACTCTTTTTCTCCTTATAATAAAAGTGAATGGGGTCCAATTTTTTGAAAAATATCTCCTTTTGTATTCTATGGAAGAAAGGAAGTCATACAGGTTTGGAACGAGGGTGAATAAATGCTGACGGATTTGTCATTTTTGAGAGAATGACCCCTTTAAACGTCGGTAAAAAATGTGAGTACTACTATAAACATTTGTCTGACTCATTTATTAGGGGCGTACACAAACTAGACCCATATGGCACCGAGCCGTGATGCATATTACATTGCATCACAGGAAATATCCTTACTGGAAGCGTCTTTTGATAAACAGAACCTGCGCTGATAAAAATTCATAATGGAAAGTAGGGACAATTGGTGGGGTTACAGTTGAGGCGTGGAGAGAAAGAAGAAGAGTAAAAAGGGGAGGACAGGAGGGGGAAAGAGACGAGAAGAACGAGAGAAGCCAACAGTGTGACACAGACATGAAAATGATAGAGTGCCTGCGAAGAAGTGAAGGATGAGTGAGAGAGAGAGCATAAATAAGAGGTTATTTTGAAGTGAGTGCCTCAGTGGGAAGACAAAAGAGAGGGGGCGAGAGAAAGAAGGGTGGTTGGCAAGGTTCGGAGGCCCTGGCTTAGCTCTGAGTCTGTCTCCTAATGGGCTCAGGGCTCCCTGATTTTCAAAGCCAGAGGAAAACATGAGCGCAGACTCCAACCTCAGCATTCCAACACACACACACACTCCCAGACCAACCTCGGTCTCTTGCTCTCTTTCCGTTTCCCTTCTCCCCATCTTACAACAAACACTCTCATCCTTGCGTTCCCTTTCAATCCAACCTCAGCTTTACCAAACACACTTTCCCTCTCAAACCAACTTCACCCTTAAAGGAATAGTTCACCCAAAATGGAAATTCTGTCATCATTTATTCAACCCTCATATCCTTCTAAAGCAGTATGATTTTCTTTCTTCCGTGGAACACAAAAGAAGAAATATTGAAATGTGTCCTGGTTAAATTTTTTTTCCATACAATTAATAGAGTGCTGCAGTGATGGCATATTTTTGTAGGCCAACCGGTAAGTTAGCATCACTCTAATGCCCTTGACAAAAACCCAATAGGAATTTCCATTGGCTTTTGGATTGCTGCAGAAAATAAGCTCTATGAACTTGAACATATTTTGTTCATCAAGGCGATCTTCACAAATGAACACAACTTTAATGGATTTTAAAGCCTAATTATAATCGCCAGAAGTAAAAAGCTGAATGTAGGCTATAAATGACCCACAACGCAGTCTGAAGAGTTCACCATCACCACCAAGTTTCCGACCACTCTTTTAATCTTAATGTAAAATCTACAGGTTGGACATTTTCAAACAAAAAATGCTAACTTTTCTGCCTGGCTGCAGACAAGAGATGAAGTAGATTTCTGTCTTTATTACACTGCTGCCACATAAATCTAATATCAACATACAGTATCTTTCCCAGCTGTTTACTTTCACAGACATAACCGGCTGTTTTTGCAACTCCTGAGCGTTTTTAACATAAACTGGATTTTATATAACAGTTTAAGCACAATAACACATGAAAGATAACTTAGTTTAGCACTCACATACCATGGGACAGCTGCTTTCTCTGCATTTTCTTCTAATGTGAGAAATTTTAAACTGATGTGCCTTTAAAATGAGACATGATAATCAAAACCAAACAGATGTTTTTGCTAGAATATCTGAAGAGCTGTTAAGGCAAAGCCCTATTCAGGAAATAGTGGCAGGGAACAGCAGCTCATTTGCGTTTAAAGAGACATGCATAAAAAATTGTGTTTCTGCTTCCACTCAAAATGAGCATTTTCAAAATTCAGCTTTTGAGCTGAAAATTCACAGACTCGTGAGACATATGCCCCGGTTTCACAAACGGGGCTTAGCTTAAAGTACCCCTATTATGCCATTTTAAAGGTTGCTAATATTGTTTTATGAGTCTCTTAAAACAGGTTTACATGTATGCAAGGTCAAAAAACACTTTAGTTTAGATTTAATTTGACCCCATTCCTAAATGATTCGTAAACGACTCGTGTGAAGCAGTTCGAAGAATCAGTCTGTCTAAACACGCCTCTCCATGAGCCATCACTGCTGTGATTGGTCAGATGGTGCAGTCCTCTATGATTGGTCTACCGCCATAGCGGTCCCCAGAGCTTGTACCAAAACTATACTTTCTAATATTACTAGAGGTGCTTTCTGAGAGAAAATGGCAACTACTGTAGTTAGCATGGACTACCGTGGAAAGTGCTTTTGTAAGTGAATCGGGCACACCTCTATATTGTAAACTTCAGCATTGTATAATGCATAACACTGTGTTAAACATTTTTCATCATTACTTTAATAAAACAAACAGACAGTCAAGCTGCATCAATCACAATGTTTAGACTATATAAGGCCCACAGCTGAACAACAGAACTACAGAAACGTAAGTTAGTCGGTTACCAAGACATGTGCAGGATGGTTACACAACATGTCGTACACAAATACGTATTTTGAACGATCGCTAGAAAATACAATCATACATTATTAATCACACTTACAGGTACTGATACATCTTTTAAGATCAAGCGTTTAGTGAATATCGCGTTAGAAAAGCAGTCATTAGTAAAATGACGCCAACACAAGAGATTGTACTGCTGAGGTGTTGTTGAAAAAAAAATGTTAACCACTCATTCTTTGTAGATTCATCTTTCAGAAGGGCATATAAAACAAATTAACTCTCACAACGTCTTCTTGACATGATGTAATCCACACGGAAATTGTACTGTTTGGGGGCGGGGCAAGTTGTTCGCGACGTAGAACGTGGACGGACATTATGCAAATATGTTACTTAGTGACGTGGATCCGTAACAGAAAAAGATTCAAATTGCTGACGACTCGTTTAGGAGAATGTGAGCCAACTCTTTTTTTTTTTTTATAGACAATAACTTTATATATCATGCACTGTCGGCGCCACAACTTTGCAGATAGTTTATGTACACATACAGCTTCATGATACACTGCATTAACGATCATATTTTAAAAGGCAAAATAGGGGTACTTCAAGTCAGGACTTGGCCTAATTTAAAATAAGATGTTTAAGCAACTTGTGTACAGGTGTAATGTAATCTAATGTAAAAACACAGAACAATGACACTGACATGTTTTAAGCTATGTCAGAGCAAGATATTTTCAGCTGAGACACCTCAAAGACATATGAAACCGGGGAATCTGTTTAATGATGCATAAGAATCTGAAGTCATATGATGGCTTTGTTTAAGGAGCTGATCCTAATTTAATAATTGTGAGCTATGTATAAAACATGAACCTATCATTAGTCTTAGTGAACCATTTGTTCCAATCCACAAAACTATTCAAATGTATTAATTCAAAGATCAGATTTATACGGCTTGTGCAGGCCATACAGTGCAAGATTATCAGATTCTTGCACAAAACCAATTTTATGCTTAGAATATAGTAGAGAATTGAGTGGACTACTGTTAGTGGTACTTTTATGGTGAAGCTTGAAACCTCCTGTCCCTATTATAATGGATACAATTCATTAAAACATTTTCCTTTTGTGTTCCACAGAAGAAAGTAAGCCATTCCGGTTTGGAATAATTTGAAGGATAGTAAATGAAGAATTGAACTGCAGTACCGCCTCATTAGCATCCTGAGTCATTGTTCGGTTGGTGCCTTATTATATGTGTCGACCGTTCTGCAAATGACAGCAGCAAAGTGTCACTGACTCACAGGCACTCTGACATGCAACCCATGCTTTATTGTTGTACAACCAAGCCACTGACATGGTTCAACTGTATGCGGCACAGCCTTCATAATTCCACGGTAAATAGACTGCCGATTGCCTTCTACTCTCACACCAGAGTATGCAGGCTTAAAACCGCCTCACTACTCTTCAGAGTCTTATCAGAGCTCCACACGGGTTATATTGAGATGCAAAATGTTTTCCAATGTGTCTGTCTTATTAGATATTGGAAGCTGATCAGTTGTTGTGTGTGTGGGAACTCTTCTCCTTCTGACACATCAGTTTGTTCTCACACTTCTGACACCACAAGACATCACCATAGCAACCTCTCACTTTGTCACCCCGCTTTGGTCCTGTTGAGAACGCATGAAATGATAGCACACATACACGCGCATCAGATGACCTCAGCACATCTGTGTTGTTCATTAAAGATATGCAGTTAATACATTGAGAATTGCTTGGCAAGGACATTCTAGTTAGTTTGCATCATTATGCAATTAGTCTGAGATCTAGTTTGAAGGTAACATCTTGGAACCTCAAAAGCAACTGTTTTGGGATGCAGAAACTCAAATAGCACTACACACTGGACTCTTGACTAGTGTTATGATGTAATGAAAACGCCTGCTGTTTTCTGGTCTAAGTGAGGACCTTGACAGCAATTTATTATTATTTGTGCATAGCACACCTACTTCATGAGCTAAGCTTTTAAAACACAGACTGCAATATTTATAGATCCATAAGGGGTGAATCACTGTCTGGCCAACCGAGTCATTCGAGATAAAGATAAAGGTTAGAATCTTTATAATTTGGTAGTTTACAGCACACAATAAGGTTATACTGACATGGTACTTTTGGCATCTCATGTGCTTGGAGACAGAAACATTGACGTCAGGCTTTAAAAGTAGTTTATTTGACATTAGCATGCTTCTATCTATTGGCATTAATATCTAATAAGATTAAAAATATATTTATCGAAATAATAAATCTTTTCAATTTGACTTGAAAAATGTATGTTTGACTTTGAAAAAAATTATTAGTGCATTGCAGTTATATATATATAAACATTTATTTATAATCTTGGAAATCTTATTCCAGGAAACACAGACAGTTCCCTTAACATTAGCATATTGCTATTTTGGTTGTTTTTGGGAACTAATCAATAATAACAGAATATTCTTAGTAGGCTATTTTTCCTACAAAGAATGTTACATTTAACATTCCAAGAAAGTTCAATATTTATTATCTGGAATCATATTGAGCTGAGAGCCGTTCAAATCAACCAAACTATCTGGATGCTTGGACAGCCATGACAACCAGTTGTTCTCAGTCTTTTGGACTCCAAGATTGTCTACAACTATTTTCCAGTCTTTTGTGATAAACTGGATATGGATTAAGTACACGTTTGTTTATGTATGTATGTATATAACTGTATTTATTTCTTTATTTATACATGCATACATACATAGGCCACACATATACCCAATATATTGTTAGAGTTATTTATTATTAGTTGGTTATAATATTTTCCAGTTCTATAAAACGATGCTATTTCTAATGTTATTCTTTTTTTCTTTTTGTTAGTTTGGTGTGTGTATTTCATTGGGAATCCTGGTTCTTCAAAGTGTTACGATTAATTTTAATACTCGATTTGTCTCATTTTAAATCATTTTGAGGCTCAGGTGTAAATTTGACAGCAGAACTGCTAAAAAAGAACATTTACTGCAGCAACCCCCCACATCATTTGAGCGCCACGGTAGGTGAGTTTTGCACCATCAAGCATCCCTCACATTTAGTTCTGAACATTAAA
Organism: Enteromius anoplus; assembly: GCA_032359395.1. Classification (NCBI taxonomy): domain Eukaryota; kingdom Metazoa; phylum Chordata; class Actinopteri; order Cypriniformes; family Cyprinidae; genus Enteromius; species Enteromius anoplus. The sequence goes on along the minus strand of JAUMHG010000033.1, from coordinate 6,094,459 downwards.
AAATCAACATGGTAATTCTAGCGATTGTTTTACATTATCTAGGGCAAACAAGGGTGAAGTCATTCTTGTTCTGATTCAAACAGCTTTGACATTGTCATCAAATATTTGCTGAACCTTGTAATGGGAGTGAGTCTAGGTGCTTGTAGAGTTTTAAGATGTGTGTTAACAGGAGTGAAATGTGCCCTTGGCTGGACTAGCATATCTGGCTGCCCACCTTCCCTTCTTTATCCCTCCCTATTCTCAAATGTCCGCTAGGCAATGCCAGATCAGGACAAAGCTACAGTGTTCAGGAAACTGTACTGCTGTTTCAGTGCTAAACAGCTGGGCAGCTCCAGGTGAAATAGACCACCAGTCAGTGGGCAGGGACAAAAGAAGCATATTTATACATGCATACCCTGAATCTCTACAGTAACTATATGAGGGTAGAAAAAAAAGAAAACGATGTGCAGAGAATGATTTCACAATGAGTCCAAAGGTTTCATTCCATTATGCTGAAAACAATAGGAATGACCTCTCAAAGATGGAAAGAAAAATAGCAAATCTCAACCTCTGTGAATTGTAGCGCTGACTCTGTTTGTTTTATAACCAAACTTCATTGTTGACCTGAAAGAATGTTTCTCACGCAATCATGCTTTGCCAAACCAACATTCACTTATCTATTCATTTCCAGAAGCCTGTTTCATATATCCATCATACATTCAGTAAGTAAGAGTAAGGGTTAGAGCTACAGCTAGAGAAACATCACCTCTAATGTGCGTGGTCAACCTCATAGCCACTCTAAACTGTAAACAAATTTTCTTTGTATGTTTCTAGTTTAGCTCATTCCATCCAATTGCTTCAGAAACCAAGCACTAGAATCAAAAACATACACATTTCAAGACATTTCAGGATGTTAGTCTGTGGCAAAGGATGTGCAAAGCATTATTAGATAGCTTGCTAGAACCTCTAGAAGGGTTACCTAAACTCTGATCTCTTCGATGGCTTTGAACTAACTTTAAAAATACCAGTTAGGACTGATGAAGAGAAAGATTTTGGAATATCAAACCCAATCCTCTGAATTGCTTCAGCTTTGCACAACTTTTATTCGACTTGAATCTGTGTACATACACTGCGTCAGGCTAGGCCTCTCTATAAAATACTAACATTTCTTTTCAGACTGACCCAAATACAGAGATATAGAAATCATTCTTGCTGGAATGCTAGAGATCTCTTTAACGAACATACAATTTTGATTCTCTTCATTTGTGACACCTTCACACATGCATTTGGCCTTTCAAGCAGAAGAAGATTGCAATCTTTTTAAGGGCATCTTTTAAGTGCAACATATAAACCAAAATATGTCATATCATGCAGTGTTCTCTTATTAGAAAAATCAATATTTGACAAGAAAGTGCATTTAAATATATTTATCACCAGATTTCCTCACTATTTGCTCGATTTTCATCAAGCAAATTTACACATCAACAGCAGAGAACACCTTTCACCAGCATCCTGTGAAGAGCTGATAGCATGCTTTGAAACCTGTAGTGCTGTCTTAATGTTCATCGTATGACAACAATGGTGTGATAAAGTGTTGGTTGTCTGACAGCAGACTAGTCACACAGGAAACCAGTGGGCAGACAGACTTGTACATTGCTCCAGCTTTGGTTAACACTTCCTGTCGCTGGATGAAGCACTTCCTGTTTTAGTTCCAGCTGTTGAAAGCTCTCAATGTAAGTTCAAAGCATGTTGCAACAAACATCAGTAATTGCATCTAACCTAACTGCATCATGTATATAGACCATACAATCGTAAACATATTTTTGTTCTGGCATCAATAAACTGTTTTGTTTGTTTTTCCTATGAAAAAAATAAATAAATCTCCATGTTTTGATTTATGGTTAAACAAATAATAATAACATTTTAATTTTATAATAATTCTTTAAAACCTACTACAGGCGGACTGGATAAGGCATGTCAGTCATTCTTATACAGATCTTTGATTGGATTAGATGTTATTGTGGTAGCCTGATACATTAGCTTTCTGCCCAGAACTCATCTGTGAGGTTAAAAGTGCTTAGCAGTGCAGACCACAGCCCATATTCAGACCTAACGTGTATGCTAATGCTTAGTTTTCCTTTTTATGGCAGTAGATCAGCCATACTAGTTTCCCCAAGCATAAATCAGCACTTCATATCCAATACAATTTGATAAGATAAAATACTCATTATTTATGAAAACATTTGTTAGATGAATGTACTGTATGTGGGGCTGAGAGACAACAAAATAAGCAAATAAAAATTATATATATATTATTGACTTTATCTGACTGTGTTAGCATAACTAATCACATAGCATTAAGGGTTATTTTTCATGTTAACCTTAGTTGCAACTGAAGAGCAAAAAAAAAAAAAAAAGTCTGGGACCTTGTTTTTTTTTTTTTTTTTGCTAGAATTGAATAATTAACATTCAGAACACAACAATGCATTACAACCGAGATATTCACTTTTTTTTAATAAGGATATCTTGTCCTTTTCTACGGCGTTCAGCAAGATGTTGTCGCCACCTGCTGTTCACATGCTATAGCACCTCATCAGAGTTTATAGCTGCAGGGGGCGTGGCATATATTTAAACTCATCATCACTACATTTGCACTTGCCTCTGCAAACACGCAAACTATTTTGTGCGCTCAGCGGTTCAGTCTCATCACCGAACGGGGCTTTTCTGTTCCTGCTCAAGACAACAAGCAGGCTCGGTGGAGGAAAGCTGCACGATCCAGTCGCGTGCATAGACTTCAAGGTGTGAATTTGAGGAGCAATGTTAGCTACAGGTTAACAGAGTTGTGTTGGAGGCACGCGACGCGCACTGGTAGCGGGAAACACCTTGCGCTTTCGAGTCGAGACATCTGGGAAGTAACATTTCAGAGTAGTTACAGGAAATCAATAAACATACTTGAAACAGGGGCTAGCAGGTAAGTTTTGAGTCATTCTACTTGAGGTGCTTGTAGGGTGCCACAGGTGCGCAGTGTTATGAATCACATTAAGCATATTTTGGGGTTGCAAACATGGAGGGGATGAAAGTTGCCGTTCAAAGGCGCTCCAGGGGAAGGCACTTTTCTTTGGTGTTTTTTCTTTTTTTCTTTTAAGAGGGTAAGAAACATTATTTTTCATCACGAAATGCACACAGGTGTGATTTCAGCGGTGATGGAGTGGCGTCAGCAGTCTGCAGTCAGCTGTGAGCTGGCGTTTCTGGAGGCGCAGAGATGGCTTGAGGTAATCATCATTATCAAGTATTTCCCCATGCTGGCCACAAAAGTGCAGGTCTTAACACCCTCATGCACAGACTTTGTTCTTTGGGCTCTCAGAAAATCTAATGCTTTAAATATGAATGTCAATTACATTAGTAATTGTAAAACAAGTCAAACAAACAAAAACAGTAAAACAACCTGACAGATATCAGTGAAGTCTTATCTAAGTATGTTAGCATGTTAGTATTACATGCACAGAATGCAAAGAACATATCCTCGTGTGTGTGAGCTCTCAGGAAATGCTTTATTTCCTGATTGTATTTTAGGTGGACTAATGAAATTAAAACTAGACTTGATAGCATTCATTGTGATGTTTCCTTCTGTTTTGAATGCTTATGGTTTTAAAGCAGCCTCACATAACCTAAATCATTTGTGGTTGTCTGTCTTTATCAGCTTTAAACCATTTGCAAAGTTGCCAATAACAATCAGCTCCATAGAATCCTAGAGGCCATGTGTCATCCTTAACTTATTAATTGTTTTGAATAACGATGTAATATTTTGTTTGCTTTAATCAGAGTGGCTTTTATTACATGTCATCCAGCAGTTAGCAACAACTTCTTGTATTTGTTTACAGATTTCTTTGAATTTTTAGTATATATATATATAAAAGATATTTTTACTATTATTTTTTTTATTAGCAATTAGCTTTGTGTCTGGAAGGTTTGTTTTGTTTTCAAAAAAGTCTCACCAGAAAGTTCTAACCACCGTTTCCTGAGATCTGTCAGTCTTGTGCCACCTAGAATAGCAGTGCTCTTTGGTTTCAAGTAATTCAAACATGCAAACCTTTGAAAGTCTCTCAGCTTCTCTATGCCTTTTATTTTTTTGCGTTAATTTGCAAAAACATTAAACCCAGTTTTTTTTTTAAATAAAAAAAATTATGCATTTTATTATGTTTATTGTGCTAGGTGTATTTGTTTCTATTTTTTTTTTCTTTTTATTATCATAAATTTTACCTTATTAAAATAGCATTTGATTGATTTAAAAATATAATAAATTAACATTTGCTTGATTGAGATGAAATCGAATAATCGAGTTAACTGTTTTTGCAAATAAACTCTTCATATATTGGTGAATGTATGAATTTGGCTAAAAAAATGGAACTGAGAGCTGCTTTTAGATCTTTTAGATTCTGCCATGGCTCTGTCAGGTCTCTTGATGTAGACTGTACACAAGCAGCCATTGATGGATTACATTCCATGTGCCCAAACAAGCTGATGGTCAGGATGCAGAATTGGACCCGCATCAAGCATGTATGCTTCAGTGCATCTTAATCTGAACACAAAGGACCTCTGAGTTATTTGCCACATTCTATTTGTCAGATGCCCACTCCACCACATGACTGGTACGGTCAAGTGCTTCTTGCTTCGGTAGCTCTTTCTCCAAACATGTTGTACTGTGTGGCATAATGGAGGGAGGCTCTGAGGTTGTGTCTGAATGTGCGCAATTATAATGTGTGGATAGGATGACTTGATGGATGATCATTTGGCTGGAATGTATTCAGTATGAAAAAGAGAGAAATTGTGGTTTTGGTTAGAGAGCTGCCTGACTTGGCTCAGTGATAGCATGGGTTGATTTGTGATTGTGCCATCTTTTTTAGGAATTATAGGGCACTTGTTGATTTTGCTCACAGTTTGTTTTGCTTGCTTGGTGGCAGTAAAAGCAATTATGTGGTGTGCTATTACAAATGATGACTGAAGATCAGAATGTGCGTTGAAATGTATCTGGTTTGGAGTGGAAAGTAGCATGTCATGTTTTTGAGATGTCTTGTGGTTTCCTCTCTGCGGACACCGTGAGATGGACTCTTACTCTGTAATTTGTATTGTATTGCTGACAAGATTTTAGATAGATATATAGATAGATAGATAGATAGATAGATACACAGCTATGGAAAAAAAATAAGACCACTGCACTTTACTCCTAAATCAGTATCTATCTAACAAAGACTGGCATGAAATGCTTGTCATACTCAAATTTCTACACAAACATGCTTCAAATAAGTATTGATGTACTTATTTGGTGAGCACCTGAATCCAATTGTATTTAAAGGGAAACTTATAAAAAGCACTGCTGTAATCAACACTATCCTCTTGCAGTGTGACCAGTTGGATGGTAAAAAATGCTAGGAGTCTTTCAAAAGTAATTAGAAATGTAAAAATAAACACCAAACATGCCAAAAACAGTGAAAAGAAAGGTTTTAAATTAAGAAAAAAGGGCTCAATCTGGCACAAGGATTCAGTGAGCATCAAGTTGCTTCTGTCCTTTGTATTTCAAAGACTGCAATTCACAAAAAATGAAACAAACGTGCATTGATTTGTATTGGTGGTGTATCGGTGAGATTAAGAAACTGATTTTTCTGCAGTGGTCTTTTTTTTTTCATAGCTGTAGATAGATAACGCTTTATTTATATACAGTGTCTTGTGAAAGTATTCATACCTCTTAATTTTTTGTATATATTTTGACTTAAATATAACTTATTTTCCACATCAATTTACACTCCATACAGCATAACTGTACAGCAAAAGACAGGTTATTAACATCTTAAAAAATTCATTAAAGAAAAATGTTTGAAGTAGTTTAAAGCGGCTTAACATAATGCACCAACATACCCCCCCCCCCCCCCCCAAAAAAAAAGCAGCATTTATTTAAAACAGAAAACATTTTATATGATGTTGGAGCTGGTTTATACATGTGATCTGTTTTGGTTCTTTATCTTAACAGGATGTGACGAAAAAGCTTTTTGGAAGTAAAAGCTTTCGAGTGGCCTTAGAGGACGGTGTCCTTCTGTGCGAGTAAATTATTATTTTGTATTATTCTAATATTTTTGTATGATTTGCAGGTGTATTTTTTTTTTAATTAGGTCTACTTAAAGTATATTTCATCTGTTTTCAGTCTGATCAACACATTGAAGCCAGGCATCATTAAACGAGTGAACAGGCTCTCCACTCCCATCGCAGGCTTGGTGAGTGCATTATAAATGAATATATATTTAGATTTAGAATTAAGCTTTAGTCAACCAGCTTCAATGAAACTTAATTTAGAAATTTTTTCATCATTAAATTGTTCAGGTAGACTTGTATAAAACATTGCACAAATGCCAAGACATTTTCCCACGGGTCCAGAGGATTTCCAGGAGTAAGTGCTGAGTATGTGTGGGACAGCACTTGACAACTGTCTCCTTCAGTTCCCACCCCTTTTTCTAGTTAACTAGTCTTGTCTTTTATGCTGGCCTGTATTCTGTGGAACTTTGACATCCAAGCATCGCTGCATAGTACTCTCAACTGTATTATATCACTGGATTACCAATGACTTCTAACTTTTCATTTGCACTTGCTGCAATAGTCAATGCTGGTTTCTCTTCAGGACAACGTGAATGTGTTTCTAAAGGCTTGTGAGAAGCTAGGGCTTAATGAAGCACAGCTCTTCCATCCCGGAGATCTTCAAGATGTGTCCACGCGCGTGACTGTCAGGTGAGCTGAGAGAAGTGAAAGCAGAAGTTTTTTTCCTTTGTTAATTTGAAAAACAGTAAATGGTTGACACCTCATTATAGATCTTTCAAAGTTATACAGTACTTGTTGTTTGTGCCTTCTAAATGTCTCTTTTGCATTACATTTGTGTAGTTCAATAAGCCTTAAACATCTGATGCAAACCTATCTATATGTATTTAAGCTTTATTACTGCTTTAGCTGTTTGTGTGTGTGTATAAAGAAAGAAGTGTTTTATGTGACTGCAGGAAGAGGGTTCATTTGACTAGTGTTTGCAGTGTGATTACATTTCCATACCAAATGAAAGGCCGGATGGGTCCAGTCGCACATTATCTGTCCAACATCAAACTCAAACAAAGATACCTGACCAACCTAGACCTATATTTTAGTCAGGTGGCCTTACGAAATTGTATTTTGAATCTAATGGCATTTAAATGGCAGAGCAGTCAGACATGACACATTGCCTCTGTGGTCTTTCATTATTAGGATCAGAGCCTTCACTTGTTTTCTTAGCCTAAACCACTCTTGGGATTAAACATTGTGAAACTGAAATGGCATTCATGGTTCCATTTACTTTCGATGGAAATTGTTAAAGTTGTATCTACAGTATATCATGTGATTTATAGGGGTTTAAAGTAAGAGGACTTGGTTGATGTCATCATAAAATGCAAGTTGTTTTAGAAACAGGGCAAGGTGACCAAGTTACAGAGACAAACATTTTCTTTTGGAATAACATTGTGTGAGTATTTATAAGAAATAGATTGTTTAAAGCAGGGCTGTCCAAACTTGGTCCGGCAGAGTTTAGCTTCAACTTGCCTCAACACAACTGCATGAAGTTTCTAACATGCCTAGTAAGAGCTTGATTAGCTGTTTCAGGTGTGTTTAATTAGGGTTGGAGCTAAATGCTGCGTCCAATCGCTTACTTCCCTACTAAATAGTACGCGAAACACAGTATGCGAGTAGTATGTCCGAATTCATAGCATTCGAAATTCAGTAGGCGAGAAGTTCCCGGATGACCTACTGCTTCTGCCCGAATTCTATAGTAGGCATATCATGGACGCTTTCCTATCCTATGAGGCTCCAGGTGAGGAGGAGTCATATATAAAAAAAATGACGGAAAGTGGAGATGCGGCTCACTTAAAGTGTTAGCACCTCAGGAAGAAAACTTAATTTACCCTTGTTTAACACAATCTAAATAAACGGATGACTTATTGAAAGTTTACATTGTCACGCTGTTGTGACGACGCATGGCACGTGACAACCTCAATACAGCGGATGTAGTACGTCCCAGATCCATTCATACTACCCACATTCATACTATATAGAACGTACTGTTTTAACGGTCGGGTAGTGCGTTCGGTTTTAAATGTAGTA
>JAUMHG010000033.1:6073433-6086217 GCA_032359395.1 Enteromius anoplus | reverse complement strand
TCATACTACCCACATTCATACTATATAGAACGTACTGTTTTAACGGTCGGGTAGTGCGTTCGGTTTTAAATGTAGTACCTACTTAAGCATTATGCGATTTCGGACGCAATTTGGACGGCTCTGGTTTAAAGGGATAGTTTACCCCAAAATGAAAATGTTGTCATTGTGTACTTACCTGTGTAAGTTTCTTTCTTATGTTAAACACACAAGATATTTTTGTTGACTTTCTATAGTAGGGAAAAAATCAATGTCAATGGGGATCATCATAACTTCTTTTATGTTTAACACAAGAAAAAACTGAACCACATGAGGATTAGTAAATGATAATTTTTTTAGGTGAACTATCCTGTTAATACATTCATTATTTGTCTGAAACTTGGCATTGTGGTTCGAAGTTGAGTTACAATGCTCACGTGGACATTGAGTTTGAGTTCAACTTTCAATGTTCAGTTTCCATTCCTTGTACCTTGTCTCTTGCCCTCTCTTTAATCATTTGAACTGTTATTTTGTAATTCAGTATTTGAAGACCCTCTTCATATGGAAGAAAAATGTTAGATTATTTTAAAATATTAAAATGTGTTTGAAATACTATTAAGTCAACTAATGGGCCCTTTAAAGATTTGCTGTGGGCCTCAACTCCCTGTTTGAGAACCACTACTCTGTTATCCCTGTATATACAAAAAAAAAAAGAACGGAATTTCCATGAAGTATATCAAATAACTAATTTCAGTCCCAACTTTTGCTCTGTGAATTTATCTCACAGCCTCACTTTCTAGGTCCCGACTCAACCCTGAGCAATAAATCATGTTGTCCATCCTGCTGAAAGCTTAATGTCCATATCATTGGCCTTGTAGAGGGACGTGGGGCAGGAGAGGGTGGAGCGGGGGGCACAGCGACCTCTAAATTTAGCTCCATATGACTGTCCCTTCAAACCAAATGCTATGGTGAAGCTATAGTGGATCTGACTGCTATTTTTAACTCGCATACTTTCTCGCAGCCGTGTTGGTTTAAGGCTCAACGAAATAACATACACACTTTCACTCAATAACCTTAGAACTGCAGCTCAAGTTCTGTTCTCTTTATAGCCTGTCTGACTTATTTCTGAGGGAGCTTGAGACTTCGCATCTGGTGTTTAAATGGCTGAATTCCTATGTAAAACTGTATTCGCTAGTTCTTGGTGACAAACAGATGGCTCACATGTCTGATGTCAGCACGCTGAGGGAACAAGTATGTTCCTCTGTGAGATAGTTTAGGGTTTCTTTTGAGCACTTGCTGATTGTCTTTGTTAAATTAGCTCTGCAAGCTTTGTATATAATGATTGCAGTGAATAAAAATCGGTAAACATGGTGAGGGACTTACTGTAAAGCTTACTGTATGTGGTATGTAGTTGAGGTCCATTTATAGAAATGACTTAATTTATTGGAGGGTATGGGGTGGATTTAGTTGCTGGTACTGTTAGTGTGAGCTGGAACTGATCTGTGTGTTTGTGTGACAGGGAATGCTCATCACATTTAACTTCCTTCTCTCCTTCTGCTTAGGCGTGAAGAGACAAGCAGGAGACTGAAAAACGTAAGTTTTTTTTTGCTTAAAAGCGTAACTTCTGAACTCAACAGTGCCTCAAGTGAGTCTATGCATGGTTTGTCTTTTAATGTGAGCTCCAGTTGGCCTTTGACACTTTAGTTTGCATACCAAACAAGTTGATTTGTAATTTTATCTCATCGCAGTCTTCTACTGAAGGTGTTATTGCGGTGTCATTTAAAGCCACTTAAAGCACTGCTTTGCATGCGCTATCTGGATTAATGACTCCAATGAAGGCCAGCGTTTTGAAATATGAACAATTGTTTAATTTAGAAAAGTGTTTTAGTGTTGTATCTCCATCTGGTTCTCAGATAGCTCACTTACATGCTCACGATTGTCTCTGAAACACTCATATGAGTGCACTGGAGAACATTCGGAGTAAGTAATTTTAGGGGGGAAAAGATAAGTGGTACTGATGATGACTAATGATTAATTCTAATAAAAGAGTGGAACATGTAAAAGGAATTTGAACTGGAACGGCATACGCAGGTGTCATCTGCCATGCATCTTTGTTTTTCTGGTAATATGTTGTTTTGCTAATATTTGATTATACTAATACAACTTGATATGATTTCTTACATCATTGGAATAAATTAAAATTAGAATAATTCATCTTAGGGATCCAACATGCACCACAAAGCCCTGTTGTCTTCATTGTCTTGTACATGTGCCACATTCCTGCCCTGTTGGCACCCTGTGTTTGTGTAAATGGTCATAGTTTTTTAGATGAGAACAGGAATGTAACTGGGACACAGAAGCCATTCATGCCACACGCAATCACGCACAGCACCGAATTCTCAGAGGCTTTGCTTTTGTGTCATCTCATATTAAAAACTTGTCAAAGTAAAAGTGCTGATTTAAATAATACTTTAGTGTCTAATTAATTAAATACAGACTGAAGTTTATCTTCCTCTTTTCCTCATTTGTTTGAAGTCTTTTATTGTATATATTTTTTTTTCTTTTATACTGTTATAACATACAGGTTTTGATAACTATATACTGGTTGGGAAGGAAAGCCCAGTCTGATCCGTTTTACACTGGACCACAACTGAACCTAAAAGCCTTTGAAGGTTTGCTGGGCACAGCATTATCTAAGGTATTTACTTTTGAGGTGATTTTTATTTTTTCTTCCCCCTTTTTTTTCTTTTTTCAGGGAAGTGCAATGTAAGTTTGAGAGCTGATGCACAAGATCAATTAGAAAAAAATCCTAAAATACCTTTTAATCCAATGAAACGTTTGCTTTGTTTTACTTTTGTAAAAAAAAAAATTCTCCTTTTTATTACATTTACAAATGTGTAAGATAAAATAAACAAGGGTATCATTTTGTCAGGACCACTATCGTCAAAGTGATAGATACTTAACATACAGTTTGGTTTGGTGGTATGGTTCTGTTCTGGGTATAAACTCCCTGCCCATCCATGCACGCTAGTAGTGAATGAGCAGGGAGAACAGTAATAATAGCCATTGGGAATAAAGAAGCACAGAAGACAAAGCCAACATCATTAATGTACTTAATGATATTTAAGTGTAACACATTTAAGGTAAAGGAGTCTGATTCAACAAGGAATATCAGAAAGCGTTGGGGATGGAGGAGGGTAATTTGCTCCTGATATTATAAAAGGAAACAAGTTTGAGAGTTGTTGCACAAATTACAAAATGTCAATTTAATGTGTCTACAGCTTAAAAAACCTTCTGATTACATTTCAGTTTTTACAATTTCAAGTGCATTTGAATAGACAAACAAGCCCCTCACTAGTCAGAATCATTACTTTACACAATAGAGAGATGTTAGTTGAGTCTTGTGTAAATTGGACTTTTTCAAAGGATGTCATGCGGGTCCAGAACTCCCCATTAATGTTTTGCTACTGATAAAAGGATTCAGTCAATCGTATGTCAGTGTTTCAGTCTCCTCAAAGAAATTATCAAAGAATTGACAGATATAATGCTCAGCATGTAGGTAATTTCTTCAGTCAGTAAAATAAAAAAAAATAAAATAAAAAAAACCTTTTACATTGGAGCTGTTTGTTAACTCCCCTTTGAACCCTCTCTGAAGTTTTGGCTCTTTGTTCACCTTCTTCAGGCTTTGGAGGAGTCTGTGCAGTCCAAGTCGAGTGTAAGGGACAGTGGGTTCGCTGAGGGCTGGTTCTCTGACAGAGAAGATCTGTTCAGTCTGAAGCAGCCGGACTACAGGAGAGAGGACTCAGTCGAGAGCCTGGACTCAGTGGAGTCTCGCACAATCAGCTTAGCTTCAGACTGTACTCTCAGAGCTAGCAGTGAAGGTAAGACTGGTGTTGTGTGTCTGTTGTTTTGTGTTTGTGTAAGTTATTGTGTAATGTTCTTTTGATTTATATTTGTGCTCTATTTGATTTGGTCATCGCAGTGGGAACTTTGCAGTGGACAAGTGCAGTGGTGTTAACATGCACTGATTTTCTTCAATCTGACTGAATCGCATTTCAGATTCTGAAAGTACTGTTTATATACACCTTAAAAAACCTTTATTTTTATTTATTTATTTTTTTTAATTCAATGTTAATGCATGACATTGATAAAATATGAAAGAAAAGACATTAACATTTGTTTCAAAAATTATAAAAAAAACAAAAAAAACTTTTTTTTACATTTGTAATCGTCAAACATTCTTGAACAAACAAGAAATGTTTCTTGAACAACAATTCAGCATATATGATTGATTTCTGAAGCTGGTCACATAAAGCTGAAGACTTGAGTAATGGCTGCTGAAAGTTTAACTGAAAAACTTTACTATTACAGGAAGAAATTACATTTTCAATTATAATATTTCACATTATTAGCATTTTTTTTAAATTTTTTAAATTTTTGGTCAAATAGATATTCTTATGAGACTGCATTTGCAAGAGACCTCTTTCAAAAACATTATGCCTTACCAGCCAACCGACTGAACGGTGGTGTACACACCTTTGTGATCTGATTCAAATATTAAATAACATAGTCGTTGCATTTATTAAGAACAATTTCTGTACGAATGCAGTTTGCAACACAAAGCCAATGTGAGCATTTCACTGGAACTAGCTTATATATCTATATCTATATATATCTATATCTATATATATCTCTATATCTATATATATCTATATCTATCTCTATATCTCTATATATCTACATATCTATATCTCTATATATCTACATATCTATATCTCTATATATCTACATATCTATATATCTATATATCTACATATCTATATATATCTCTATATATATATATATATATATCAAATATTCCTCATGACTGCATGTGCACAAGGTATTCTGAATCCAATTGAGAAAGCAGTTTTGCAGTAGGCTAGTATTTTCATATTTAGCAAATTATTTAAGATCTACAGCAACCCTTTTAATCAGTTTGAAATTTCATTCCGGTCAAGCTCATTTGGATTAGTTAAATGAAAGCTTTTCAGTCCCATTGATCCATCAATGCTATTATTAACCAATTATTAGATTGCAAACATTTACTTCAAGGCATAATGGTAAACACAGCTTAGATATTTATTATTATGGAGATATTTATCTAAAGTGTTATCACCAAAATCACAAAGTCTTGTTTACTTTGTGACTTGGATATTGCATCTCTCGAACACTTGGTAATGAAAGTTCGCTATCTAGACCTTGTCCCTTTTCCCCATCCAATCACGTATGTGTGACATTCCTATTGTTCCACACCCATTTGGTAATGCACGGAGGCTGATGCCAACTGAATCATAGAAGACTGTGAGGTGCTCTAGGCTTGTCACGCTACTAAAATGTCAATGCAAAATAATGTGCTGTGTGAAACATATGTTATATGCACATATAAAACCAAGACAGTGGCATCACATGGTCTGCAAGTGTATATACTGGTTATTCAAGTAACTTTCTAAGAAATGATTCCAGTAAATAAACAAGCAATAGACACTTAATGTGTAACTGCTTTAGACCTCTTCAGAGTGCGCACCAAGATATATGACATCTGTTGACTATTGATTTTGTTTATCAGCTTTCTTTTGCTCTCCCAGGTTGCTGTAGTGACGCAGAAGCAGAGCATTGCTTTAGGATGGCAGAAGGTATTAAAAGCGATGCCCCCATCAGGGAGAGAGTGCATGTCCCATCTGCCCTAAGGAAGAAAAGGCAGGAATACCAGCAGGCAGACAGGAGTTATGCAGGCAACCTTACTAGGTATGATATTTTGTTTTCTGGCTCCCTTCGCTTTAGAAACTGACTCCGCATTTAAATGTTGGATGACAACTTTTGCAGAGCTTATAACAGATACAGCAGGGTGGCAATGGGTTTGGAGTTGTAAAATGTTTTAAATTCACTCACTAATAGGTCATAACGAATCTTAAATGCTTTTGTAGTTTAAAATGATCTTAAATTATTTTCATAATTTGTTTTCATGCTCACAGAAGTCTTCGCATGGCATTTTATGTAGGTAACATTTTCAGTATATAATGTTTCTGTATAAAAATTTGTAAAATATGTCAAATACACTGTAATAAATTACAAGAAAACACATTAATTTAACTTGAATTTTATTTTTATGTGTTTTTAATATTATTTTTTACATTTAATTTATTTTACGTTTAATCTATTATTTAAATAAATTGATCATTAAAAAGAGTACAAATATATTCATGCCTTTTTAATGAAAAGATAAATATTTAGTTATTTTTATTTTTCATTTATTTTAATCTAAAGTTTATTCATTAATAATAATAAAAATAATAATTGTTAACCGTATTGTTTAGCCCTATTCATTGTGTATATTTCAGGTGATCACCTTGCCTTTCAAGGAAAACTTGACCTTTTAAAACCATACTTTTTTTTTTTTTTTTTATTAAAAGATCTTGAATTTACTTTTAAAGATGATGAGGACTATATTAAATGTCTTGTGTATATACTGTAGTTCTGATTGAGTTTTCAGATCATGCAGGTTTGCTGTTAAAATATAAAAGATTATTGATATTGTCCATATAAAATTGTAGTTTTTCAGTTTTATTTTTAATAGTTTCATGTTAACAGGGTTGACTATAACAAATTTAATGTGCATTTTATTGGAGGTGGTTTTTTTAGTCTGTCCACCGTCTTTTGGCTGTAGTGAAAGTGGGAGGGGCTTATGCCACAACCTCCCTCCGGTTTCTGCCTTCCTCCAATGGGCAAGCAGTTACCAGAGTGACAGTGACTCTGATGCGGATCGCCCTGAACCAGACCTTGTGCAGGATGACCTAGCGGGTCGTAGATTTCGCTCTGTGACTTCCGTGGCACCTGTGAACTTTGCGATCCCTTCAAAGCCTCTAGGACCCAGGGTGGCCCCTGTAGTGACCCCAAGTGCTAGGAAATCATGGCTCACCTTGTCAGATGCCTCATGGCTGGCCACAGTGCCACCCCAGAGATCAAACCAGAGGTCAGAGTTTAGAGGGTGTTTCAAATATAGACTCTGTCTGCCGTGGTGCCCTAATATTTGTGCCCTTATGTACATCCAACTGGTCCTTACTACTTTTTGTTCATCTGTTGACTAACTAAATAAGCTTAGTAATTTAGAAGACATGCTTGGTTTGATCCTTCAAGGTTCATCTTGACGTTGTGTGGGCCTTCACTAATTGGCTGTTCATTCATTTTACTAGAACTGCTTGTGGTTTGATGTTGCTGTGCGTTCCACTAACTAGCACTATTAAAAAAAAAAAAAAAGGCGATCATGCACACATACAGTTTTGTGTGCATGTTCATGCATGTGCTTCTTCGAGGCGTTTTTGCACTCGTCTCATATGGATGACTCTGTCTTGGAAGCAGCATGTCATCCGCTCCCTCTTTAAATGGTCGAGCAGACTTTGAAACGGCCACTTTGGAGGAGGAGTTTCTTCAGCGAGCCTTAAACAATGGCACGAGTGACTCTGATGAGGACCGAGGATATGCCGATCCGGTGCTGGATGACCTTTACACCCGCCGGGTGCTCAGCTCGGAGCATCAAACCTCCGTCAATGCTGATTCAGACAAGTTCCTGCCCAAATATTGGACACCTGAGGAAGATCTACATGTGAAAAAGATCAGGCTAGGGTCCCAGCGCAGACCGTGGTATAAGAAGATGCAGGGCTTGAGGTTTGTGTCATAAGGAGAAAGAGGGTCTTTTTGGAAATCTAGCAGAGAATCCCATGTTTCCTGCTAATTCAAAATATAACCTCTATCATAGAAGTGAAATGAAATCCATAAATTGTCATAAGTGCCGTTACTGAACTTGTCCATAGTCCTAACCCCCATACAGTTGCTGAATCAAAATTGCAACCGCTGTAAAAAAAAAAAAAAAAAAAAAAAAATTTCACCCCATAACAAATGTTTATTTTTTTTATTATTATTAACTATATTAATAATAATATTCAAACAGTTTTTTTATTTTATTTTAAATAGTGCAGGAGTACATACTTGTGTGATTCCCTGTACTTGGTTTTCCTCTTTCCTCCATTTAAAGTGGTCTTTTCCCTTTTCCTCTTCTATCGCTTCCTCCATTTTCTCTGTCTTTCTCTGTCTCCTTCCTGTAGCCGAAAGATGTCTGGTTCCTCTGAGGACGACTCTGATTTTGACGTCACTCCTTGGCTTGCTGCACCTGCTCCAAACTTTTCACCTGATTCCAAATCCCCCCACACCCTTTGAGACATTCTTACTTTTTTTGTTTTTTTGTGTAGTAGTGCATTGGATAATTAACTCAAGCCATACAGTATATATATTTGGAGAAGGATATAGTATGCCAAAAAAAATGCATATGTGCAAAATGTTGAAAATGTATGAACATGTAGAACATATTTGGCAAATAATCAACGTAATCCTTTAGCTTTACTTAAATGGCTAAAACACAGATCTGCAATATTGATGCAGCAATGTTTTAGCTGGTAAAAGCAATTTATATGGCATATACTATGTATGTTTGAACCAAAACTTTGCTTCCTTTTTAATGGAGCTTAATTTAGATCTAATGTAGCAGTTGAGGCCATCTTGAGATTGTAACAAATTCTTAATTTGGTAATATCCGTCTAATCCCGGAGCCTAATGTTATTGTTTCATTTGCCTGTCTTCATGATTTATTGGTGTGAAATGACTTGGCCAAGCTGTGTATGTAAAAATATATATAATATAATAACAGTGATTAATTCTGCAAACAGCCACAGAAACTGCATTTGTTCAGTAATGTCTACAACATCCAAGCAAAATGAATCCTCGAACATTTGTTTTTGGATTCTTTTACAGCGTTTCTCCTCCAATAACTAAAGATGTCTTGGAAGTTTCTTGAGCTGATTTACTGTTAGAGGTGATTTTTGCGTCACAGCTGTCATATAATATAATATATAATATAATATAATATAATATAATATAATGTAATAATAAATTCTGTGTGTATCCTGTTGTGACAACTGGCGTGTTTGTGTCTGACATTTTGACAGTTTGTAGTCGAAGGACTTGCACTGAAATGTCAAATGAATCTATTGGACCAATAGAAATATCAGCTGGGAAATATACTGTATATTTTATTTTATTTATTTTTCGTTTTTGTGTGTGTTTAATGATAGACAGTAAATTATGCAGAGTTTGGGTGGGTAATTTTTTATTATTATTATTTTGTTTTGATGCACTCTTCTTTTCATGTGATCTTCAATGGGAGAAAACAAAAAGAACATGTTTATTTACTTTAAAGACAGTTTCACAATCAAATATTTTCATGATTTCCCAGATTTCCCATGAGACACTCTCGGTACCCGGGGTGAGTTCTGCAGTTTTTGGTGTTGCTTCAGTGTTATCTTGCAATAGCAAAAAACTAATTGCTTTTGCATTTGTGGCTCCATTGAGCTGGCGGCTTTTTAAATGTGTAAATATGTGCATTTTGAAGGACTTGTCCCTCAAGTTAATTATACAATCAATCATCATACAGTATTTTACAAATTGCTATATGCCTTGCATTCTGCCCCTCCTGCATCATTAAATCATTGTTTTACTATTATTTTTCATAACTGTGTGGAGTTTTTGGTGGTTTATCTCTTTATCCAGTTTAAGATGCTAATGTCTTCAATACAGCTTTTATGGGGTTCAGTTCAGCTCTCAATCTCTAGATGTCAGTATAGCATAATTATACTGTACGTGCATTAAAGTCAACATTCCAAACTTCTGGTGTTTTGAATGGAGACAATGATTTAAGTGACCATGTCCATCTCCACCCAACAGAAGCAAATCTACGGGTGACATCACACTGGGGCCCATTCCACAGGAATCTGACACCTGCTCCAGCTTTGACCTGCTGGGGTCACGGCATGTTCACCAGAGGTCTTTTGAAGAGGTGACCCTTGACCCCTCAGCTATACAGAGAGTTCAGCAGGAGCAGTTACAGAGCATCCGGGACAGAATAAGAGAAAGTGAGGCCAAGTGGCAGGAAGTAAGTGATGCTTATTTGCTTGACATGATGGTTGTGGAACTACTGAACACACAGATTTTAAGAATAAATGTTCACCCAAAAAAAGCAATTTTCATAATTTGCTTACCCTTGTTTTAAACCTGTATGTTTTTTCACCTGTGGAACACAACGGAAGATATTTTAAGAATTGTATGCACAAAAACAATTTATTGTATAATTATAGTACTTCTTAGAAAACTGTAAATTCTTAAAATATAATCCACAGAAGAAAGTCAGACAAACAGGTTTGAAATGACATGATGGTGTTGCATATATACAGTATATACTTTTTTTAAAGATCATTCACACATCACATGTTATTGTCAGACAGGTTTTTTTTTCTTTCCTGGTATTTCTTGGTTTATCACTCAATTTTCACCTCTGTTATTGCAGGATCTGAACAGGTGGAAGAGCCGACGGCGTAGTACAAACTCTGACCTCCACAGGAAGCGTGAGGAGAGGGAGCAGACTGAAATTATTACCAGTGGGGGAGGGACCAGTGCCATCAGGACTGGACAGCTCACCGGGGTGCCAGAGGAGAGGTAATATACACTTTAATATTGTTTTACACACACAGTAATGCGTTTTCTTTTTGTCTTGATACATTTTTAAAGGTATAGTCCAACCTCAAATGAAATTTCAGTTACTATTTATTTTTACCATATATTATTTCAAGTCAAATGACATGGTAATGATAATATACATTGTAGTGATAATATCTTGGGAAATACAGTAGATTTGCTTCAATGTGCGGCAGAGCAAGTACCACTCCTCATACTGTACGTCCATAGACATACTGCTGAGAGCACGTAAGAAAAACTGCTACTGCACATATGACCTACTGTATATTATACAACACCCATGTCCAGTATTGCATACATGAAATACACCCTGATTTAGATCCTGATTTGCTCAAGGAATTATGTAGATGAGTCAAAGATGCTGATTATTTATTTTTCCAACATGAATTGCTTCCTTACGCGATCGCTTGTTACAGCTTCTTTGCTGCATTGTGATCCAGAGATTTAGACCTCTTTTGTGAAAACACAGAAATATGAAAAGAAAAAAAATCGGTCAATGGTGGGGAAAGAGTTGAGTAGTTCTTAGCTAGCATCTCTGTGTACGTTTAAAGGAGTCATACAAAGCCAATTTTCCACTAGCTTATATGATTCTTTAGGGTCTTAATGGAAAGTTTGTAATATAGTTTGTTTTAAAATTGTCAGATTGTCAGGGATAAATGACTACTGCTATGTTCATTAATACATTCAACAACAAAACACTTCAAGCTCTTAGGAGTCTTGCTTGTCGCTGCGTCTCTGTCTGATTATGGCACATTCAGGGCGGGTCTGAGGTAAGACACCAGTTCAGTCTGTGTGACATGCTGCTGTCAATCAACTATTGTGAGAGTGGCCTCTATCTGAGTGACAGTATTTGAGAATGGCTTGATTTGAGAAAGGGGAGCTTATTTTTATTAAATTAAAAGAAGACTTCTAGGTGGATCTTTATCATTGTAGGGTCCAAACAGTCCAAACAGCTTGTAAAAGTGCATGTGGCACCGGATGACCCCTTCAAGTACCAATACTCCCCACATCCCCCAAACAAACAAAAAAAGTGCAACCTCTAACCTTTTCTACCTTTTTGTCTTATTTTATTTATTTACATGTATAACTACTATCCACATTAATAAATCAGCATCCCCCAAGATTAATACAGGCTCTACATATTTAGTTTGTAACACTTGCATTAACTGATGTTAACAAATTGAACTAAAGAGTTACCACATGGTGTTTACTTGTGGTTGGAGACATTTGATAGTCACACCTGTCCTCCAAGCCCTCTCCACCCCCTGCTTTTCCTGCTTCCCACCCTTTAGTACACAGGTGACCATTAACAGCCATGTGCTTTCCTGTAGAGCCCTGCCTCATCCTTAAACTCTTTTCTTGGGATTAGATCAGCAGTTCACTCCAGTTGCCTGTTCACTCTCTTCCAGCTCCAACATGCCTGGACATATGAGGGGAGCGGGATCCAGTGTCAGCAGTACTGGGTGGTCCACCACCTCACCCCTCATGAACGGGACATCTTCTGCTCTGACCAGAGGCACTAACACAGAGATGACTGACTCGGCTGGTGAATTCCTCACCCCTCCATCAGCTGTCGTCTCTGAACAGAGTTCACTGACCATGGATCCTGAAGTGTACGAGCAGCAGGGTCCAGACTTTAGCCACCACGCAAGTCTCCTGGAGAGTTTTTATTCAGGAGGAGCACGCATATCTGCTACTCTACCCAGAGGTTATAGAAGGTCAGAAGGTTCCTCACGCCTCTCCACAGGCGTCACACCCCGTCCATTTGGAGCGAAACCCTCTAAAGTGTCTCCACTGCCCAGAGTATATTCAGTAAGTGCTCACTATGTTATATATCACTTGTTATTTTATTCAAAACAAAAGAACTTCTCTTCATGTGAGTCTGGATTCTCACAGTGGAGGCTTTTGATTCTGATTAATGGGATTTTTGCTGTCTGTGTGAATATTTTTACATGGTGTTTAGTATCTCATTGTGAACAATCTCTCAAAATTCTAAGTATTAAAAGTATATTTCTTTTTTCTGAGCGGTGATGGCACTATTTTTATTTTGCATGGTCTGATTGGTTAGTGTTGGAAAATTGAAAGTGAAAGCAAAGTGATACCTGGAAACTATGTGGTGGTAATTTATAGAGCTTAGTTTTCAATGATATTTGCTCTTAATATAATTTTATAATTTTATATATATATA
>JAUMHG010000033.1:6052378-6062550 GCA_032359395.1 Enteromius anoplus | reverse complement strand
TATATATATATATATATATATATATATATAAAAATATTTTTTAACATTACAAAATCTTCCAGACTCCCAAACTTTTGAATGGTAATGTGTCTTGGTTAAGAAAGGAAATCGCATCATTTTCAATTTGAATGCTTTTAATATTTCGATCTCTGCATCACAGATATGAATCAATGGATAACCTCCACTCAACCAACTCCTCCTGGTCCAGGCAGTCCTACACTTCAAGTATCGGGAACAGGCCCCATTCTGCTTTGGGAAACACTGGCACTTACAGGAGTGGACGCAGCAGCCTGGGCCCTGATTCAGCCATCTTCTCCACTGGTCTTAAGCAGAGCTCCTTGTTTGCCTCGAGCTCTACCACTCCACCAATTACTACGCCTGAGCCGTCAGGCCCTAAATCCCGCCCGAACTCTCAGCAAAGTAGCAGGTGTGGATTAGTCCTGACCCATTTTTAAGTGTGGTATTTCAGAATGAATTTTCAGTTGAAACACTTTTAGGCCAATTTAAAGTGTAGCTTTCTTTTTTTTTTCTAAGAAGGATTTCACTCTACTTGACCTTTAACCCCAGGTATTAAAAAAAACAAACAAACAAACAATGACCATGTTCTGAATGGAATACAAGTGTACTGCATACTGCTGTATATATTGCATCAAAAATTTGAGCTCAGTATGTTTTTTATTTTAAAAAAAGAAAAAGAAAAAAAAAAACTTTTATTCAGCAAGGATGCAACAACATGAAGTGTAACTGTAACAATCTTACAAAATCTGCTGAAAGAATACTGAATTTATTGGATGGTTTAAACAAAAAACTGACCAAATGAATGCAGTAAGCATAAGAGACTTTCAAAAACATTTACAAAAATCTTACCAATCACAAAGTTTTAAACAGTAAATGCTGCAGTGTATATTGTATTTTAAATTTTATTTTTGCTGTCAAGTTAGAAATAAAGGTAGAAAAAAACTGGAACATATTGCATAGTGGGATACAGTATTCCACACATCATGGTTTCATTGTGCATGTTTTGTCAATTAAGGTACGCATAAATAAAATTAGTGTGTACAGCATATATATACGCAGTATTGTATGGTATTCCGAACGTTTTAGTACTCTGCCCCCAGCCTCCACCTCTTAAATGTAATCGAATCAATGCAAGGGCAGAGCAATACTGTCTTCTATGTGACATTGAACTCTGACACTGGCATGTGGTGCCTGTAGGCTGGTCAGTGGCAGGCGGATGTGCTCGAGGTGCAAGCAGCCTCTGGGGAAGGGAGCTGCCATGGTCATCGATTCCCTGGAGCTCTGCTTTCACATTGGTTGCTTCAAGGTGAGACCAGAAGTCACCTGAAAATGAGAGCGAGCGGGCATTCCATGGATCTGTTGCACTTTGCTTGGGTTTTTAGCCTTCGTCATTTGGGGGTGCAGGAGATCATTAATCACCTAATATCAATAAATTAACTTGTTGTTGTGTAGGCAGTCAGATTACAAGCTTGCAAAACATATTAGAAATGGTAAATCTTAATTTATAGGCCTAATTTTGAATCCAATGGAAAAAAAAAAAAATATGTAAAGCAATACAAATGGTTATTCCAGTAGTATTTTAAAGGGATAGTTCACCCAAAAATGAAAATTGTGATTTTAATTTCTCTCATGTCATTCCAAACCTGTAAGACCTTAGTTCATCAACACAAATTAAGATGTCTTTGATAAAATCCGAGAGCTTTCTGTGAATGCATAGACTGCAGCACAGCTTACACCTTTGAGAACCAGAAAGGTAGTAAGGACACTGTTAAAATAGTCAATGTCTTATCAGTAGTTCAACCATAATGTTTAGAAGCAAGACTTGATGTCTCATGGACTATTTTATTCATGTTCCTGCTACCTTTCTAGGTTTTGAGCAGTTCTGTTGGGAAGCCCTTAGTTTTCGTTATATATATTGTTATTTGTGTTCCAAAGATGAACCAAGTTTTTATGGGTTTGGAATGACATGAATGACTGAATTTCCATTTTTGGGTGAACTTTCATTTCTCTTTAAAGTTGAATAAATTTTTTTTTTTTCTTTAAATTGAAGTCCAGCCTGTTTTCTGATTGCCTCATTGCCAATAAACTTGAAAATGAACACAACTTCTGACTAACCTCAGTGTTACTGCTACCATTGCACCACCAGAACCCTGCCAGTCACTGATCACACAGGCTTTTCCAGTCACGAAACTATACTGTATTTTCCGGAATATTCTGTTATTCATTTTATTCTTTTCTTTTTTTTTTTTTTTTTTTTTTTAGTTCTAAGATATGTGTCTTTACATATGCACACACATATTACATTATTTCAGTTATTTATCTTCTGAGAGAAATGAACTTGTAGACCACACGGAAAATACAGTATTTGCTTTCCTTTTACTGAAGCTTGCTCCTTTTAGATTCGTGTGTCCGGTTGCAAGGGTTGTGTTTCGTTTACGGTAGCTCCTAATTTCTTCACTGCTGTACAGGAAGGTTACATCACTGCTTCACCAGCCTTCACTAAAGAAATCACCTTTCCAAAGCTAGCTGTGGTGGAGGATCTGCCCACGCTGACCCAATAATCAGTATTTCTAATGAATAAATCATTTGCCTGATTTGGGAGGCTTTGGGGCCTTTGGAGTTGAAAAAGGGTTGTATTCTCTCATCTTGATGTGTGTCCAGACTCACTGTTTCTTGTTGATCTTGCAGTGTGTCAGCTGCAGGACTGACCTTGGGAGAGGGACTGAGTCCGGAGCTCAGGTCCGAGTCCGACACGGACAGCTCTTCTGTAACACCTGCTACAGCAGAATCCGAGGTAAGCAAAAACCAACATGCAATTATAAAACCAGACTCAATTTGAATAATCAAACTATGAAATCTGAGAATACTAACTTGCAGACTAGCCTTTATTGCTGAATGAGATTACACTGCTAATGGTGCTGGATCCTGATTAAAACCAGCCTAATGTTAGACACGTAACAAACAGTTGAACACTAAAAGATTGCTTTTCCTCACATATAGTTATATTTATATTATATTTAGTGTTGTCAAAGGATTTATCGTGATTAATCCCATCCAAAATGTTTTAGTTTATATATTTGTGTGTATTGTGTATATTATGTATATAAATATACACGCACACATTTATATATTTTAAAAATGTTTGCAATTATATTCATATAATTTATATAATACATAAATATGATTAAATATATAAACGTAACATATTTGTCTTAACTATAATACATGAATGTCTGTATTTATATGTACGTAATACACACATTACATAAACAACACTTTTTAGATGCAGTTAATTGCAATTGATAATTTGACAGCACATTATATTATATATTATATTATATTATATTATATTATGCATTAAGATCTCATGCTTAAGGCTGCATTTTTTTAAAACCTGTAATATAGTCAAATATATATTTTAATAGTAAATTAACCATTTGCTATTGGAATATTTTGTAAAATGCTGCATATTTCTCTAAAGCTGATTTTGTGATCCTCAAGAATGATTTTTCTAATTAAAAAAATATATATATATGTAGTACCTTTTTAAAATATTACATAAGTTATGTATAGATAATCACAGCTAAATCTTTTATTTATTTATTTATTTATTTATTTTTTGAGATCATGACATTTAATGACCATTTCTGAGCTCCTTTATTATTATGATTCTCAGTCTAAAAGTTTCAGTTTGAAAACCTTTGCTTTTAGTTTTATTAGAACAACACTTCTAATTGAAAGACTGTATGCATTTTCTCGCAGTCTGTTCCTCCGTCTCCAAGTGACCAGAATGCATTGCAACAGATCGAAGAGGAGCATACCATAGAAGCGACCTCAGGAATCACAACTATTAGCACAACCTAACCACTGCAGCAGGCTTTATCCACTGCTTCCTTTCACTGCTTTGACAATCAATATATTGAGACTGGTATTTCTGTGATTGTTCTCGTAGTAAGACCGCTACATAGTGACGAGTTCAAACATGTTATTTTGATCGCTGCTGATACCCGAGGTTGTTTCTGTACTGGCTGTACAGCTATGCATTCCATGTGGCAAGTAATAACATGTCTAATGTGTCGAATGACTTCTAAGAACTGTTTATGTTCGTTTTTGAAGTAAGGCCTTGCTCCACATACTCTCATATCTTTAATATAACCTTTCTTCATAATTATTTAATAAATGTTGTAGCACTTTTTATTTGGTAATCGAACACTTTTTTTTTTTTTTTTTTTTCTTTGGTAGATATCACATAGTGGTGAAGGGGTTAAGCCATTGTTCTGTATCCCTCAATTAGGAGGAATGGTATTATGTAACAAGCTGCTTTTAAATAAATCTATTTGATCAGTCATACATACAGATGTTGAAATGCATTATCCAGTAGGTGGCACTCTGGTTGTAACTGACATTTTTTTTCTCTGTTTTAGAAGACGCAATGTTCTGCCAATCAGATGGCCTACACATAGACATTGCATTGCATATAATTGTAAGATTAAATTACCTGGGATGCTTTTTTCCAAGCCCCTATGCCAGATGTTTCTGTTTGATGTTTACATGTCTCTCTCCTTGTATGACATAGGCTAGATAAAACTGGCTAAACAAGTTAAATTGAGTGTTGCCATGGAAATAAAGCTTACTTTTAAATGGAAAATGATTATGTACCGAAAGTATATTCACTCCAAAAACCCTTTACTTCGTCTTTTCCCCGCTGTACATATCATTATCTCTTCATGTCTTGAAACCGATGCATACTTAAGTCCAAATATGGATAATTTAAGAGTGGCTGCACATCTTTAGAATTCTCTGCTTCCTGTCATTAACTTGCTCCCACAGTCATCACCATTACAGCTGTTACCTCGTTCTCAATGGCTCTGTAGTGAAGATTTATCTAAGAACTTATTTGTTGGAATGATAACGGCTACTTGCAGCACTTTGTTCTAAATGTTCTATTTTCCTTTAGGGTGCTGGAAGTTTTTGACTCCTGCAGTAAGTTACCCATTTCAACCACTAGTTCATAATATTTCATACCACTTCCAATTGACGGAAAAACAGCCAAAGTCATGTCACTCGGTGGACATCTTTGAAAAGCCTTTTGGGCATCTAAGAGCATCTCTTTAAATGGGGAAAAATCGAATTCTTTAGAACTGTTCGCAAAGCTTACGATTAAATTTCATATGTGAAATCACAAACTAAATCCGATGACAACAGAATCATAAATGTTGTTTTTTCTGCTCAAATAGCTTTTTTTTATATTTACATTGCAGTCTCTGTGAAAGATAATGCTATAGCCAGTCATTCTACAATAAAATATGCGTTCTGGGGAGGAATGCCTTTGTTTTTAAAGTACCCATTTCAACCGCTAGCTGTCAGTCTTGCACACTACACCTTTAAAAACCCACAACCAAGTACTCCAAAAAAAAAAAAAAAAAAGAGCATTATCAATAACCATAGATATCTTATACTGACTAGATAGGCCCTCTGACCTGACGCTGCTGTCCATAGGAACGATGCGTCAACATCGCCACCATCTTGTGTCGGGGGAAGCCGCGTCTACTCTGCTTTAGTTAATTTACTTAATTTTCAACTGATTTTTTTAAGCCGTTTGGTTTATTATAATTGTCAGACATGTATTTATGATAGAACATAAATTAATTAATAATTTTAGTTATATGATATAAGTCAAATAATTAATTAATCTATGTTCTCTTATAGATATGTGATATATCATATACAATACAATACGATACTTAGACACACCTACACTGGGCACTGATGGGCTGCTGAGTTGATGTTACAGGCCCGTCGGATGCAGTGCTTAGCCGAGCGGATCACGGTACCTTGACTTGGTTTTACTAAGCGTCCGTCGTTTCTCAGGGTAAGCAGATGGTAGTTATAGCCGAAAGATGGTATGGTCGAAACTACCAAACTACTACGACATAAGTCCATTATAGTTTTTTTCCCCGTTTTGTTGTCTGGCCCTTTAAATGCTCAGGCTTATTAACCAGGGGAGATTATGTTTCCATTTCATTGTTTTTATGGTTCATAAATGGGAAGAAATCTTTCTGAAAGTGTTTCAAATGTTGTCTTCCTCTATGTCATTACCGTTATAGTGTAGCTACTTCACTATTCTCGTCAAATTGAAACTTCATAGTTTTTTTTGTTTGATTGTTTTTTCATTGTAGTTTTCATCCTTAACTATAATATTTGCACAAAAGTGATAAGTGATGCTATTTTGATGAACAGATGGTGCTCGTCCTTCCCTCTCCATGCATGCGGATACCTCTTCCCTCAGCAGTATGTTCTTCCCAGAACCGTTATGGAAGTCATGACCCTAGTGCGCTAGCCACAAGGGTTCACATCGCCCATAAAGCACAGCATTCCGTTCATGCGTGCAACCAAGTCTCAGATGTGTCCTCTTGCTTAGTTTGCCAGTGACGCTCAGTTCATGCAATCTGAGCTTTATATCTGCTGGCTGAGGTCAACAGACTCCGTCGGAGAGACCCAGGGACAATTGGTATCATTCTTCAACTGATTTAAATGCACCCAAATAACCCTGCAATTGAATTTCGAATATAGAGACATAAAAACCAGCCTGGGTCTGCCAGCCACGGTTTCTTTTTATTTGTCCTGTGTTTGCAAAAAAAAAAAAACTACTCCCTTTTTATTAGCATAACCTATTTTAGTCCTTTGCTTCTTGTTTTCTTTATTCACGTTGACATTTAATCTCTCTATCTGTTGTGTTCAAGACCTGTATATTTTTACCGTTCCCTTCAGCTAGTAAATAACACATGGCCTTTTTAAGGGCACGCACTTCAATGTCTTTAAATGGGAGTGCTGTGAGTTTGAATTTATTTAGCTTATTCTTTACCGTCATGGCAGATCTAGGACTGTCCCTCTAAACCCCTGAAGCAGAATAACAGTTCTCAGCCAAATGCAGGATGTTTTGTTTTGCCTTGCAAAGCATATCCACAAACAAGAAGCCGCTCGTGTTAGCTTGGGAACACAGTTTGAGAAAATCCAGGATGGTTTGGAAAATGCCTCCCACTCCCTTAGTTTGAGCATATTGTGGTCTTTCTGTATATGTCTCAGATAAGGCCTCTCAGACTATATATTACAGGAAAGTCGGAATTCATATTAAATTGTAGATTACTGTACCACAGATCAGTGGAATCGTTGCATAGATGAAGAAATGAAACATTAAAAACCTCACTGGTCTCACTTTCCTGTTAATGTATTGGGCCTGTTGTGAAAAGAGTATTCCTGGAAATCCGTGTAAACTGCATTGTCTGTGAGAGAAATACTAGGGATGCAATGGTACAGTGAGCCCATGATTTTCTGGTCACGGTAACGGTTCGGTTTCGATACGTCAATATTATTGTACAGTATAAAGGGAGGTCATTTGCCCTTTCTATTTCAAGTTATCAAGGTACAGAATCTGTACCTTTTTTACATTTAATATCGTCTAAGTCAAAAGACCACATTTATTTTTTAAAAAAGAACACTTATTTTTGCCCTCTTTCAAAATACGGAAAACATAAAAAGTGCAGTATAAAGTGAAACATAAACATTATTCAAATAAATATTGACAGCAACAAGAAAATACTTATATTTTCTAAATACACCATCAGAACGAACAACAATAACAAAAGGTATCACTAAGTGGTGGTGCTTACTCGCGTCGTAAAATTCTGGAATAATTTTGCTGCTGAAATGTTAACCTATGCAGACGGTGTTTGGCCGAATTTTGACTCCCTGCCGAATTATGACTCCCCTTGTTGAAATTAATACTAATCTTAACCCCTCCCCCACACCTAACACTAAACCTACCAATGCTAGGGAGTCATAGGCTGCATCCGAAATCGCATTCTTCTTAAGTAGGTACTACATTTAAAACCGACCGTTAAAACAGTACATTCTATATAGTATGAATGGGGATAGTATGAATGGAACTCGGACGTACTACATCCGCCGTATTGATGTTGTCACGTGTCACGCGTCGTCACAATGGCGCGACAATTTAAACTTTCAATAAGTCATCCGCCATTTTTTTTATATGACGCCTCCTCTCCTGGAGCCTCATAGGATAGGAAAGTGTTCATAGTATGCCTACTATAGAATTCGGCCGGAAGCAGTAGGTCATCCGGGTTCTTCTCGCCTACTGAATTTCGGATACTATGAATTCGGACATACTACTCGGCTCGCATACTGTTTTTCACGTACTATATAGTAGGGAAGTAAGCGATTTCGGACGCAGTGATAATCTGGCAGGGGGTCAAAATTCGCCATTACACCAGAAACAGAATTGATTCGTTCGTCTCTCGAGGCTTCGGGTTTTATGAGTCGTTCGTTCATCACGTAACAGCCCCATAAGCTTAACCCAAGCAGCCTGAGGCGGAAACAGAATTGATTTGTTTGTCTCTCGAGTCTTCGGGTGTTTTCGAGTCGTTCGTTCATCACGTGACGGCCCCATAAGCTTCACCTATGCAGCCTGAACCGTGCACGACTGAACAAATCACGAGACGACTCGTTCTTCCGGAGTCACTTTAAAGATTTGTTCAAAATGAACGAATCGTTCAAGAACGAAACATCACTAGTCTTGAGGATTTTTGACCATCGCCTGATTGTCTATGCGCTTAATACACAGAAAATGCCAATTTTAATTAAAAAGAAAGTTTAATGGCTAAAGTAGGCTAAGTACCAAAATATCGCGGTTCACGTGGGTGTACCGAACCGAACGGTTCGATAAAGAATCGAAAACCGTTGCATCCCTAAAAAATACACATTGCTGAATTTCCCACAGCAATGAATGGAACTGCTTAAATTATAAACAACGTGCAGTTAGACAATGATTTTATGGGTATTCAGAAGCAGAGGAGATTTACCTTTTTTTTTTTTCTTTGGCATACAACTAAATTACACAATTACTTCTGTCTGTCCGCTAAATGTTTAATTTAATTATAGTTTCACATGGACAGGTCATCTAGTGTGATCTTGTGGCTGGACCTTAGAAAAGCAGTCATGGACGGGGTTTTGGCTTTGGCCTTTGGACAGACCACAGTCTTGAAAGACCTCCAAGTATTGACTAGTAAAAATTTCCACTCACATGAGCACTCTTACAATTCTGCATCACTTCCAAATTTCTTTTTCTTCAGTTGATGTTAATAAAAGTTTGTGAACTTAGTTCCAATATAAGTTTTCATATTAGACTTTAGAGGTTAAAGATAAATCGATGCTGCTAGAGTCGACTTATCATTTAATAAACAGACAACCAATTTTTCCTGGCTGGGGACTATTTTCAGGCGCTGCATAATATCATTGCATCTGGTAGAGCCATGCTACAGCAGCAAAGTTTGATTATTACGCTGGAATGAGCCCTCTGAATCGCAACAACTCCAACTTGAGAAGTGCCTTAAAAGGAAACAGTGGTAATATTTGTGCTTGTACTGTAGTATAAGTAGTGTGCACTTAGTTAACTGTAAAAACGAGGCGTGGAACTGTCGCAGCAGTATTGGGTAAAAAATATTTTTTCATGCCTCAAAAGTCTACAGAGTAGCCTACAGTACATATGTAGTAGTGCACATTGCCTGTAGTTAAAGAAAGGTATGTCCGGGAATGATGTGGGGAGGGAGGGTTAGAATAATTTATTATCATAAAATAATAATAAAAATATAACAACAAAAATAAATACTACAAAAATACAAACAGCTACAGTAACAAACATACGTAACAAAACAACAGTAATAATAACTAAAAAAATACTTGTATTTAAAAGTAAAAGTATTTCCATTAAAAACAAAAATAACTACAAGAATACAAGATAGCTGCAATAATAATCTTCAAATGACATATACACAAATATATGTACACTGATTGAATCATTTCAATTATATTTGTTTCAGGGAATTTATAAAACCACAAGCTGGTGACAAACCACAGACTCCTTTTGGAAACCAACTAAAAAAAGTTGTTTTTATAAAAGTTTTAATCTACTCAATATTAAATATCAACTATATGTACAATTCGTCGTCGAGGTCTGTTCCTCTCATGCTTATTTCAGGAGTTAAAGTAAAAAAAAAAGCCTGAGCCTGAACTTTTTTTAGGGGGGGGGGTAAAGTACTTACACTTATAACAGGCATGAAAATGGAGCTTAAAGTACC
>JAUMHG010000033.1:6036043-6052278 GCA_032359395.1 Enteromius anoplus | reverse complement strand
TTATATTTAAAACATTAATCTTAACAGAACAATTAAGAATTTATTTTAATCGCACTCATACCACCTCCGAGCCTCAAATGTCTAAAACAATACATCTAAAATCATCTTTGTGTTCTTCTGTGCACCTCTGTAGTTCAAATTCATTTTGTTAATACTTATTTCATATGATTGGTAACTTATTTTTTGTGTACTTCTTCTAATTTCTACTGTTTTAATTAGCGATTATAAAGAAGCTAGCAACGAGTTAAATTGCAGGTACTGTGGGCTACGCTCCTCTCTTACTTCATTTTAGTTAAAAATGCTTCCATTTATTCCAAAACGCGCCGTATACTTTTCTCTAGGTAATGAACGATGCCCATTCCCAAATGATTCATCCTATTGAGTCAATTCTGAGTCAAAGGCTTGATCACCAGCTGGCACAGCCATAGATATGTGTAGAATGACTAGACGTCCGCATATGGCGGCCGTCTTACCACAGGCTGCTCGCTTACCCAAAATATTGTGTTGATAGTAAAACATGTTATCTTTAAATAGCCATAACGTGCTCAGTTTTGAACCGATTTTCTAACGGTTTGATTTATTATAAACGTCAAATATGTAGTTATGACACTGAATACTTTTGAATAATTATCTTATGTTCTAAAAAAAATGGAATAATGTTCTAGAATAGGTAGACTAAGCCTACAAGATTCCCCTAAACAAGAACCGCTGCATGTTGAAATCCCCATCCTGTAGTGATGACAATAACACAGCACAAAGAACTAAAGTCCATATTTCCAAATTGTCAATAAAAATATTTTTACACATAAAATGGTATTAAGCCAGTTTGTTTTCGACATTATAAAGACCATTTTCAAAGATTTTTTGTAGATTTATTAAAATCAATGTTTGGACAGAGGTGTTAGAGACATTTAATGGATTTTTTTTTTTACATTTTCATTAAAATTTAGCGAAGTAACAAAGGTGTCCCAGTGGTGCTGGTTCTGGGCCTGATAAGTGATGATGAAGTGAATAGGTTGGCAGGTTGTGGGTCGCTAGGCTGTGCAGGCCAGGAAATCTGGACAAGGGGACAGCAACAAGAGATGGTAGGGCAGTCGTTGGGTTGGGACTTCAGGTGCGATGAGGGCCAGTGGGACATCAAATGCAAGGATGGCTGATGACTGGAAAAGGTTTACCTCACAAGTGAAGTTAAGAGGGGAAGAAATAGAGTGGGTTAGCATTACTATAACTCATGATCAGTGGTGGCTGGTGAATTTGTCCTTTTCACATACAAAGCATTCTGGTGCATTCTGACAAAATAATAATAGTGATTGGGTTACGGCCAATCTATTGTGTCAGTAGTCTCGCGTAGCCAGACCTTCAGACTGACGGCTGAAGGTCTGGACTTCATAGCCGCTTATTTTGGCAAGGCCCACCTATAATCCACCAATCACAGTTCGTTTTGTTCAGCGTCACGTTTCGGGGTGTGGAAATGTCCCCACAACAACAGAACGGCGTGCAACAATCAGTCAGATAGAAATCCCGATGAGACGCTTCAGTAAACATATGTTTAAGCATATCTCTCCATGTTTTTAACACCCACGAGCAATTCTGGAGAACCGAACACATTACTGAATCAACCAGCTGCGATGTCAGCGTCTGTTGTTTCATGTTTGCCAGAAAAACATGGATGATATTCCCCCCCCCATTTAGATAACGTAACTTCACTTGGTCTTCCATAATAGATAGGAGGGGACGCACAACTAGTAAAATTGGATCACATACTTATGAGAATCCATCGTTTAACTGATCTTAATAAATGCTTATTGTCACTCATATAAACACGACAGGGTTTTTTCCGCAATTACACGTCTGCGCTTTGTTTCTCGGCGGACCGAAAATAAACGCGACACTCGCGACCCCCGGAAATCCGCTCAAATTCAACCAATCAGATGATGACTTCGACACTGCTGAAGTGTTTCCAGAAAAGTGTACCGTATGGATCAGACGTTCAGCCAACGCTCCGTGGGCGTGACGTCTGAGGCTGAGACTATTGTGTCAGTAACTTCACTCATAAATCTATCTACAGCCATATACGATGAACAACCACACATAAAAGGTTGCACATATTATATTGGTATTTTAAGACAGACTTAAAGCATGATGCCACCATAGGTTTGCAGAGAACAATGTACATGCACACATGAAAGGGGTGGGGTTGTGAGAGCCGCTTTAACCCAGTGTTCATCCTCACAGGAATTATTATTGCTACTGACTAAAATAAAGTAGTTTTGAGTGTCTAAAATGTGCTGTAATAAACAACAAATGATATACCTTGCAGAAACAAAAACGAATCACATTTAATCACGTGTATATTGATATATCAGTCTTATACACCTTCAATTATTTTTGGTCAGTGATACACCTACCCTTTGAAGATGTGCTGGGAAGCTTAAAATGGATGGCACAACACCATTTTTAATCCGCAGTCTGCCCGGTCCTGTCGAAGTCCTCGGTCTTGAAGTGCTCACCGCAGATCAGTGTCCTGTCAGTGGCAGCAAAACCGTCCCTTCTTAGGGCAACTTCCCACTTCCTCCTCCTCTCTCTGGATTTGGGAAACCTTAAAAAGGTGAGAAATGTACCCAGATATATAAATTATTGTCAACATTTTAAATCCATCTTTCCATTTAAGGCCAAGGACACAAGTAAACACCTAGATTATCATATGTTGAGGGTAACTGTATGTAAGTATGTATGTACGTAAAGAATAAGATAAACACACTAAAAACTTTATTCAAACATTCAGTGATTATGTAAACTAAATATTCTAAACCTTGTGTCAACAACAACCTAGCAATACTATTATGTAATACTGTATGTTCAATAAACTCACGGTACTACCCAACCTCGGTTTTGCTAGCAAAGGATGAGCCCATCTTGTTTTTCTGACTTCTCTAATGTAACCAGCTCTTAAATCCAACTTTCGAGGTAAAAAATGCAGCATATGACTCCTTCAGGAGTTTGACATCCCTGTAATAGTTCATGTATTCTTTGTTTAGGTGGTTCACTCTTACTGATGAATTAACATTTTAGCTGAATTGCTTGTGGTGATAGTTGTAATATTGCGTGCAGATGCAGATTTTGCTGATGTTCTGCTAATGTTACAGTATGTTTATGTTTAAATTGAGTCAGTTTATCAGTTGAAGAGTTCTTTTGGGATGAGTTCTCATTTTAGAGGTAACTCTCTAGTGGAGAATGCTGAACAAAATTAGACAGAAGAATTAAGATGCAAGAATTATTGAAATGTTGCAGACTCAATAAAGAAAGTACATTTGACCTACAGGGAGATTCAGGCAAGTGTGTGCGTTTGTTTCTGAATTCTGTTTGCAGCCTTATGTTTGAGGTCTGAACTCATTCCCATTAGCATCTTGTAACCTTTTCCTCGCACTCATTTTCCTCGCACTCATTTTCCCACATTGTGCAGAAATGTTCTGTTTATTCCTCCTCATAGGGATCCATTGTGATTTAGCTGTATGTCGTTACATTAACTGCCTATGTATTGACACTCTTGAAGGAGAATGTGGCTGATATCGATTTAAAATAATTAGTTCATGTTTTGGTACAATGCAGCTCATCTCAGGCTGATATGCAGGTCCAATTGTGTGTACTTGACTATAGTAATCAGCTAAGAGATAGGTATAGCTCCTGTACTGTATTGTGTGTGGGTGGGACATTCTGACTGAAAATATGTTTTATTATAAAATGACTCAATAATAATAGACCATGCAGCTGTCATTCCATGACACACATAGACAGGTGTGTGGTAGAATACTGAACTTTTCTGGAAGGAGAAGGTGGTGGTTGTCGTATCATGCACTAAAATAGAACCAGATGACAAAAAATTCAAATGTCCATTATGAAAGATACCATACTGAATAAGCTGAACCATATTGTTAGGTATAAGTTCTATAATTCGTAACAGAGATGATCAGTTCAGGGGCAAATAAAAGATTGGTTTGAGTTGCAATATAAAACGGACATATTAGATGGCTAAATATATATTTTTTTGGGGTGGGGGAAATACTTTTTAATATAGTCATTAAAAAAGGCAAGTGAACAGATATTTTATTTGTGGTGGGAAATATACACAGAGACAGAGAGAGAGAGCATATAAAGAAGGAATTTCGATAAATCAATGCAACGTAGAATGCAGCGAGAACTATTCTGCTGAAAGATGTTTGTAAGACTTAAACTCTGCACTACAAGAATGAAGGGATGAATACCCGGATGCCTTTAATAACTGGAATCAATTGAAAAATGTTCAAGAATGTGACAAATGTGGAATATATTAAAATACCAGGAGGCCTCTGGTCTTTTTCCTTGGTCAGTATTGTAGGTTTTGTGTAGTGATACCATGAATAAAGCACACAAAGGCAGTTTCCATTGTTGCATAACGTTCCAGAAAACTGCGACATGTGCTGGTTTTATCACACCAAAGAATCATTTGAAACAAACTGTTATTTGTACATGCAGAAAAAGAAATGGAAGAATAGAGTGTCTGCATATCCATGCGTGTTAATGTGTTTTTGTGGGCATGGAAATGACTGTGTTGAGCAGGTCAAGTGCGCTGCCATTTTGTAAATGTCACAAGTTAGCATTACGGATCAGTGTCTTCTGTTGACCTGAGATTGTTTTTCTCACTGGATCACTGATATTTCAAATCAGGGCGCCAAAGCTTCAGCCACAATTGGTTTTCTCATTTATCCAGTAATGTATGTGTGTGTGATCAGTGTGTATCAGCCCACACAGAGCTCAGTTCACACATTCTTGGAGTGTGGTGGGTTCACAGTGCTGCAGACATTCGAGCCCTCTCTGGTATCTTTAATTGCTCATTTATTTTCTCTTATTGCTCTAAAATATTCTTTGCTATCTCTTGATTGTAAAGGTGCCTTTTAATAGGGCTGCAATGAGGCTTCCATTAACACACTGTGTTCTCTTCTTATCCGTTTCCAGAGAGAAAATAAGAGAAGGGCCGTTCCAAGGGCTGCAGGAGGAGATAACACTTTTGTACAGAGGCCTCCATTAGAAGAATAATTACTTGGGCCCGGAGTCAAGACATAGCAATGGCTTGGTTATATGTTTTATTGACAAAGCAGGAAAAGAAAATGATCTACAGAGGAACGAGATTAAGGGGCTAAAAATATCCAAAACATCACATGCCCAAAAATGATAGAATGCATTAGTGTGCACTTAATGCTTTCAGTTGCACTTAAAGTGTGAATTAGGTTTTCATGGCTTTTGGTGTGATGCCCATAGAGTATTGTGAATGTATTGTCCGGTTAATTTCCTCATTTCATTAAGATGTGATGTTGCTTTCCAGTTGACCATAGTGGTTTCCATGAATGAGCCCTGTGTACCAATGTGGTAAGCTGTTAAACAAGGTCACTTTTTTTTCCTTTCAAATTGGTTAACCAGTCAGCCATTGCACCCTTTATCTAATGTTTATATGTTGATGCTCTGAACTCTCAAAGTGTTTCTAAGTCCCTCACAGCTAGATTGTTTTATTTGCTGTTGATTGCAGATAATTTCTCATTTCTTGCAACTTCTGCTTTAACTGCCGAAATCTGCAAAACATCTATTTCTACACAGCAACAAACTTGCATTGATAAAACTCTTCAGATTGAGTCATCATCACAAAGACAGTTTACTTGCTCTTGTCTTGAATAAGTTTTGAATTTCTGATTGAGTATGATTGTCGATTTGATATATTTCTATGATCATATTTCTATTTATGATTTCCATTTTAGTTTTAGTGATTTAAGCTTCAATTTATTTTATTTCTGTTGGTTTTCAAGCCAAAGTTTCTATATTATGATTTATTTCAGATTTAATGTATTTAGATGAACAAAAAACAAGCTTAAGTGTTCATTCATACATTTATTCATTTAGCAGACGCTTTTATTCCAAGCGACTTGAGGCAGTTGCTGCAACCGAGAGCCAGTGCAGAGAGATAAAGAGAGGTGTGACATGGGCTCCTTTGGTTCCACTGAAGACCAGTCATGCTGCTGCATTCTGAATAATTTGTAAAGGTTTGATTGCACACGATGGACGTCCAGCTAAAAGAGCATTACAGTAGACCAGTCTAGAATTGACAAGGGCCTGGACAATGCAATGTTGTGATGTTGTGCAGTGCAAACCTGCAAGATTGAGCAGTTTTTGCATGAAGAAATCATGCTGTAGAGTTGGAGCGGCAGGGAAGACAAGAAGCTCAGTCCAGGTTGAGCTGTAGGTGATGTTCTTTCAACCATGTTGAGATGTCCACCAGGCAGTCTGAAATCTGTGCAGCTACCATTGGATCATCTGGTTGAAATAAGAGACAGAGCTGTGTGTCATCAGCATGGCACTAGTAGAAGAAATCACGTGC
Organism: Enteromius anoplus; assembly: GCA_032359395.1. Taxonomy (NCBI): domain Eukaryota; kingdom Metazoa; phylum Chordata; class Actinopteri; order Cypriniformes; family Cyprinidae; genus Enteromius; species Enteromius anoplus. The sequence goes on along the minus strand of JAUMHG010000033.1, from coordinate 6,045,875 downwards.
CTGTACTCATATAATGGTACCCAGTGATGTAATCTAAATGAAGAAGAGGAGGGGTCCTAGAACTGATCCCTGAGGTACTCCAGTGAGCAGTTGATGTGCTTTGAAAACATCCCCTCCTCAGGCCACTTAAAGGGACCTACAGTACAAGTGAAAGAGGATTCAAACCAGCAAAGTGTAATCCCTGTAAACCTGACTGATTAATGTCCAGATTGATTAGTGTCTGTGAAAGAAATAAGGATCAACTCATTCAAGTGTTTTTTCGCTATTAATGGAAGGAGAGAGACAAGTCCGTTGCTATCAGTAAATTAAGTGTTTAATGTAGTTGGGGTTACCCGAGCCCGCTTGAATGCGGTGGGGAAGGTGCCTGTGAGGAGACATGTGTTGATGATGTGTGTGAGTGCTGGAAAAGCGTGTAGAGGAGATTGCTTGGAGAAGTTGTGAGGGGATTGGGTCTATAGGTTATGTTGTAGGACGGCTGGAGAGGTGAAGTTTGGATACTTCTGCCTCAGTGAGGGGACAGAAGGAGAAGAGGGGAGTTTTAGCAGATGTGGTTGGTTTAAGTTCCTGTGTGTGAGGAGCTGAGAACTGACTACTGATTGTTCTAGATTCGTTTTTTTTAAGAATGTAGAAATGTCATCGGCTGTTAAGGAGAGGTGGTGGAGGGGAACAGAAGAGAGAATTGAATGTTTTGAACACACTTTTATTTCGGTTTTCAGTTCACGTTTTAGTGCTTAATCATGTTCTGTTCACACACAGTTCAGTAATTTACGGGAGAGTTTTTACAGTGTGTACGTGGCCTTATTTTAATATACCTCCAATTGGATTCGTCTGAAAGAAGAAAGTCGCATGCATCTAGGATGCTTCACGGTGAGCAAAATGTAAGTTTAAAAGGTGAGTTGGTTGCCAGATTTGTGAATCCTTGTGGTGGTAAGTGTTGGAAGTCAAATAAAACTAGGAAATCTTTAGCACAAGGTTGATAAATACTAAACTTACCAAAGTCTATAAGTGGACTGCCATACTTGGAGAATGAGAACAGCAGTCCATCTAGCTCCTCTAGGAACAGGCCTAATTGCCCAGAAGGGTGATAAATGACTATAACATGGAGTTTTACTGAAGCTGTTACAGTAATAGTATGAGATTCAAATGAGTTATTATTGCAAAGGGGAGCGTGGGTTGAATATTTCCAATTGTTGTAAATGAGAAGACCTGTACCTCCACCCCTCCCAACCTGACGAGGGGTGTGAGAGAAAGAGAATTTTTCAGAGAGAGCATTAGGGGTTGCTGAGTCTTCTAGATGGATCCTGGCCTCGGTCAAGCCCAAGATGCTTAGTATATTGTATTTTATTGTATTATGACAAACTGACTCCACTTAAAAACTGATCCACTTGAGTGAAAACAGCTGTCCATCCCTTAAATTATCACAGCAAAGCCTATAGCATGCAAACGGCTTGATACTGTATCAAAACTCAAAATCATGCAAATCAAGAGGTAGTTAAAAAGTCAAATTTCAGCCAACGGCAAACTCAATCACATGAACTTTTTCAAATAATCCAGCAGTAAACAAATAAATCCTCCCGCCTAGCATATATATTTACCTTTAATCAACAAGGAATAATGAGCATATTAATAACCAAAACTATTTTGATCACATCCAACCAGAAAATAAATACATTACATGGCTTATTGTACATGGATATCCTATACAGTATATCAATATTCTGTTGTGCTTTCTACTTTGTCTACAAAAAAAAAAAACTTCCTCAGACTTTTCAACAAAGCACAAAGGCCAGTGAACACCACTGGGTCTGTTATATTACATCAAATATAAAAAAAGTGATGAAAATGTTTGCAACATTCAGAAAACACAGATTTTTAATGTAAATATATTGGTATACTGCTAGTTTAAACATTGACTACATTCGGTCAATGCAGTTACTGCCATTTGACATTTTCATGATATATTGCATATAAACCAGTGCTTCAAAAATTACATTGTCCAAATAAAAATGAAAGTGCTGTCTGTGGGTTTGTAGCAGGAGAATCAAATAGCCTAAAGGAGTGGTGTGGGGGGTGGAGTTGTATCATTGGCTGTGACCTAGAACCTCTTTAATAAAAGACAAATGGTGCAATAACATCTATCGCTTTCATGTCCCAGGGACTGATTTTTATTAAAACAAATTTCAGCTTTAAGGATGTATGATGGGCACATTTTGACTGTCATGGAAACATTTCTATCAGGTCTTCATCTCATCATTTCCATCACAACAAAAATTCTGCAAATAATTAAGTTTTACTTTGTTATAAGAAGAAAAAGGTGTCTGAAGTTCTTCTACATTCATCTCAGTGTCTAGCTTTTCACAGAGTAAATATGACTTGTGATTTTCTATAATGCCGGATTTTCAATCAAAATCTAATTTTGTTATTGTAAATGATCCAAAACGGTTAAAAATATTAGGAAATTATGAAATTTTTGCATTTATTTAGAATACATAAAACACAGCCTTAGCAAGATGAAGTCACAAAAATGTTATTACATCACAGAAGGTTATTAAACACTATAATTAAGTTGGAAATGACACTGATGGCGATGCATTTACTGTACGTTTACAAATCACATATAGCTTTAAGAATGTGAAATATGAAACTTGATAAACACTCCTAAACATACCACCATTCAAAAGATTGTGCTTATTCATGGATATATGTAAAACTTTCCTTAAAGGTGTCATTTGTTAATACATGGTGAAATACACTAATTAGCATGAACTAAAATAAAAAATGGCAAGTACAGTATTCATGCATTTTATGAATCTGAATTTCAAGATTTACTAATGCATGACTAAAAGAAAATCTGTTAATATCAAGCAGAAACAAACATGAATAGTAAGCAGATGCAGTTTTTAAGATTCATAAAGATTAATATTGTAACAAATTCATTGCTGTTAACTATAACTATAAATATAACAATAAAAAACTTTAACTATAATTATTAGTTAGTTACCTATAAAGAAACCAAACATTTATTATACAATATTGCTATTACTGAATACATTTTACTATGTCAATTCTAATAAATGTTGGTAAAAAATATTTTCACATCATAATGTCTTGTTGCAGTGCTAGTCCCATATTTAGTTTTTTTTTTTAACCACATTTTCTTTTATATACGGCCACCACTGATTGCTAGACTAAAACCACAGACTCACTTTAGGCTAGGGAGTTTACAGCTTACACTGGCAGAGTCTTTCCATAAGAATGTAAGGGAGTGACACACAACATGCTGAGACGGCTCCAGTACATGGCCTGATCTTAGTGTGTTGTAGCATTTCAGTCATTTAGTGTGGGGTCTGGTGGACTCTGTTGACTTGGGGTCATTGACCAGCCAACCACAGACTTGGGTGGTCGTCATGGAAACAACAGCCCAAGAAGGCAGACAGCTGAGGGGAGTCTGGAAAGGTATGTAGATGACTCACCTCACTGTTTGTGTGCCCGTGTGTGGGAGTATTCTTCTGAGATTTTCAATTGACTTCTCCTCTGAAGATTTGTCCGTGTTTCCCTTTGTTTGGTCAAAAAGCCTGCGGAGCTTCTGATATGACTGTGCGCAGGACATGCACAAATATGGTTAAGTATCAAATATTCACAAATTAGATTTTCATTCAGACTGTTTATTGTCTATCCCTCGATAAACGTCATAAGATGGTCCACATGAGACAAACAAAAGGTAAACAATAAAATAATGAGCACTTTTGTTCATAAACATAATTAGAAATATTAGTATTTTAATACAATGTACAAAAGGAAATAGCCAGGCTCTATTTTATTAGTGTGTCAATGCTGATGAAATCTAATGTAATTCTGTCTCCTGTCTGCCTATTGCAATGTAATGTTTGTCCCTGGTGTCTCCGGAACAAAGTGAGACCTCACATGATGGTCATTTAACCTGGCTGTTGTTATTATTTTACAGAGCTATGTCAAATTTGACAGAATTGTTGTTTTACTCATAGCGAATCAACTGTCTCACCACATTCTCAGCTAGTTAAATCCGGTTCTTGTTGGGGATTTACCAGTCATTCCCAGTACCTCTGAAGGCTTACAGGAAATTCTCTCTTCATGCATAGAAATCATGTGTTTTGTTAGCCGCATAATGAAAAATGAAGACTGGCACTTGGCAAGCATGTGTTTGTGTTTGGATTTTCCGTAACAAGGCCGACCGCTTTCTCTCTCTCTCATCTGGTTGCTTTCCCTGTCCTTTCTTAGCTTGTATGTGAATGAGTGTGTGTACGTGTTTTAGACAAAATGTAATACAGGCATATTGTGTCTCAAGAGGGTTACCTTAGAAACATTTATCTGGAAAGACAACTCAACCTTTGCCTGAGGTTGCATTATTAACAAAAACTAAATAGCACTATTGTAAGCCTGTGCTGGTTTACAATAGGTAAAGCGGAATAACTGTAATATGATAATGACATTTTTATGCTGGTGTTCAGACCTTTCTGTTAAAGAGTGCCAGTATGGTGTACAGCAAGGATCTATTTTAGGCCCTTCACTGTTTTCCTTTAGCATTCATCCCCTTGGAAATTATATTGGAAAACATGGAAATAATTACCATTATTATGCAACATCTTTTGAACAGTAAAAATGGTATAAATATTGTATATGAAAATTCAATCTAAAAGAATGTAGTCATTTACAGTAATGCATTATTATTTTCATTAAACTAGGTTAAGGTTAATTTACAAGTTACCTTTGTTTGCTCATAGTATAAATGAACTAATGTTAATCTATGCAACTTAAAACATTGAAAATGTATTAATATGGGAAACATAATATTAAATAACATTAACCTTGATTAATAAAGGCTGGTCTTGGTTTATCTTATTGCAAAGTGTTACTAAAAAACAGTTGTACAGAATAATAGTGGAAAATCAACACTCAAGCTTTGTTCTTAAACTCAAAGCATCCTGTGATGCCCGTGCCTGCAGATGTTGGTCACTGAGCAGTTATAGTCCCCATAGTACTAATATACTGCAACATGTGAAGCTACTGACAGATGGGAAGACACAGCTGTTATTCACAAAGGCCAGAGGGTTAAACCCAGAATCTTCCCGTCTCAAACCCAAACATGTCAGATCTCATATCTCTATGCTTATTTGGATCAATCTGTGGTAGCACTGCTGCAGTAATTATATGGAAAAGGTTTATTTCTCAAGGCAAATTTTATTTTTAAAGACTTTTATTTAAGATGAAAGCTTTTTAAACTTTAAAAGTTCAACTTTATCTGAAAATATCTTTTGCAATAATATGCTGAGAACATTTTGATATATTCAAGGTCGAAGCAGTGTGAATGTATCTCAGCACTGACTGCATTCATTTTAGCCCTGAGCTCCAGGAATATCTAACAGTGGCCTTTGTTCAAAGACAGAGATCATATCATGCTTTTAAAGAGTGTGCTGTCTCTGATTATCTTTTGTAAAATATGATTTCACCCACAAACAAACGTCTCCTCTCACAAATAAGCACTAGCATGATTAGAACTAATAGAAGTAGCATGGCATGTTAATTAATGTTGATATGAATAGTTCCTGTGATTATGCCGACGGTCATCATTTCCATCCTAAAATCTTGTGCGTCACAAATCGCTATGGAGACTCCCGGCCGCAAAGCCTCTGTGAGAACGTCCATCTCTCGTGATCAGAATTGTTGAGCTAACCCTACAGCTGAAGAAATAAGAAAGCTCTTATCAGTGCCGGATATAAGCTACAGCTCAGAGCAGATGTGAGCATCTGCAGAACATCTTGTCTAGTAATTCTCCCCAGCTGACACTACCCAGACACAGGCACCTTTGGCATGCTTCGCATGATGGCTGACTGACTTTTCATGCACTCATGGAACATCTCTGTTCTACCACAAGGGTTTATAATCAGCATATTTAGAGGGTTCATAAATCTTCAACCTATTTTGGCACTGCGTTGAAGAAGAACTTCTGTTGAAGCTATATTTCTGTCCACAACAAAGCACGATTCATTACTTTTAATGGTCAGACATTAGCCGGGGGTTTCAGCAGACGTGATAGGCCTACACTAGGGCACTTGTTTGCTTTTAGTGTGAAAGAAACTTTAACTTTTCAAGTCTCTGAAGTACCCTTGTTCTCTCCTTCAAAAAAGTAACAAAGTGGTACGATTGTACAGTGATGATATCAGATGAATGATTAGTCTATTCATACTGTATATATTATCATGTTTTTTTCTTTCATAATAATTTTAAATACTTTTTTAATTTTAAATGCAAACTGTATTTTTTATTATACTATTTTTGATTATGAAAATTATACCTATTGGTTTGTAGCACAGATAGCTTTGCTGTTTTAGTGCACTTATTGTTAAATGTCAGAAAATTAAACCTAACTAAGCATCCTTCTTTCTCCCCAGCTCCACCTGTCTAGATCTATTGACCAATATCCATTAAGGTATATGAAAGACATCGTCAGAATAGTAATTACAGCATAGTAATGAACAATGTTTATTTCTTGGCAGTCAATGGGACAGTAATAAGCCATTTGATTTTTAAATCTGAAATTTCTTTATAGGTTTAGAACAACCTGGGGCTGAGTGATTAATGACGGAAAGTTTCATTTTGGGGTGGAGCCACCCTTTAATTAATTTCTTCCTCAGCCTCAAAGCGCAAAATTATTATTATTATTATGAAGATTTAACTCCTGAATATTTCCTGTCTTGTCTCTGTTTTTCAGTGTCTGTTGGCATGTGTGCAAAAATTTTTTATTTGAGACATTTTGTTGTGAAAGTGTATTTCCTGTCCATGAGTTCATAAATGAATTTTGTATTACTATCAAATGAGGTGAAGCAACATGTGTGTGTGGGAATGTGCATAAGTCTCAATTTTTTTTTTTAGATATCAACACTCTTGAGTGCTAGGACAGTAGATTTCCTGTCCTTTTTACAGTCTGCAGGGGTTCCTTTTTCTCCAAAAGAGCCCTGTGTCAGAGCTAGCGGGGGTGCAGGATGCTGGGAGGTGTGCGCCTGAGCGCCTGCTTTTGTTCCCCGCCGCTGATTGATGCCGGCGGCCTTTACCATGCTCAGAAAAAGCAGCGTGAGACTAACCGGACCTCCACAGAGCGGAAGCCTGACTTGGCAGAAGACACAGTGAGAGGGAAAGCAGTGGCGACATTTACAGAGGACACCAGCACCCGCTAAAAATTCCCATTTAGGGCATGTTTAGGAGCCAATCCCTGACCAAATTCCAATATTAGCTACTATATTCTCCCACCTAGTCCGTGTTGAGTGGAAAGGTGCAAGAGGTCTGATTCTCACCTTACAGGAAAAGCACAAATCTGATGTCAGACCACATTCTACTCAAACAGTATGTGAAGGAAAAGATCAGATCTGCTTTTTATTAAACCCACAAGGCCAGGGAGGAGCTTTATCTTGTATAGATTTTCTTTGATGCGCTCAGCGATGTTATATTAAAATACAATATTGACCTGTTCCTGCTGAACATGCTGAGATGTATTCATCGAATCCAACTCATTTATAGTCTGCAATGAAAAAATGACTCATGCCCTGTGGATTTACACGGAGCCTCATTCTACAGCCTATATTCTCCATAATCTTCACGAAATAATGTAAACTGGACCTCTTTCATGGAAAATATGTTCTGCAAAAAGATGTCTGGCCAGATTTAGCCAAAGGCAATTATTAGTTAGAGGTAAAAAAACAAGCCTCTAAATCCTTCTGCTTAGACTGGTGGATTTAGTAGACTTTGATTTGTAGTGCAATTTATCTTAAATTTAATTTCTTCAGTGTACAGACCCTGGGCTATATTATGCTCTTGAAGCTTTGGGATGGCCCCCACACTGGGAATAGCAAAAGACTCCCTATTTTCCAAACCTCCTTGTGACCATTGCCCTATAGACATTCAGCCCCTGGGACCTAACAGTCAAATTTTTCAGACTCAATATCGGCTCTTTAATAGAAAATGAAATACATGGTAAACCTTTGGAGAATATAATGGTGTTTAATAATATGAACAGAATGTTCAGGTTTATTGCTCTTGCACAGGCTACCAAAAATACCTTCCTTATCTGAAGATGAAATGAGCAGGCAAGTAAAGAAAAACTCATTTGGATAATGACAACACCCTCTCCAACATAGGCATTTACAGGTGCGACTGGCTCCTGGAGTCATAAAGCGACTCTGTAAACACATGAAAATTGGTTGTCATGGGGATGACGTGAATTCTTCACTGTCCTTCACCTTTTCTGAGAGTCAAATGGAGTTCACCATTTAATTGAGTCTCATTAAACCTGACAATCTTTTAAGCATATTCAAAGCCGTTTAATTCACAACACAGGCATTCCTGATTTAGCTACTGACCCGTGTTGGTTATTAGACAAACAGAACGAACGGACGAACCTCTTGAGCATGCAGCCATGCGTTCGATTATATTGATCTGGGCTTGTCACTATGGAGTTGGTTTACATAGAGGCATAGACTCTCTGCTGTTTATGACAGAGGCTCCTGGAGAGATAAGTCTGAATGCTGGAAGGTCCTCTCAACCGTTCATAACTGTGCACTCAGGTTCTTCTCTAAATAAACGGTTTGTTCAAATATTTAATACACAGGAACTTATTTATCTTGGTCAACAGTGGGATTAAATGCAATACAATTTCAACATTATTTCCACTTTCACTGTGGCCCTGCCTGACATTTCCCTTTCAGGTTTTGTAAATCTGTGCAAGATTTTTAAGTAATGGGTGCTGTCATTCATTTAAATGTCTAATGCATTCATGTAATATGAATCTAACTATATTTCCAGGTAATAATGCTATGTTCTAACAACACGCTTTTGTTTAGTTAACAAAAAACAAAAAACAATATCAGTTTATTATTTTTCATTTACAAAAATGGTTTGGTTTACATTTAAAAAAATGCAGTGTTCCCTGTGCAACAGGTTAAACGGATAGTTCACCCAAAAGATGAAAATTTCAAAAATTACTCATGTCCTTTCATCAACCCCGTAAGGTTTTTGCTCTCCTTCAGAACACATTTGAAGATATTATTGATGAAATACCTCAACGAGGTATGCATAGTTGCAACAACCACATTCAAGGCATTGAAAGGACAATTATGAAGTATTTCATGTGGCATCAGTGTTAGTTAGTAGCATTGCTGTCTATGCAGGGTCACAAAGCTCTAGAATTGAATTAAAATGGAAGAAAAAAAGTATGGAGAAAGCTTGGAACAGCTCAGGATCCAACGCAAACAACATCATCCGTGAAACATGGTGAGCAGTGCGATGGCTTGAGTATGCATGGCCTGCAGTGGCATTGGTGTTCACTGAAGACTAGAAAAAGCAGCAGCTGGAGGAATGTACTGTCTGCAGATTCAGCCAAATGAAGCAAAGTTGATTGGGAGGAGCTTCATAGTGTTAATTAACAATACACAAAACACACAGCAAAAGCAAGTGTTTGTAGGTAAAAATGGAGAATATTCTGCAATGGCCAAGTCAGTATCCTGATCTCAACCTGCCTTGCTGATGACAAAACTAAAGGCAGACAGACCCACAAACAACAACTGAAGTCAGCTGCAGTAAAGGCCTGATAAAGCATCTCATAGGAGGAAACCCAGTCTCTGGGATGTCCATGAGTTCCACAGTTAAGACAGTCATTAATTCTATTCTGGTGGCATACAGAGCCAAAACTAGGAAAATTGTCAAACCAGTTTACAATGGTATGTGTTAGAAAAAACAAAATAAAACCACATCTCTCTTTCTCTGTCTGTGTCTGAAACATCAAGGTGGGGGGGGGGGGGGGGGG
>JAUMHG010000033.1:6024376-6036033 GCA_032359395.1 Enteromius anoplus | reverse complement strand
GGTCCCCCCCCCCCCCCCCCCCCCCCACAAATGTTTTTCATAATCCTCCATCTTTAGTGTGTTTAATTTTGGTTGACTAAAAGAATGGATGAGTCCAAAGGAATCCAAGAGAACAAATAAAGTGTCTTCCAGCTAAAAAGAACTGACCAAGACCATCTGCTGTCTCCTCCATAGCGTATGTCTCCAGTCTGGCAGAGAGAGACAAAGTATTCCACTGAATTATTACAAGCTGGAGAAGAGACCCAGAGAAACTGTTTTTTAAAACTCTGAAAAGGAGTTTGGAAGCATCCCGTGTCTACAATTAATCTTTTCTTTGACTTCTGGCTAGGGAAGTTGTACTTTAATGTAACACTAATCCCGGAAAACACCTTTTGCATAAAACAGTTTCCTATTTATATAAATGTGCAGTGTAATGTTTTCACAATATTCATAGCCTGTTATGCACATGTTTGTACTTCAGCGCGGTAATCTGCTGTTGACCACATCAATCTAGACTTACCAAATATACTGGTAACTCTGGCCTTTAGTTTGACCATGATAGCAAAGCAGGCTGTTTTTACTTCTCTGTTTAGAAGTACGGTTAGATCTATTTTTGTTAAAACAGAGGGAAGGACTTTTGTCTGTTTTGAGGAACAGATAAAATGTCATGATGGTTTGTCACTTGTATGGGTGAAATGCACAAAGAAGGAACCACAAGTTTAAAGTGTGAGAAGTATATCTGCTCTAAATTTGCATAAAACCACAATGAGATTCTACTATCATTGCTACTGTAGTGCATTAACTACACTGTCATGACAGTCGGGTGAAATTTTGAAAGACGGAGTTGCCATCTTGTAGTATAAACAATTTTGTTGATTGCAAAGTGCTTTGTATACTTTTTTTTATATACAGGCAACTACTGATCCACTTAGTATTGATATGAAACTATGCACTACATAGGCCTTATGTTTTAAAATTACTCCATAACATATAACAACTCTCACAAAGCAAATCACAGGCAGTAATTGTAATATTATTATTGTTAGTATTAGTATTTATTTAATTTTTACAATCCAGTTCACCTTAAATGACGTTTTTTTGTAACGTAAAACATGGGAATTAATGTACTTAATCCCTTTGTCTGTAATGCTTTTACCAGCTAAAGTTTCATTTGATCATTTTACAAATATTGTGGAAATATTTGATTTTTCCTTGATGTTCTGAAACAAGAAGCACTAACAAAAAAAACAAAAAACTGAACAAATAAGTAAATTTTTATGGATGAAGTAATGTATACGTGCTAACTTTTGTAAAAGTATTAAAATCATATAAAGCTGAAAAAAATATATAATGTTCTATAAATATATAATATATAATGTAAGGTTTGGAGGAATTGTTCATAAATTTAAATGAAACTTGCCAGATCGTTAAACAAAGCTCCAAGTGCATTCCCTGTTAGCTGAATTCATCACACATTAACACTGACCCACACACACACACACACACACACTTTCAGAGTCAAAGTGAGGGCTCTTTGTTTTCTGTTCAGCATATTTTTTTTGCTGGCTATCTGCTTTTTCTCTTCCTCTTGATACAACTTCCTCTAGACAGAGAATTTGTTTCTGTCTCTGTGATACTGACACTCTCCAGGTGGCCCATCATTGTCAGTCATATATTATACCTTACAGTTTTAAATAAAAGCAGGTTTACCTGTACTAGGATGTTCAAACCACTGATATTTGCATGTTGATTCTATCTGGGTAACATTATAAAGAGAAAGTATCATTTATATGGTTTGTGTATGTGGTCACAGGACTTCTGGCAGGCCTAGTTCCTGTTCTCTGTCTCCTAGTAGTCCATCTGTTTCCTCAGGCCAAAGAGTCTCTCTTCTCTGCTCACATTCACATCTCCTTTCAGAGCCTCCTCCCACTAAACCAGCTCTTGCAGCATCATCAAAGGTGTTCAGTTGGTGCACACCAGTTTATACTTTGTATCTTTACGCTGTTATTTCACACGATCTGTGACAGGATATCAACTGTGGTCTAGGTTTGCAGCAGCTACAGTTTTACAATAACTACACAGCTTGTTTTGACACACACACACGGGACACATTTAGTTCGAAAATCACAATATATAATGCAGCAGTATTTAGTGTTTCCATTCAAATATGTCTTTTGAAATAAGTTTATTATGCATGTGAAGCTGACAGAGATTTTGGCTAAGAATAAAAAAAAGATACATAGTGCAAACACAAATTATTATATCAGAAATGTCAATGTTCAATGAAAAGCAGAGGGTAGGGTAGGATATATTCACTCATAATGGAACAGCTTGCTATTTTACTACTGGAATTACACTTTATTTTTGTCTCTGTTGTGTCTGTCGAGCTTCTGGATGTACTCTCGGAAAGAAAAAAATAACAGGAATGTAATGAACTCTTAATATGACAAAAATAGTAGCCTGTTAAATTAATTAAAAAATTAAATTAAAATTAAAAATCAAAAATTGTATCACTGAAAGTACATTTTGTCCTTCCTCCTGTGAAAACATACGTATTATAAATACTGAAAATTGTTATCAGCTGTTGTTTGAATTCTGGGAACAGTTTTTTTTTTTTTTTTTTTTGGAGATCCGCTATATATTTTTTTTAATTATTATTATTTACTTACACAAAATATGCACAAATCGTCAGCTCGGCGACTGACAGTCTTTACATGTTGACACTGTGGAAAAAGACTACACATTCGTGGCGCGTAGAGAATGGAAAGGTGAGTGTCCGAGAAATGTGTTTGAATAACAGGTCCCAAAAAGTGAGTCCACTTCACTCCCTGCAAAAAACGTACTCGGTGTAACTCGTCCAGATTTTGTCCTCGTTGGGGTCGTTACTCGAGTACGCGCAGGTGCCCGTGGAGCTGCACGCAACCATGTGAAAGCCCACCTCCGCCAGCCTGTCAAAGGCTTGCTCCAGGAAATTATACTTGAGGTAATACCGAGAAGTGTATCTCTCGGGGGGTCTGTCGGGGTCTCTGCTCTCATTCAGAGTCTCCCCGAAAACTTCTTTGGCGAGGGATGTTTTTCCGCACACGGTGATTCTCGCCACCCGTCGAAATTTGGCGTCTTGTTGGATGTCTCGTCCTATGGTATAGGAGCCCCTGTACCCGATGGTGATGTAGCCGTTTTTCCTCGCGTCGAGAGACGGAGAGCGGGGGCCGGTGCTGGTGATGCTGGTGCTGGCGAGCGCAGCTTCCTCCGGGTCGCTCGGGCACACCTCCTCGCTGATGGAGTTCTCCTTACTCACCGACGGTCTCAGGCGCTTTGCCAGCTCTTGAAGTTGAAAATATTCTGCCTCTTTAAGAAGGCTCGCTTTCTCTTTGAAGTAATCGGGCAAAACCAGAGTCTGGTCCCGCAAGTAATCCAAAACATATCGGAACAGAAAGCCGTCCCTGTCCAAAAAGTAGCGTCCTTTGCTATCGGTGGTAAGTTCCGCGGGTTTTTTCTGACCGAACATGGTCCAAAGTAAAGAATTGGGCACGGAGAGTAAAGTTGAGTGGCGCGTAACATAAACTTGCCCCCCGACATTGAGCTCAATAATTTCGGGAAATCGCTGAGAGGGATCCGCGCGACTCTTGTCCATCTCTTCACAGCTGCGCGAGACCTTCGGTGCAATCACGGGACTGAAGAAGAGTGGAAAGAAATATTTCAGCTTTGTTTATGTAGGCTAAACAGAGTTACGTAGGAGGAGGAATCTGACGGCTGGATTAACTCTTTACTACCACCCCCTAAACACGAAATTCACTGTGATTTGCTTATTTGAGTGCTGGAAATGTTCTTAATTGAACAGTTTTGCAATTCCAGAGCATACTAGATAACCCTATATTCTACAGCTGCCAGTCTACATATTTTTTTTTTTTTAGGATGATTAAAGATTTTTATTTTCAGATATTTTCATCATTTATTTATTTATTGTTAGTTTTCACGCACTTGTTGTCATTTGTGTGCAAATTAAGGATTTGATTAGAAAGATCAAGGATTTTTTCAAATGGATTCCACATGATTGGCATAACAAATGTTTTCTTTTGAATGCTCACAAAGAAATATGCCTACTGCAGAATCAGGATCAAAATAATCTTTTTTTTTTGTTTTGTTTTGTTTTGAAGTGTCCTTGTAACAGTGTAATTACATTACACATCACTAGGCCTATAGGCAGGGGTGCCCAACCCTGCTCCTGGCCATCGACTGTCCTGCAAAGCTTAGCTCCAACTAATCAAACACACGTGCCTTTAATTTTCAAGCGATCCTAAAAAACGTAATAAGTTGCTTAAGGTGTGTTTGGTGAGTTGGAGCTAAACTTTGCAGGACAGTCGATCACCAGGTCATTTGCATGGAATTATGCATAATTTATTGTTATTAAGCTACTTTAATAAGAACAGTACACCTAACATGACAAGGACACTGTAAAATAGTGTTACCCAGTAAATTTCTGGTAACATTTCATATTAATGTGTCCTTGTTATATGTTACATGCTACTATTGTAATAACAATATAGTATGCATAATTACGCGCAAGTAACCCTAAGACAAACCCTAACCCTAAACATATAGTAAGTGCATGTAGGTAGTTCATATTAATCAGTAGCCTATCTAAATGTGTAATGATAGTGTAACAAGTAGACGTGTTACCAAATCTCTTAACATTTTCCTAATACACCTGTATTAAAGGTGCCTTAATGTGAAATCCTTTGGAGTCTGGAAACGAGTAGTCTACAAAAGTTTTTCATAACACGTTTTCGTTAAACATTCCCTGACTAAACCAGTGAACTTTGCCATTTTGTAGATCAAAACAAAAGATAACATTTTATTCTTCCTGCTTTGGGTGTAAGGTCCATTTATGCAATGTGATATCCTTTGGAAGTTGTTTATGCTGATTTATATACATATGGTGACCTTTAACCCTTTATTTACTTTATGCAAAGCGAGAAGAGATGATGGAGACAGGGAGTTCAATGTCTTTGTCGGCAAAGGTTCTAGCGACATCTTGTGGGCAAAGAGGGGAAGCAGTTCAGGGATTGTGTTTCCCACTGCTTCCCAAATCTAAACTTCTGAATTAAGCACCTCACTGTATTCGGTCAGTAATATACTATATGAAATAATAGTAGTAGCCTAATTTCAAATAGTTAAAAAACGAAGGTACAGCTCTAAAATGTCATTAGAAATATGAAATGTAATGATCTGGATGGCTCCATTTATTTGCCTACTAGAGCTGTTCATCAGTCTACCCTTGGTACAGTAGGGGGAGCTCCCTACATAAAAATCCCACTTTTCCATGGGCTTTCATTGGATTCTCTGGGATTATGAAAAAGCAGTGACTTTCTACCAAGTAAACGTTATAATAACACTTAATAGTTATAAGTGCTGTATAATAAGGTAACTGACTAAAAATGACAGGCCTTCATACACTTAACATACAAAATTGCAACCTTCAGCACACTAGATCATCTAGATTTCCAAAAAACAACAACCACAAATGCAACACATATGCTGGATATTCTCATGGCTGCAAGCAAAACATTTTATAAACAAAATGCAAAACGCTGTCTAGAGAACGGTCGGTCCACACATCATTGACTCCTAAAGAAGCTCTTCGTAAATTTCCCAGAAGGCCCATTCAGTGTGCTGGAGTGTGGGAATAGTTCTCCATCATCAGACCACTGAGACACACTTACGACTGTGGGCAGATGGGAAACCGCTCTTTGTTTATAAAGCATTTCCTTCTTCCCAGTTTGCTACAGTTCATGCTTTGAAGCAGAGTTGAGAGAAAAACGAACTATTTAGACATATTTGCTTTTTGCATGCAAGGGTAAAATGTTGCTAGAACAGAAAGGTTTGGTGTTTTTCTCAGAACAACAGGTGCCCTGGCTTTTTAAACGATCTGCTATACTATCCTGCATTGTTAATTAGAACATCTCAAAACGGCAGAATATTTTCTTTCTCTCTGTAACAACCGTCAAAACAAATGATAAAGATATCAGTGAGCAAAGCATATTATTTAGCGATTCTGACTTGCTGAATTGCGTGGCTGCTCTATCGTTTTTATTTATCTATTTATTTGTCATTTATCAAATCAGTGCAAGTTCACCCCCTTGTGGCTGATGTGGTACATTGCTACATTGCACTGATCAACACCGACCCTAAAAACATCGTGCAATAAATTAAGCTACGTTCATGTCCTTGTGCAAACACAAAATTTCTCACTTGCAGATCTCTTTTGATTCAGCTCAGCAATTTTAAGACACCACTCTGTGTCAGAATTTAACTACTGACTTTTCAAAATAGAGCATGTAACCCTGAGATGTCTGATGAAAGCACACTTCATGAGACAGCTGCCTTCATCTCAGCTACAGTATGCATGGTGTCATTCTGCTGAGATTGACACAGGAGTGGAGTAATTTCATGAAGCATGTTAGCAGGGCATCTGTGTGTGAGTTGCAGTATTGATCCCATGTCTTTCTGTCTATTAGGAAAGGTCAGGCACTGTTGGGAGAATCAGATAATTGGGCATCAGTGTAGATGAATATCACAGTGTTGTTTTTGTTCAATGGATGGTGTCCGGTAAAGTGGATAGACTGAGCATGTAGCACTTAAACCTTAAATTTCCTTCAGTTACGCCTCCACATGATTTCCTGTATTGGAGTGGAGGAAAAAAAGCCATTTAGTGAGTCGGAAATAATGAAGGTCATCTGCAGATTAGCTTTTTGCTATAGTGGTACATTACTCATATGATTAAATAATCAGAGCTTTGTGGCAGACCTTAATAGACACATAATTTTAACTGCTAAAACCTGATTCTCAGTTACTTTGGCTAGAATTATTCATGAGTTCTGATGTAATCATATTGACACAACAAAGGTTTTTTTTTTTTCATTTTTTTTAAGAAAGTCTGTATCCTGAAGTGTTATATATAATATATATAATTAGTGCTATTTATCAAATGAGCTGCAAGACTCCTGCTCCCTTTTCTAATTGATTTCATTTCTCAGCAGCTGGTTTGTTCCATACAGACTGACAGCCTCATTTGTAAACATAATGATAAGTCAATGAATCACCTTCTACCAGTCTGGCTTTTCTTACAGTTTAGTCAATGACAGTTTCTGGAGTTAATTTGGACTGAAACAATGAAAAACCAAAAGGAATACAATGATTTGTGGAACAATATAATGCAGTTAAACTAAATATAGGTCACTTTTATCAATAGTTAACAATAGAAATAATAATAATAATAATAATAATAAGAAGAAGACGAAGAAGGAGAAGAAGAATATATAGATTGATAGATTGATAGACAGATAGGAACAAATTGATTTTGAGTTAGATAATTTTTTATCCTTAACACTGTCTTAGGAATATAAACCAGAAGTCTTTTTTAATCAATACCTATTAAAGAAAATAAGATAAATAATAATAAATAAACTGAACATAACTATTTGAATCCACATATTTTCTTGAGTATTATACTTCTTGTTTCAGGAATATAATTAAATGAAGTCTTTTATCAATAATAATAAAAAAATAATAATTACATACATAATTACAAATAATAATTATACTAATTATAGCTAATATTTAAACCATGATTATTATTGTAATTTTATTGATGATAATAACTATTTTATAATAACTATTTTACAATGTAACTAATCACTTTAATTATATTACATTTGGTTATAGTTACTATACTATAATTAAATAGCAATGCTTTTTCCCCAACATTGCTCTGTTTTATAATTTATTTGTATACAACCAATTCATGGCATAATATGAATATATTACTGTAGATTCTTTTTTTTTTGTAGGTGCTTTAATGTGTGTTTTAAATAAAAAAATCACATTGCTTAACGTAAGCCTTCAAAATAGTATAGAAAGCTCACTGGTCAGCAGCTACCAATTGGAGATCAACAATACAGTCTTTAAAAAACTCCCAGAATGCCCTCTTCCTCTAAACTGTCTATCAAACGCTTTTGTCAGGTGACACATTGGACCGCAGGCTGAATTTTAATGCAACTCTTTGCCCTGATATATCAACATGTCAGTCTTCCCCTCTCCGCTCGTCACGGTTTGTTTTTCCCAGTCAAACCCTTGTCATTTAAATGCAAAAAATCCCATAAATTTGTTTGTGATTTCCTGTCTAGCCCTGTCATGCGTAAGCAATCACTTACTGGAGCCATGGTGTGTTTGTTCTGGTTTTTAGACAGAAACAGCCATGATTTTTGCATGTTCAATGCTTATGTTCCACATTCTGAATATTTTGCAGCAATATTCTATTCTGTTCTGTTCTGTTGTTAGTGTTGGCAGTGTCTGAAGCCATAAAATACTAAGAAGGGCTCAGCTGGATGTACCCTGATTTTATAGCGCCGATTTAAATATGTTCGCTCTGCCAGTTTGCTTGTGTGAAATATCATCCTTATATTCTATGCTCATAAAGCAGAGGGCAGCATTGATCAGCTGTGCATGCTTGTCAAATGAAGCCTCACCACACAGAAGGCACTGAAGTTCTGTAAAGCCCTTTGAATTACAGCTCGCTCGGTTACAAATGTCATCTTACTTTTTCACTCTGACAGTGTATTCAGCCTTTATTGTTGGCTTAAAGTCATATTGACCTCTGCCCTTTGAGAAAAGAGCCTTTTCCCCTGATGTCTGCCATTTGGAGATGCCTGTTAATTTCAGCACATATCGTTCAGGATGCGATCCAGTCTATGTGTTACTGGAGACGTATGAAAGTCTAATCAGTCTTGACATTTTCAGTTCTTTATCTCTCTTTCCTCTTCTGCATCTCCTCTGTCTGTGTTTTGCGGTGGCATGGAGGTAAATGTGTCCTTATTAAATCAGTAAGGTGTGTGTGTGTGTGTTTTTGTTGGGCTAAGTTATGCCTACCATTTAGTTTTGCTTCGGCTGGTTGAGAGCACAGCATAAAAGAAGGGAATGTAATTTGATGTATAGTCTCGTAACTAATAGGCAAGTATACCCTGACAGGTTCTCGAGAAAAAAAAAAGAAGCAAATATAAATGTGTTTTCGGTCACACAAACTGTCAGATTTGAGAAAAGGTGACAAGAAAGTCCCACATGAAGCTTAAAATATTTCTGTAAGGCTTTGGTTGTTTTCCTGCAGTATTTTATAGGTGGTATTTTCATACCTTCCTTCTTTCTCTCTCTGGGAGATGTTAGTCACGCTACATTAACTTCCATCACTTCTCATGAGAGTCTTGGCATTTTAGAATCTAAACTGCTGAAGCAACACAGTGATTAATACAAAGACACAGAAAACAGCAGAAACCCTAGACTGTAGTTTTTTTAAATGCTTTAAACATTATCTTTATATAGTTCACCCAAAAAATTACCCCCCAAACTATGTAAACCAGAAAGATCATTGTGCTGCTGTGGAATACAAAAAGGATACATGCATTTTCAAATATATGTTTGTTTATATATATTTCAAAAGACTGTAACACATTTAATGTAATTTAGGCTACGTAAACTATATTTTCAATATGTTTTATTTACTTATGTAGTTTTTTTTGTTGTTGTTTGTTTTGTTTTTTTAATCTCAGTTTAAAAACATATCTTGTATTTGCCAACAGATTTTCTTCTCTTTGCAAATAAAATACATTTTGCCTTTGGACATAATGTACAGTATAATATTAAGTTTAAGGGTTACTTCACCCGAAATTAAAATTTTGTCATTAACCACTTACCCCCAGGAGGTAGACAAAATACCCCCAGAAACAAAAATAGCGACTTTATTTAAAGATTCGGCACTGTAAAGTCACTGTATCGCCATTTTGGAAAGCATCCAGTGCCAAGCATTGCATCCGTAGTTCTGACAAAATGTAAAGATATGCTGTTTGTGCAGATCAAAACGTAAATACACGTACAAGACGTAATTTTCCATTGCGTTTAACACAGAACTGTGTACGAAATGTGTGTTCACTGGATGATGTCCAGTGGCGATCCGGTAACATTACGGTGCTGAATCGTTCACAAAATTTGTTATTTTTGTTTTCTTTTAATACAAAAAGTATTCTCGTAGCTTCATAATATTAAAGGTTTGATAGCTGATGGCGGATGGAGCATTAAAGTGCTCCTATTATGCCATTTTAAAGGTTGCTAATATTGTTTTATTAGTCCCTTAAAATAGGTTTACATGTATGCAAGGTCAAAAAACACTTTAGTTTAGATTTAATTTTACCCCATTTTAAATGATTCGTAAACGACTCGTGTGAAGCAGTTCAAAGAATCAGTCTGTCTAAACCCCGCCTCTCCCTGAGCCCTCACTGCTGTGATTAGTCAGATGGCGCAGTCCTTTATGATTGGTCTAACTACTGTAGTTAGCACGGACTACCATGGAAAGTGCTCGCAACTTGCTTTTGTAGGTGAATCGGACACACCTCTACGTTGTGAACATCAGCATTATATAATGCATAATACTATGTTTAACATCGTTTATCATTACTTAAACTAATGAGACAGACAGAAAGTCAAGCTGGTTCAATCACAATGTTCAGACTACATTAGGCCCACACCTGAACAACAGAACTACAGAAACGTAAGTTAGCTGGTTACCAAGACATGTGCAGGGTTGTTTTGAAAGATCACAAGAAAATACAATCATCAATTATTAATCTTACTTACAGGAAGTTCAGAGGAGCAAGCCGGTCCAAATAAATTGGGCCCTGATCCATCTTTTAAGACCAAGAAGTTTGATGAATCCCGCATTTTAATCCAAGATTGGAAAAGCAGTCATCAGTAAAATGAGGGGAACACTGAGCAGAGATTGTACTGCTGAGGTGTTGTTGAAAAAATAAATGTTAATCACTCATTCTTTGTAGATTCATATTTGGGAAGGGTATATAAAATAATTAACTCTCAGAGGATACGACGTCTTCTTGACATGATGTAATCCACGTGGAAATTCTACTGTTTGGGGGCTGGGCAAGCTGTTTGTGATGTAAAACGTGGGCGGACATTATGCAAATATGTCACTTAGTGACATGGATCCGTAACAGAAAAATATTTGAATTGCTGACGACTCGTTTAGGTGAATGTGAGCCGACTGTTTTTTTTTTTATAGACAATAACCTTATTTATCGTGCACTGTTGGCATCACAACTTTGCAGATAGTTTATGTTCACATACAGCTATATGACACACTGCATGAACGATCATATTTGAAAAGGCATTATTGGGGAAATTTAAAATGATGTCTTTTATACTTTTCCGCACTTTGGCAGTGGCAATTGTTTGGCAGTCAATGGAACAAGGCTCCTGGTTGTCATCAAAAATATCTTAAGAAGTGTTTCGAAGACAAACAAAGCTTTTACGGGTTAGGAGCGACATGGGCGTTAGTGATTAATGAAAAAATTTTCATTTTGGGGCGGAGTAACCCTTTAATATATAATATGCACATTAGTGCTTCCTATATGACATATGTATGTTAATCCACATGTATGTTAGTATACAATGTATAATTAGCATACATTTAAAATATACACTCAACAAAAATATAAACGCAACACCTTTGTTTCTGCTCCGATTTTTCATGAGATGGACTTCATTCCAGATACACAATATTACCATTTCTCTCAAACATTGTTCACAAATCAGTCTAAATGTGTGATAGTGAGCAC
>JAUMHG010000033.1:6003533-6017829 GCA_032359395.1 Enteromius anoplus | reverse complement strand
GCACTTGGAGGAATACGCTTTGGATTACCTCATACAAGAAGAATGCAGACTCAGAATGTGAGCCACGGAGTGATCATTATAATAAGAATAATGCCTGTAGAGATAGTCCAGCTATAAAATATTACTTCTTACCTATAAGGCACTTAATGACTTAGCTCCTGCGTACCTAACTAGTCTTCTAACATGCTACAATCCATCACGATCTCTAAGATATCAAAACTCTGGACTGTTGGAAGTACCAAGGATAGCCAAGGCCACTAAAAGAGGTAGAGCTTTTTCACATTTGGCTCCCAAACTCTGGAAGAGCCTTCCTGATAACGTTCGGGGTTCAGACACACTCTCTCTGTTTACATCTAGATTAAAGACGCATCTTTTTAGCCAAGCATTTGAATAACACATCTCAACTTTTCCTGCCGTTATATCTGATCAGATGTTCATTATTAATCCTTTAGCTCTGGTTTAACAAATCTTAATTTTCTTAGTTTGAACAGCAGCTACGCTAATTCTGTTCCTATTTGTTCTGTTTCAACCATGGGATTGTCATCCTGTGGTACCTAGGAACAAGCTCCAGCCTGGATCCAGAACACTTAAGAAGAGATGATGCAAACCCCACAGACTTGATGCCAACCCGGAAACAACACACAGCACTACCGAACTCTGCTACTAATTTATAATGTTCCTTGTCTGTTTGATTATCTCATTCATTGATCTTTACCTCACATCTATGCCATATGTACATGTACAAACTACTACTACATATACTGTTAAACATTACTTTGGTGTAAAGCTGCTTTGCAATGATGAATTGAATTGATCTGTATCCATTTTGGCAGGATACGCCAGAACCGGTCTGTGATCCGGATACATGGTGGCCAGATCCGCCAGACTGGGTCTGTGATCTGGATCCACTTTGGCAGGATCCGCCAGAACCGTTTTTTGATTCAGTTCCACTGTCGTCAGTCGAACTTCTTGAGTCCCATGAAAACTGTGCGGTCTCATGGCCCGAGCCTCCAGAGCCTGTGTGAGGCTCAGAGTCTCCATCGGGTCTGCCAGTGGCTGCACGACCTCTGGAGATGTCGGTTCCTGCCGTGGAATCTCCAGAGGTTCCGTTGGTGGCTGCCCAACCCCTGGAGGCCTCTGAGTCGCTGTCCAGTCGGCCAAGAGGGGTAAGACCACATTCTGTTCAGTCTCGAAGGGCGCGTACATTGTCAGTTTGGTCCCGAAGGGCGCGTTCATTGTCAGTTCGGTCTCGAAGGGCGTTTCCTCAAGCGGTCCAATCCCGTAGGGCGCAATTTCTGTCTGTTCGGCCCAGAAGGGCACTAACTCAGCCTGTGCAGTCTAGGAGGGCACTTTCACTTTCTGTTCGGCCCAGATGGGTGGTGCCGCCATCCGCTCCACCCTGGAGGATGGTTTCACTGTCTGCAACTGTCGCAGCCTGTTCGTCCAGGAGGGCTGTGCCTTTGTCCGCTCCACCCTAGAAGAGGGCTCTGCTGCCTGATTGGCCCAGGAGGGCGCAGTCGCAGCCTGTTCAGTCCAAGAGGGCATCGTTGCCGATTGGTCGGTCCAGGAGGGCGTCGTCGCTGGTCGGTCAATCCAGATGGGCATCCCCGCCATCTGCCCCGCCCTGGAGGGCTTACGAACTGTATGGTCGGCTCAGGAGAGTATCATCGCAGCCCGTTAAACCCAGATGGGCTTTTCCGCCATCGGCTCCGCCCTGGAGGGCATCTGAACTATTTGGTTGGCTCAGGAGAGCTTCTTAATGGCCTGGCAAACCCCGGTGGGCGTCTCCACCTTCTGCTCCACCCTGGTAGGTGTCACTCCCGTCCACGCCCCCCCTTAGGCCCCTTCATATCTTGCGTCTGGAAGCCGCACCTTGGGGAGGGGCTATGTCACGCTGTGGGCATGTTCTTGTGTTTAAGTTCACCAGCAGCTACTATTGTGACAGTTATTGAGAAAGGAAAATCATTATCATCATATCTTCGGATAATTTAAAACACCTGAAAGATGTTTATTGGGAATATTTTAAAGTTTCAAAAAAGTCAATGCTTAAACAATTTATATAATGTATTATTTCAGCCTATTGTGACCTTTAGCATATTTGAACCCTGACATCCTGCTTCCTCCATCTCTTCCCTTGCCCACTGTCTTCATTCTCATAGACATTCTTAATGGCTGGGCTGTTCACCTTCTCTCAGGGTTACAGCTGAACCGCTTCGCTTTTCAATCAGTGCTAATGGATCTGCTGGCCTGAGTACAGCTAAGTAAAAAGCTTCTGTACACACATACGCACGTCCATACACACCCCGTGACGCTTTCTTTGCCCTGAGAGAATGGCCTAGCATGCCAACGAAGGGAAATAACCCTAAGGATGTTCTCATTAATTGTTCAGTCTCAGTGCGTCATATCCACTACAACTGGAAAAACTTCAAGGTGCGCTAGGCGTTTTAGAAATAAGTGTTGCTGGTTGTGAATATTATGGAAGCATGCCTTGTGTCTTTTGAGTAGGAAGCGAAAATCAGTGCTTAAAGTGTTTTGACTTGTTCTAAAGAGGTCAAAGTTTGGAGCATTCAGACAGCACAAACACTTCACGTTTGACTGGAATATGTTCAGATGGCCCTCCCCCTCCCGTCTGAATGATACAAGACAGAGTGGTGAATAGCAGCACATGGACTCTGCTTGTTGCCTTTAGGGGCTTTCTTTGTGTTCCCAGCACAGGGATCTCACAAGAGTAGGGCAAGAGGCCTGCTACTATTGAATTAAGCTGTGTGTGTGTGTTTGGATGAGCAAGAGGAAGTACAGGCCTCGCAGGACGTTTTGTCTTGTGAAAGAGAATATCAAGTAAGATGAATGCTCCCCAGTGTTATTTAAGAGACATGATGGTTGTATATAATTTAATTTTAAAATGTTAATAGATCTAATAACTTGTTAATAAAATAATCCAGCTGGAAATTATTAATTCTGCAGCTCAAGTCCAAAGTTGACCAGCTTTTATAAATGTACATTTTGTAACAAATAATGTGCATATCTTTCGATAACACATTTTTTTTTTTTTGGTCAATGACTTGGCACTTCTTTAAAAAAAACAAAAAACTAAAACCTATACTTAACAACATAGCATAGTAATAAGACATAATGGTATCATAGTGACCCTATGGGAACTCTCTATAGGCATAATGGTTTATACTGTAAATTCTATTCCCCTACACCTAAACCTACCCCTTACAGGAAACTACAGGCAGTTTAAAAAAAATAACCAAAAAAAATTTATTCTGTGTGATTTATTAGCTTCTTTACCCATGGGAACCTCAATTTAGGTCCCCACTGTGGCACGAGTTCCTATAAGTCTGTGTGTATTCATGTTTTAAGTCCTCACCAGAATAGAAAAAAAGGTAGCCTACACACACACACACACACACACACACACACATTTAATGCAAGTATCTAATCAAACAAATTCCTAATCAGCCAATCACATGCCAGCAATTCAATGCATATAGAAATTCAGACAGGGTCAAGATAATCTGCTGAAGATCAAACCGAGCATCATAGGTGATTTTGAACGGGTATGTTTGTTGGTGCCAGACAGACTGGTCTGAGTATTTCACGACTGCTGATCTGCCGGGAATTTAATATCTGAAGTATTTATAGGGCAGTTCTGAGAACCAAGAGGTCCAACCTAGTTCTAGCAAGACATACTTAATTAAAGGTTTGGTGTGTCTATACATTTTTTTTGTAAATAATTATAATGCGTGTACACATATTTGTCCATCTAAATTACAGTAATTAAATTATTATCCTATTGGGGACACTCTTATTGCTAAAATATGTGCTATAGATAGACTTTTTGAACCTCATTTAGGTGCAGAAACCATCCTTAATTTGATTTTACGATAATCTTACTGCCACGCTCGCTTTCACACAGGTAGCACAAGAGGCACAGATCTTGCAGAAGATAAGGGTTTACTGAAAGGATTCAAAACAGGATACAGATCAAACATGGGGAGCAAAACACCGGGCAAACTAAACACAAAGTCTGACACTTACAGATATGCGCACATGTGATTCATAAAATTAACGTATGTACAGAAAATGCATGTACGTTTCAGATGCTTTCAGATGTGAACTCTTTGAATTGCAAATGATTTTGAACTTTCATGCAACTAAATGGTTTCAGCTGGACCCCTGATTAATGTCATTAACATATCACTAGTCATCACCGTTAATTTGGAGCAACGAGTTGCAAAAAATAACTTAAATTTTCAAAAACCTGCAGTAATACTAAAAGAAAAAGACCCTGATGTGATGCTAAACACGTTCCACTTCAAAGCCCGTTTTTAAAAATATGAGTGTTGACATGGATTTAAGTGCACACACACACACCCTAATATCAAATCTGAGCATACACATGCTTTATAAAAGAGGCCTTATATGATTTTATGTGCATCAGTGACCTATTGGGACCAATAAGGTGTGATTGGCTGACGTTTAATCAAACAAACTAACAGTGTCATTAATAAAGAGCTTAACAAGTAGAGTGAATTTTGATAAATCAGGTTCATTCAGCTACTAAATGGCTCTTTATAGATCTCTTGTCGGACTGTGTTTCTCTGAGGCCATAGCTGAGCATTGTGGAATTGACCCCGTCTCATTCCTCTGCCATGTACTGCTGGGACTGTGCTGTATGTGTCACACGCTGCAATTATTGGCTTTGCTAAAGGGGATGAGATAACCGCCCACTCATCTAATATAAAACCACTGAGACTTATTGAGAAAAACAGAGCTGACTGAGTGTGTGTGTGTCTGTGTGTGCTCACGTGCCTTTATGCTAGTCTGTCTAACTCTTGCTCTCTCTTTCTAATTTAGTCCCTCTCTACCTTATCCCTCCATCCCTTCATCCCTTCATCCCCCCTTTCTTTCTTTGTTTTCCCTCCCTCCCCTCCGCCCACTTCTCTCTCTTTGGCTGCCTCCATTTTTCAATTAGATGTCCGGCAATTACATTATAGAGGCCATCACTTAAGAAACACATAAATAGTCCTGGGTCGCCCTGCTGGCTGAGAGTAAAAGAAAGAGATGAGATAATATACTTTTACGTCAGGGATGGAAGGAATCTGCTGCATCATAACAATTTGGGTTATCATCACTTAATGCACTTAAATATGGTGTATTATTAAAAGCTGTAGTGCCCGATATTACATATTATTTCGATGTTTTAACATCCTGTTTATTTAAATTGTACAATATCAATTTTTTTCCACATGAATTTCCTTAGAAAGAGATTTTCAGCATTGAGCTAGTAACAGACGTTGTAAGAATGTTGCTGAGAGTGGAAATAAAGGGTTTTGGCCTCAGGGTTTGTGGTTTGTGAAAGAGTGGCTGTGTCTTTTTTGTTGGTGTTTTATGTAACACAAGTCATGTATGACAGTCCCATGTGATTGTCAGCTGGGAGGATTGTAGAGAAAGGCTTAGAAACTGCGTCATCAGGATGACAGTGGAAGAGGTTGTGACAGGTTTTTATCATACAACAGTTTGGTCGGCTGAGATTTGAGAGACAGCGAGACATAGAGGAAGAGAGAGGAAGTATAAGTCAATAAAGTGATCCCTGAGGAGTAATACGTTTTAATGCCTGCATTCCTCCTCTGGGTCTTTTAAATTCATAGCTGTTCTTTCAGATATTGATCTTTCAAAACAATCACATATACTAGCTTTTTAGGAACATCAACCTGTTTGAATTGATCTGAATGCACTGGCTAAGTGACCATGACTATTGGGAAGCTAATGATAGAGACTGACATTCCAAGAACAAACCCACTTGCCAAATCTAGCTCTCATTTTAAATGTAGCAGTATACAGCCAGCAGGACACGGAGCAGATGCTTCTACTGCTGACAGCCATGTCTGGTACTGATGTGCCCTCAGGGTCACTTCTAGTCGTCCCAAGTCAACAAAAAGGGTTCCTTGTCACCACAGATGACTTTGCTGTCGGAAACGAGCAGGAGCGAGTGGGAAAAAGAAGAATGTTTGGTCTGCGGGAGTAGGATCCATCCATGCAAAACGTGTTAAGATGACACTCCAGATAATCCGAGTAAATATTGTGAGATGTTACTCTACAAACAGTCATACAACAGTGGCTGCTTTATGGCCAATTACAAATAACTTTGAAAGATTCTCAACAAGCTGCTCTCTAAAGTAAAAAATGAATATTTATGGTAAGGTTTTGAGTGGTATATTGTTTCATTGATGAAACTGAATCTTAACAGGTCCTCCTAACACGTTTCATTGATTTATGTTCTGATGTAAATTTTATGATTTTTCAAAAGTTGTTACCAAGAAACATCATCACCTGCTCCCAGTTGCACATAAATAGAGTGTAACATATCCCCAAATGTTGTGTTCTTTTAGACAAATACAATACAAATAATAATAAAAAAAATGAAAACAAGAACAGCTATTCTGAGCTATTCTGGCAGTATTTGCATTAATACAATAATTTTTTGTGATGCAAATGGACGATACATTTTTTTTTTTTTTGCTTTTTATTGTCAATTAGACACAATATTTGTTTCTTACACTTTATTGTATGTTGTACATGTTACAATATAATTACACAGATTAGTAATATTGATTAATAACATACTATAGGGTTTGGTTTAGGGTTAGTAATAATACATAATTTACTTGTTAATTCAGTTCAAAATAGAGGCCAAATATTTTATTTTTACTTAAACAAAAATATAATACATTTTCTTCTAGTGCAAAAATAAATTAATATAAAATTATGAAAGTCAAATGTAAGCAATTCTTTGCTAATATTTCACCTTATCTGTGGACTCTTCATCTTTCTCATTACATTATACCTGCTGACTCCTGGTAAAGCCCAAAACTATATTCCCCAGCATGCCCAATTATTCCCTCAGGTTTAATGAGAGCCAATCTAATTACACCTGCCTCCTTCAATAGAAAGATGATTTCTTGACAGATACATGAAGACTCTGCCATTAAAGAGAGGTACAGCTAAGGCTGCAGAGGAGGTATGTCCAAAGATTGTCTTCTACCGCACACTGGGGGCCATGTAGCCACTTAACCAAGAATAGAAATAAAAGGAAAATCTCACTATAGCGCAGATTGGGATTTTTGAAGCTTTGTGTGTTGCTTTCTCATTTATTTAAGCAGTACTAAAAAAGGACTACATGATCTGTATCCGTTACTGATTTACACTAAAGGAAATTGTTGAAATAAATAACGACTGGCGTGATGAACGCTGCCTGCAATAGCTTCCGTCACAGGCTGTGCTCCTAACCGTTGTTGTGGGAGATTTGATCGATTGAACCATGAGAGAGGACAAATGTCCCTCACTTAGGCTGATTCAATTAGATGCACCATATTTCAGCTGAGATTCTTGAACCTCAAGCATTTCATTACTGATTTGTGAGCAGAGACGTGATCACCAAGAAAACCAGAGACCGCCCACATACCAAGAAAGCTAAAAACGACTATCCCAGACGAGCATCGCCAACTAAATTGCTAACCATGAAAAGTGTTCAAACTGTACTCTTTGGGCGAGTTAACTGTCGTTGAGGTTTTTCCAGACACCTCAGATGGCCACAGAGACGTATTCTCAGTTGGAAGGATAAAAATGGCTTGACTTTTGGCAAAGCTGAGAGTACCGCCCCATTGCGGTGATTATTAATCACCACAAGTGCTCTTCACTGTTCTTTTCTTGAATGGGATCTCTGGCATATCCAGCCGCAAACGATGTAATGGGATTAAATTTTGGACAGCAAGGACAAAATGGAGGACAAGCAGCGGGACATGGTTGGGTGGGGCAAGAACAGCGTCATCGCCCACCCCCAAGACATTGACGCAGTCTATGAACAGACGCATAAGATGCCCGGCCCAACCCCCATCTTCACTTCCCTCCGCCTTTTTCACCCAACTACCCACCTGCCCCACCCCACTGAGACCAGCAGAGCACTTAATGTAAATAACGTGCTAGCTATTTTTAGAGTGCCGTCTCTCAACTGTGACATTGGAAGTTGAAGAGAGTTAACATCATAAATTGTCACGTTTTCAGACACGCTTTTTCGTTACTGGCTCTACAGCAGTCGCCATTTTGTGCTTGCGAAATGGCGTAAGACTTAGAAAATAGGTTAGTTATCAGAAACGAGAACAAAAATAAGTTTTAATGAATTTTAAAAAATGGAAAATGCTAAATTGCTTATAGTTTTTGTGGAAAGTACTACACAACTATGAAATTCTTAACAATAAAAATTATTATCTTTGAATGATGCTATGTTTTATCTGTAGGCCACAATAATAAATAAATAAATAAATATAGATTTGTGTAGCTGGCTCCAACTCATTCAAATAAATATGCATGTATGTATATGCAGAACGGTAAAGTATCACTTTACATTTTAGTGGAATACTACAGTTTTATATTCATTGGAATATAAATACACACATCACACACATTTCTGTATTGCTAAAGCCAACAAAATAACACAGCAGCTGGCTTATCCTGGAACCAGGTACAATAACTTCTTTAGACACACGCATGACTTTGCAAATCACAAAGAAATAACACAGCACAGACCCCAGAGGTTGTTACATCTGGTAAATCATTTGCAGCTACATTCATTTTCAAGTACAACAAAGTGACGAACCGGCTTTGCATAATGTCCAATCACCCCCATCTAATCAATGTAGCTAGTTAAGGCTATTACAAGATTATATAATGTATATTTTCCATGTTCTTTGTTTTCCTTCTTAATATTGCACTATGAACATGAAAAAGACGTTTGCCACATGTGCACTGATGTCACAGTTGTTAAAGGTAGTTTGTAGATGGGAAGCACATCACTTGTTATATAATTACATATTTATGAAACAGCTTATAACTGTTTAGCTACAATTGACTTTAATGATAGGATGATAGGATAATCTGCACTAATATCTATCATGGGAGTTTGACGTAAGTAATGGCATAACACATGAACTTACACCTATTATATATTAATGTATAGCTATTATTGTATATACTATAATCACTGTGTTAAGTTTTCTTTTTTCTTTTTTTCCAATCTGGAATGATCTATTTCCAGATGTGGGAAATTAAATGGGTAATTCACAAAGAAGTTCTGTCATCCTTCAACCTCAGGAATGTTTCAACTGCTTTTTTGTCCATCCAATGAAAGTCAGTAGGGTCCAAAAGAACGCTAAAGTCTATTGACTTTGACTGCATAGATAAAAAAAGAGATTTTTTCCCCCTCTATGTTCCACAGAAGAAATTAAGTCATCCAGATTGAGCAAATGATGACAGAACATCTTTGAGTGAACTAACATTTTAACACGAGTATTTCCTAAGGATTATCACAGTATCTCAACATTTTCTTTAGAAGGGAAAGGAGAGTCACTCAGGGTTTGTACATACCGACTGGTGTCGAAGAGCTTCTCAGGGTATTTAACACCATCAAATCATTTTTTCCCCCCTAATATTACTCAAACCACATGAATCACTGCTGTTTTCTTCTGTCTTTGCCTTTTTCATTGAATTTCACTTGCTGTCCCATTCCCATCTTGAAAGAACTGATGGAAATTCCAGAATGTGGAGTGAATTAAATATATAATTAAAATCTGATATTTCTTTATTTATTGGGTGAAGCCTTGTCCTTCACATAGTCTTCTCAAAGCCGAACATAGTGTCTCTACTCATGCTCATGACTCAGTGACTCCGGGCTGGAGTCCTCCTCTTCGGTCAGGGTTTCCTTCCTGGTAAAGGTAGCAGCTAAAGTAACGCTAAGTCTTGGCTTGACAGGGGCCATTTCATTCAGTCCAATGATGTTCTTGTTTACCAGAGTGGTCTTGTCCATTATTTCAGCACTGTGCTTGGACACCACTGCATCCATGAAATCATATTTAGCCGACAAAGTGCCACTCTCAAACAGGTACTTAAACAGATATGAGAAAGCCACATTGCTTAGGAACGAGGCCAGCATGGAAGCTGTCTTAAAGGGAAACCTCTGCAACACCAAGTATTCCACCTCCTTGGTCACATGATGGACCTTCTCCTCAATGGTCCAACCGGGGTAATAGATGAACGGAGGCAGTTTGAGATATGGTTCCCCTCCACCAATTCGCAGGATCATTCCAAAGATGTATCCAGCCACTGAGCCATAGGTGTTCGTGCCACGGATGAAAAGAACGCAGAGGAGTTGGGGGAAGATAATGACGTAGACCAGGTCAGAGCTCAAGTACCATAAACCATAGACTGTTCCGGTCAGGAGAGCCATGGCCGTCGCTAGAGCCCCGAACACAAAAATAGTGATCCGCATGACCCACACGATCTCACGGTCAGAAGCCTTGAAATCAGTACAAAGTTGACAATTAGAGAGATCATAAATGATAAATGAGAATTTCGATTTGATTTGGTTGATTAATTTGCAGGTTTTAAAAAACAGAAACCTACAGTATTTTTATACAGTAAAGGTTGTATAAAACTCATTATATGGACAACAACAGCTGAGACAATCTGGTAAATATCTTCTTTTTTGTTTCGTAGAAGAATGAGAGTCATACAGTCCTTGAATGACATTTGTATAAGCATGATGACTGATAATTGTTATTATTGGGTGACCTATCCCTTGAATGACTTTATCCATAGATTAGTATGCATTTCTATTGTTGTTTTCCAAAAGAAAGAAAAAGGTTTGCTGCTTTTTTCTCATGTTTTTCGGTACAAATACTCAAAAACTGTTAAATCAGTGCTACTTGGTAGAATTTTAGTAACTTTAGTTGGAATCTGTGTGTTCAGGAGTATCTCTTGAAGGTAAGACGTTCCTTACTCAGAACTTAGTCATCCAATTCTCTCTGCTGTCCAACAGAAAGATGAAAGTGCCTTCTGTGTGAGCTACTATTCATACTTAATTTCATACTTGATGTTATTGACAATTAACCTTTTTTGCCTGCATAATTTTGCTGAAATGTGAGTCCACATTAGGACAAAAATCCATTGATAAATGTAAAGGTATACTGGCAACTTTCAGCCAGAACATTGTCTGGTAAGTGTACAAACATTTCTTTTAGCCTTTAACCTAAATCAAAATGGTAAATGGTATTTTAAGGTGTCCTCATTACATGTACCTACTATTAGAATAACAATAAATTATGCATAATTACATGCAAATAAGCCTAAATCAAACCCTAATCCTACCCTAACCATATAGTAAGTACATTAAGTTAATTAATATTGCTCATTGCTTATACCAAATACAGGTAAAACAACTGTGAAATCAATAAAAACATCTCTTCTCACATTGAAGTTACACTTACTTCTAAAAATAAAATGATACATTTCTAAATAAAAGAATGATTAAAAGTGACTATTAAAACAAGACCACAGATCTGCTAGTGTGGTAAGAAAAAATAAACTTGTTTCTTACTGCACCATTTTATTTATTAATTATTTTTTACAAACACTTTATTTTGATAAATGTAGCTTCTTCTCAAGTAAATATATTTTGATTAAAAAAAATGTTGGTACTGGAAAAGGTTCTTCTTTTTTCTTTTTTTTTTTTCACAGAATTTAATTAGACTGGCTCTCACCGTTTGCCGGAAAGCGAGCTGGTAGATGTTCCTAGCGAACATGGAGCTGGCCGACAAGATGGATGAGTCAGCAGATGACATCACTGCAGCAGAAACTGCCCCCAGACCAAAAAAGGAGATATAGGCTGGACACAGGTGCTGTAGCACGATCGGTAGGATCATGTCAGACTGGTCCCTCTGCATGGGAGGAATTGGCCCGTAGCTTGTCTGGTTCCAATCTGTAGAGTAGAACACACTTTCTACATACCGTGTAATGACCAGCATAAATTATTCCTTTTTTGCATCATACATGAGTCAAATACATGTTAAATTGAAACATTCAATTTCAGATTCTTTTTACTTGCAATCCAAAAGCAACAAGCCTCGCTTGATTAGACTGTTATTCCCAATAAGAGACAGTATGTAATAAGTGACTGGCTGTGTCTTTGATGCTGAAAGTCTGTTGATTAAATCTGGGTGCTGTGTGCCTCCCTCAGATGTAATATTTACAGGGTTCATATCGTTAAATGGATAATCTGTTAATAATGTATGAGGGAGACCAGCTGTTGTTATTTACTCGTTTCTTTAGTGATCTGAAGGGAACATGGTTTCCACCCGGGGCTGATACAGCCTGGAGAACACCTCCCACAACACACCAGAGCAAATCAGACTTTTCCCCACTAATCAGAAATAAGTGATTACATAATTAGAATTACTGTCAGTATATACTAAATGCAGTACGCTCTCAAAGGGAAAATGCCGTTAGGCTTTAGGACAAGGAAATGTGTTATACAGGAAACAATGTGAATAATGCTTTGATGCACATTTTTAATTTGGCTGAGCAGTGAATAATTATTCAGGGTGAGGGTATGAGGGAAAAAATACAACATAATCAGTGGATAATTAGGATCACTTTTGTAAGCTATAGGAAGTTTATATTCCTTAAACAGTGAGCTTTTCCCCCTTTTTATGCACTTGAACAGATCTAACAAACAGTAAGTGGAAACAGCCTATAAATCAGACTAATTAGACAGCTTGGAATGCTTTGTTAGCAACTGCTTTTTCTTCATCGAAATGCATATAGCTATAAATAAGCTATAAATGAACAGTTCTTGTAAAGTCCGCAGGAAATTAAGTTGCAATTACCTACGGATACATCTATTCAAAAAAATAAAAAATAAATAAAATTTATTTTTTATGTAAATTATAATTTGCAACAGTAGGGTTATTATAATTAAGTAAACTAACAACATCAAAAACATTTGTGGTATATTTCAATTTTGAAATATAATTGCATTAAAAGCTTATTTGATTTAAACACTTCTTCCTTCTACATTTAAGCTGATGTAAAATAAGTAAAATGGAGGTCAACATTTATAAAAACTATATAGAAAATAAATACATAATAATAAATGAAATTTAAATGAAAACAGAAAACCAAAGCTAATTCAATATATTAGAAGTCAAAGCCTACATAGTATATCAATGATACTAAAATATCACTGTATACGCAAAAGAGGAGGAATTATCGTCCTTCCATCATGACCGTGCAGACGTCATCAGAAAACAGATTGTTCTGCGGGGGAAGGGAAGTTAATGTTGACTGAAGATTTCAAGGCGTTTTTTTTTTTTTTTTGGTGAACTGCTAAATTATTTAAAATAAAAACAATTCTCCATTAATTTTTTTTTAATGATAACTTTAGTATTACAGATTAGGGTTACACTTTTCTCATGGTATCATTGTTACCGTATTTTTAAGTTCTAATTAATTTTAGTTACTTACTATAGGGTTAGTGTTCAGTCAAAGGTTAGTTTCATGTAATTAAGCACTATTCACCATTATTATCGTTAATTTATTATCATCGTTATTATTGTTAACACGTAACATGTAAGTGCTAATTAGATTTGCTAAATTTTTTTTTTTTTTTGGCTACAAGTGTCAGGTTTTCAACAGCATTTTGCCTTACCTGTGGAAGCCCCTATGGCTCCGATCAGGACTGAGGGAATAGCCATGATGATACAACCAAAGGCAGCCAGGAAGGAGAGGACTTGAGCATAGGTAGCTGAAGAGGCAGAAAGAACCCTTTGAAAATAGACCTGCCAGGGAATCCCCCCCAACATCTAGAAACAGAAACATCATTGTAAATACAGACTCCAGACAGCATGATACAGACGTATAAACATAAGAGTGCATTGTAGCATTATAACATTAAAGCTAAATTTAAATATGGCAACCTACAGGACAAGAGTGACTTGACTAGACCAGTATCATATTTTATTCACTCTCAGGTCTTATTTAGTTTTCCTCCCTCTACGAATGATTGCATTGTTCACTAAAGTGAGAAATTAGGTTTGGCCCTTCAGAATCAACAATTCTCGATTGGCAAAAAAAACATTGTGTCTCCATCCCATCATGCTACAGTGCGTTGTCCACTCACTAGAAGGCAGAAGTTGTCAGCCCACATCCATTTGTCAGGAGTTTCTATCTTCCCAAGCCATGCGGTCTGATTAGCATGGAGCTGCTTCACTGCTGTCACTCCGATGTCAGACACAGCTGGGTTTGAGAGCGCAAAAGGGACGCTTACCCACTATAAAGACAACATATTCTGCTCTATTACCATATAATAGACCGTACATAACATTGTAATAACATTTTAATACTAAATTTGTAGCAGGTGCTAGTAAAAACCAGTCAATTAGATTTTGAGCATTAAATA
>JAUMHG010000033.1:5973790-6003410 GCA_032359395.1 Enteromius anoplus | reverse complement strand
AATAATGTTATATTAATAATAATTTAAAAAGTTACACTTTATTTTAAAGTGAAATTCTACATTCGATACTGAGTAATATTAATTATCTACATGTACTTACTATATATGGGCAGAGCTAGAATTAGGGTTTGGCTTAGGGTTATTTGCATGTAATTATGCAGAATTTATTTTTATTTTAATAGCAAGTACATGTTACATGTGTAACAAGGACACCTTAAAATAAAGTGTTAACATGAAAAGGCCATCAAAACAAATATTTGATTTCTTCTTTTTCCTTTATTCTTATTGCTTGTATCTAGAAGGGTGGTTAATGAGCCATTACTGTCAAAACTGCAGAGCAAACAGCCACTTTGATAAATCACAGAGTGTTACGTGTTGTTGAAGACCTGCAGACATGAATTAAGGGGAAAATGACACCTTCGATGACTTCATCGTGCGGTTCTGTGAAGCCTTACCAGTCCTAAAAAAATGCAGAAGAGCTGGACAACATCAGTGTAGGCCACTGAATACAGTCCTCCCACCAGCGTGTAGAAAATGGCAATAAGAGCCGAAATAATCACAGACATATTGATGTCGATGTCAATGATCACACTCAGTGTGGCCCCTGTAATGCAGACAAGGTATGCTTAATTAAAGCTTTGCTTTATTATAGAATATGTCCTAATACAACAATGAAAGAACAAATGACTGATTGCCTCTCTTTGCTTACCAAGGGCAGATAAGATGGCGGCTGACCAAAACATTTCCCCCATTAGTGCAGGGATGAACAGCAGACCACCCATCCTTTTACCATACAGTTGCTGGAAGGGGTCAAGCATGGTGACGTAACCCCGGGAGCGCATGGGTTTAGCAAAGAAAAGGCCACCTTGACGTGAATCAATTCATAGAAATTATATATTTGACAGATACTTGTTTCTAGTTCTGATAACTTTAACATTGAAACTATGTTTCTATCAAAGCTGCAAACACACGACATACCCAAAACCAGGCTGAGCGCATATCCAAAGGGAGCCTGTGCCCATGCCAAGCCGTACCCGGGAAGATAAACATTCTCTGCTGTGCCGTTGATATAACCCCCTCCGACCCAAGTTGCTGGAATGAGAATGAGAGAGGAATATTCAAACAGACTCGTCTTTAAAAAATAACGTTATCAATATATACTAACTATATATTCTTTTTTAACAACATTGTTCAAATTAAGGTTAAAAAACGCTGTAGAATTATTGTTCATTGTTAATTCAAGTTAATCAAATCAAATTTACAGAAACATTTTTTAAATCAAAGTCGCATCTGTTAACATTAGTTAATGCACTTTAACATCAGTATAAGAAATAATGTTAGTTAATAATTTCTGTAAGCTCATTGTTAACGTTAGCTGATGTTAACTCATGTTAACAAATTAGATTTTTTTTGTAAAGTGTTATCAAATAGTTGTGGTTGTGAGTGCAAAAATAACATAATTCGTAACTTAAATTAGGAAATAATTAGTAACAGTACCAGTATATATGCAAGGAGAAAAAAAAAAAGAAAAAAAAAAAAAAGAAACACGTACAGTATATAGCCAAAAAGAACCATTTAATGTTTTAAAAAGTATGTAGCACAGTGAACTTAGTTATAATACAACAATAAAATAAAAATATTTAATGCATATATATAATTTAGGCCAACAAATGTCCGAATGTCTATTGTTTATTTATTTGTTTGTTTGGCACTCTGTGGGTTTGCTTTTTTAATCAAAGATTCAATGTTTCTTAGTTCAGTGATTATTTATTAAGCATCTCTAAAAGAAAGATATCAAGATACATCTCATCATGATTTTACTTTTTAACATACAGCTTATACTGGTAGTATATTTTGTTAGATAAGTAAATCTCTAAAGATGTAAAAAATAAAACGCCTTCCATGTTATGTTATATATGCGTACAGTAAAGCGCAGTTTCCTTTAGTTCTCTCTGAAACTCACCAGTCATGGTAAATGCGCCAACAAATAATCCAATATCCCTTCCGCCGACCATAATGATCTCACTGCGATCAGTTCCCTCCACCACGCCGGAACTCTTGTTTTTCCATGCTGCCCAGATTCCCACCAGAAGGATCAGCAAGTAGAAGATGACAATCGCCACCAACCCCTCCACATGGATGTTCATCTTCTCTCTGCTAAAGTCGTTGTATCTCTAAAGAACCGCAATTCATTGAGACCTAAGGAAAAGAGACCTAAACAAGCATGCAAGAAAAAACGGAGAGCGTTACCAAAAAATAAAATAAATAAACCAGTCAGTCTACTGTGCTTCTAAACACAAAGAATATGCAGAATTGAGAATTTAACTAATTTCAAATTATTTTAAATACCTATTTATAGTCTTTTTAACCACTTTATGCTTTTTAACAGTTCATGGTCAATTCTGAGGATGTTTCTGGTTTAGGTGGGGCAAAAATATCAACTATTTCATTATTTTATATCATAAAAGTGCCTCACCTTTGTGAATCAGCCGCCCGCCACTCAACTGCCACCAACAATGCAAAAAAGAGCCCAACTACCGCCTCAGGAGAAGAGCAGTACAGCACATTTCCGAGTCAGCCAAACTTACTGTGAATCTTATAGGAGCAGGTTTCGTCAGAGGGTAGATGAACGTCAGAGAGATGTGAATGGGGGCTATTTATGAATAAAGATGTCAGATCGTGCAAATGAGCAGCGCGTCACTGGAGGTTATCCAGTCAACTGAAAATCGCTAGACTGGGGAAAACAGCTGTAAATCAAGAGTACTGAAATATATCGCTTCCATTCATGTATTTTCCTTGACTTCTGTTTTGTGGCAGCTTGTCTGAGTATGAGCGGAGCAGCAAGCGCTGGCGCTGTCCAGAGTGCTGAGAAGCGCCTCAGACGTCACCCAAACACTCCAAACTCAAGTGTATTGTGAAAAGACTAAATGAAAGAGTCAGAAGCTGATCAAACCGTAAAGCACTGACAGTAAAAAAAATGTTTAATGAACAGGGCAGTACCCAATGCAACAGTGTTATTTGCTGATGTAGTCTAATTTTACACGTTTTACGCATGTCTTTTTTTGTTTGACATTTTTCTATAAAGAGGCTAAACGCAAAGCATCAAATAAATTCACATTTGTTTCTAAGAGAGCTTGTAGCCTATGGTTTAGGGTCTTAACAGATAACCAATGCATTTATCTGAAGACTTCAAATAATCGAGAATCATAGGAGTGCTGTTTTCATGATTTCGCAGAGAATTGTATTCTTGACATTCTGCCACCCAGCGGCTAAGATTTGAAGCCTTTGAACGCTTTCCCAGTGGCTTATATTGGTCCTTTGTGCTAAAGTTAGTGAGCTACAGGTCGATCATTTTAATTCAACGAGGGAGAAGAAAATAAACAAAACTAGTAAATAGAATCTAAATTCAGGTAGGCTACTTCAAAATCACCTACAGTCAGTTTTTGGTGCTTGTACAGCAGTGTCATTCCTAATTAAATCTAATTTTAGGCATTATTCATGCTAAGGTTTGGTTTAGGTGTAGATATATGGTCAAGACTACATTTTTGGATAAAAATGCTCCAGAGTCAACAAAATGTTCAACAAAAGAACATGTCGAACTCAAAATCAGGACGAGCGTATAGAAATATCTGTTTTAGGTTTATACGATCAGGGTTAGGTGCTTCTACATCCTTGTTTCCCACTGATTTTAGGAATAAATTATGGGTAAGATTAGGTTTAGGGGTAGGGATTGGGTTAAACCTATATTTGTGGACAGGAATGTTAATCCAGGATCAACAAAATATGTTACTTGGCAAAATCACGGTGACCATTTCGTACAAATTTCCCGCGGTATGATTGGTCATGAAAGCTTTTATAGGCACTACATTACATCCAACTAGCAGACAGGCTTCCCGCCTGAATCTGAAGAATTTGAGACGTTTTTGGCCATTAATAGCATCTCTTTAAGTTGACAGTTCTGCGTTTAATTATGCGCGGAGGTGTATAAACAGGCTGTGCAACTAATTTCCTCAGAAAAATAAGAATCCGTTATCTTCCTCAAAATGCACAATGCAACTCTCCAAACGAACCAATTTAATGGAAGCCAGATATCTTCCACCTATACTCAGACAAGTCGACTAATTTAACTGGTAACATTTTGACAGCCAGCCGAGCGAGTCCCAATTATACGCAGACGGGTTCGAGCATGTTCCTGTTCAGATGCTGGGAGTTCTTTGTAGTTTAGAAAAGGCTTGGTCAAGATCCCTCAACAGTTTTCAACAGCAAATGTGTATTTTTCTGGAGCAGGTTCTAAAAACTAAAAGGAACTAATTTCAAGGAAAATTTTAAAAAAAGGTAGAAGGAGAATAAAGAGTGTTAAAAAGTCCGATAGGAGAATGACTAGGTATTTTACATTTTACATATGTTTCTCTGGAATCACTTGAAATAAAGTGTGGTATCCTGATGATTTCCTCTAGATCCCTCGGTGCAGGGGAACAGTCACGGTGCGCAGATTTTGCTCAGCTAATGAGCACACTTCACATCTGTTTCGTGTTCTTTGAAGTGTGTCACTGAGAGATAAACATGCACTTTTTTTCCCATGGACAAATGAACAGCAGATTTGACAAAACTGTTAGCGATAATAATAATAACAAAGAGCAAAATCGATTTAAAAACGTGTATTCATAACAAGCTTGTGATCATTTCAAATAAAAATAATTCTAGGAAGATAAAGTATAAAGTACGAGTACATTTCATCTACCTGTTGTCTTCCTTTCAATTGTGAATTATAGAATATAGTGTTACTGCCATCTAGGGGAAGAAGGGGGAACTACGCAGCGGCCCATTTCTTGTAAGCAGTGATTGGATTTCAGTTTTGTATAATACAGCTTCTGTAAATGAAAAAAAAGTTAGACGTAAAAGAAACTATAAATATTGTCATTGTGCAGAGGGTGAAAAAAAGTTTATCCGGTGTTTATAAAGGGAGATGGTAAGTGGCAAGCAGTGGGCACTTAGAAGCTACAGGGTCCCGCATCAGCCTCACGTCTGTTACGCATGGCTAAACGAGACGATCTGACACCGCGCACGGAGCTCAGAGTCTCCTCTGTGTTTTATAACTGCTGTCACTTCTTCTCGGGAATCTGCACCGTCTGTCTCCAGTGCTGCCGCTTCACTGGCACCAGACGGGAGATGGAAATACAGCACGTTTTCCATTTGCTGTTAGATTAAAGGGACAGTCCGCATATAAATTAAAATTCAGTTTTAATCAACTCCTTACTCTTTAGTCAGACTAAACCTGCATCATGTCTGTGAAAGTGGATAATATGAGGTTGGTTGGGTTGCAACCCAATATGAAGAATATGAATTTTACTGCATGGAAGGAGGAAAACTGAGACATTTATCTTAATATCTTTTTTTTTTTTTTTGGTTAGGAATGTAACAAAAATGACATATTTTTTATTTCTGGGACAAAACCAGTCACTCTGTTCTCTTAATGCTCTTACATTAACTGAAAATTGGCTGCCTTTCAGCTATGGTGTTTGAGAGATGGGTCTGGGTGAATTAATTTTTTTAAAATATTACTTTGCCATAGCAACCTCTCAGACAAACTTAGCTGGATTAATTTTTTGCAAAAGTGATAGTGCTGCATTCCTTTTAGATACATTTTACAAATATAACAGGTACAGAAACCAGATTCAATTCTGCCAAAGAAGCTGCTTACACTACAACACAGAATTCTGATTTTAAACAGAATTGTCTGTGTTTATATTGTATGTGACCAGAAAACCAGACACAAGGGTCAATTTAGATTTATACATCATCATGCAGCTGAATAAATAAGCTTTTCCACTGATGTATGGTTTGTTAGAACAGGACAATAATTGGCTGTGATGCAACTATTTGAAAATCTAAAAGCTGAGGGTGCACAAAAATCTAAACATTTGCCTTTAAAAGTTGTAGAAATTACGTTCTTAGCAATGCATAATGCCTATCCAAAATTAAGTTCAGACATTTTTACAATTGGAAATTTACAAAATACCTTTATGTAACATGATCTTTACCTACTGTCATTTTGGCATAAAAGAAAAATCAATAATTTGGACCCAAAAAATGTTTTTCTGGCCCCTGGTAACAGATGCTACTTCAGACTGACAGTATTTGTGACCCTGGACCACAATACCAGTTTGTACATTAGTGGTAAGGATTCTGCAATGATTGTTTCTGGTCACATGGGGTTACGTCAGTGGACGGCGATATAGCTTTGTGCAAGGAGCACATTACTGAATCATTATTTAGATGTTTCTTTCAGAAACAAAACAAGCATCCCGCAGCATAGATCCTGTTTTGGTTTTGTTTGGAATTAATTTCGTCGACTAAGAAAAATAATCAAAGTAAATGCCAATACTGGGTCTAAAATGCAAGGAACCATTTCAATATACTCAACAACAGCAATATCACACTGGTATTTGTGCAGCTGTTCTGTTGATGATGCTTAAATCAACACACGTAATTAAGTGATATGAAGCTACAGCCGACGTCTCAAATGACAGCATAGTGCAGTCTTGGCACCACTAAGTATCTCAGTAGCCGGAAAAGACATAAAATGAGCATGATTCCATAAAATCGGCAGATGGCACTATGATTAGATGAGATTCTGCTATTTTCAGTAGCCTATATGAACGTGCTGATGTTGTGGTCTTAATGAGCAAGGGCATTCGATTTTACACAACTATAACCACAGCCATGGTTCAACCACCCCAAAACAGCTGTCCTTCAAACAGTTTAGAATCAAAGAGCTCTGGCCACGCTGATTATTTAAAGAGAAAGAAGGATGAAGCTGTGTTTATTAAAAAACATAAATAAATAGATACAGAGAGAGACACATACTGTATAGAGAAGAGACTTAGTCTCAGATTGTATTTATTCTTTAAACATTCTATTACAAGATCCCTTATTAATGAATAAAACAGCAAGGAAAAAAAGACATTGCTAAAAAATCTGCTAAATGTTTGTCTTGGAAAATAAGTCAATATGTGAAAATGCACTTTGTCTAGATAAAACACAAGACAAAAATGCAGCAACATTTTCCTGACGTATGCTTTTAAAACAAAATGTTTATGGAAAATAAATATCTCCAAAACAAAGACGAAAGTTTCTTTTGTGAGGTTTGAGGTGTCAATTTTTCATTTTCATACTGTTCAGAGGCAACATGCATACAATGCATGGAAAAGTAAATCATAGCAAAATAATGACTATTTATGTATATCACTATAGTAAAAAGCTTGACCAATTTGACATTTCAAAGTGTATAAACACTGCTGGGAAATGTTATCTATCTATTCAAAAACATAGCTAAGATATAAAATACTAGTCATTGTGCTCTGCTGCCCTAGAAACCTGTTACAGTGAGTTTCACAACAGAGATAACTTTACAGCATTGGCAGCCAAAAAATGTAGAGTAATTCATCAGGAGGGAAGTGTAGTGTATGTATTCATCAAGATTAAATACAAATTTACACCTGATATTAACAGTTCAGGGGATCAAAAGTGGTGAAATGGTTTTAATCTTATTACTCATTTGGAGGTAGTCAGAAATGTATATGACCAAATTGAATTTTTTAATTTTTTTATTATTCAAATGTTTTTATGCTTCATGGACAACAGGGAATCTGTCAATCATAAAAAAAAAAAAAAAAAAAAAAAAAAAAAAAAAAAAAAAACCTGTCAGAATAATGTTTAAAAATAAAAGTCAAAAACTCACCACTTGTGATCAGATCAACTGAGATGGATGTGCTTAATGCAAACAGGGCAATAATCAAAGCTACGGTGGCCCAGTAGTGCACCGCACAACGAAATTAAAAAAGGCAAACATTAGCTCTCAGCACAACAGAAATGCTACCTACCACTAGGGGGCAGTTGGTCTGCAGAAACGGCTATTGGTATGACCCAAAAAAATGGAAAATACATTGCAAACTGAAAAACGTCAGAGGATGGTCTTAATGTCAGCGTTAAAACTATCAAAACAGGTACAGACCACCCACGAATACTCTTGACATG
The DNA here is from genome assembly GCA_032359395.1 of Enteromius anoplus. NCBI lineage: Eukaryota > Metazoa > Chordata > Actinopteri > Cypriniformes > Cyprinidae > Enteromius > Enteromius anoplus. The sequence goes on along the minus strand of JAUMHG010000033.1, from coordinate 5,995,373 downwards.
CGCACAATAGCCGTTTCTGCAGACCAACTGCCCCCTAGTGGTCAGGAGCATTTCCGCTGTGTTGTGGCTTAATGTCGTTGTGTTCTGAATTTATGTTTGCTTTTTACATTTCATGTTGTTGTCAGCTTATGTTTGCTTTTATTAATTCTGTTGTGTTGTGCACTACTGGGCCACCGTACAAAGCCAAATAGTGTATTACACAACCAACCTAATTGATTTTAATGTTAGTTTAATAAAAGGTGAAGATCTCCGCCATTGCAGCTGGTGACCTTGTCTGTATTTATGTCTCAGGAGGGTTTTACGTTTTCATCGCTCTGATTTGATCTGTTAATGGGAGGGAAAAACAGAACAAGGATTTAAATGATTGTACATTTTGATGCGTTTTCAGACAAAAGTAAGATCTTAAATTGTTGCATTGACAGGACCAAACTAAAACACCGGGTAGAGGAGAACAGATGTCTGTGGACTTCGTTTGATTGATTTACTTGCACCTCAAACAACAAGAAGAGGGGGTCTGAGATCGTTTTGGGCTGTAAGCTTTGAGATACAATCCTTTGTTGATTGAATTATTTGCTTTTGAATTTCTTCTAAAAGGCCGAAATAAAGTGTAAATTGGTGCAAGAAAAAATACAGCCCAAAAATGAGTTCTAACAGTTAAAGTAAAATTTAACTGTACAATTAACCTAGGATCTCAACACATCTGGGAACTTTAACTTCAGTACTTACTGTGCAATTTGTTCTATGGGTGAAATAAAACAGAAGAACATAAAAGGCTTTGAACAGTTTAAACACGTTTATGTAGTAGGCTATATACATTTTAGGCACCTTTATTAAAAATAATTTCAGCTCATCTCTATAGAAACTAATAATTAAAAAACAATCTGGAAATTATTTGCACAAACATGGAATAGGTGAATTTACCTTGCAGCCAGTCTACACCCTCCTGAAGACCTTCGCCTTTCACTGCATCGCTTGCACTGTAATTTATTTAATATAACAATTGAATATACTGCATGAGTATTACACACACACACCCATATATACATATATATATATATATATATATTTTTTTTTTGGAGAATAAATAAATAAACACACACACACAGAACCTCTTCAGCATTATTTAGACAGGGCAGGTTTACCCTGAGGAGATTAAGCAAATTCGCCACGGACGTACATTGTGATTGTGTTATTAACATCTGAATTGAACATGTCTCATGCAACCTTTGTAAAAATCAAAGAGAAAATTACCTACCCTGGCTAGCACAGGGTTCCTCTGAAAAAATCTAATTCCATCTGGATAGGAATGCTTGTCAATGTGGTATGTAACACTTTTCCTCATTTATTATGACATTTGTTGAGTACTGTAACTAAAGCTAAACCTCTTAATGCGCTGCATGCTGCATTAGCTTGGTGATTTATGTGCTTCTGACATCCCATCCAATGTACAAAGAATTAAATCAATAATCAATCCCTTAATTAACGAGTTCCCTTAAATCAATTATATGCATATGTTATAATTATTTCATTTCTATAAACAATGTTTATTTTAAAGTGAAAAATGAAAGGTCAAAAAACCCTTTAATTGTCTTCTAATATGTATTCATTTGTATTTTATTTACTCAACGACTACCAAACAATTGGCTCAAATATAAATTTTAATCTGCGGTGTTTGGTCCAATTAGTAAATTTTATTTCCATGTCATCATAGCTGTAATGCATGATAAGGCAGTGTTTGTGAGCGCAGTGCTGCTTTGTGTACAGCTGATACTGCGGAAACAGCTAAGTTTAGTGGCAAAGAATGAATGTGAACCAGCATACATATATATTGTTACGTCCTTCTTGACTTGTTTGTTTGTTTTGGAAGTTTTTTTTTGTATGTTTCTGTGCAGGTTGAAGCTGATTGGATCCTGTTCATGAGTTGATGCTCACCCTGTCTGGTCAGCTGACTCCAGGCTACCCATAAGGACTACGCCCTCACTTCCTGCCTTAGCTTTTGTGCTCATTTGCTCTGCTGCGCTACCATTGCTGCTAGTTAGTTGTTTGTGTTAGAAAGGTTGTGAATCTGTGTGTACATTTGAGTCTGTTACGGTGTGAGATTGAGTATTGTTAGTGTTCTTAGCCTCTAATTGTGCCTTTTTATTACTCTGACCTCTGCATGTTAGACTTTGATTCTGGATTTCCCTCATTGGATTTGTTTGCTGTCCTGTACATAGCTGTATATATTACTGGGGAGGTTGTTTGTCTCATTTATTGATTGTTTTTCTGTTCAGGGAGATAGGAAATTGATTTGTATTTCCTTTTCTTTCATTTTTTTTTTTGTAAATAGGTAATTTAGAAGCATTTAACTTGTTAGTAGTTTTTGTTTGTTATTTTGGCCTGGTTGGCTCCTGAAGAGATATTTTCCCCATCTGTTTAATTCTGATACCTATTTTCATTAAAAAAAACATTGTTTATCCATTTATATTCCCGTATTCTCATAATTTCTTTCATGTCGCGCCCTCACCCTAGACAGGGGCATAACAATATATATATATATATATATATCCCACAAGAGGGGTTAAAATTTTTCCTGGGTCAGCGCCACAACAAGTAGGTGACATTATGCTCATGTTACATGAAAAACAACTCATTTCAATGATTCAGAGTCGACTTCATTTGAGAGACAATAGGATTTTACACAGTGCACTTTCAGATTTAAATCTCTGCAGGACGTTTTTCTTAAAGCTGTGTTACATACCGCATGAAAGGTTAATTTAAAAAATCCATAATTTTAGATGGGCACTGTTAAGTTTTAATATTTTGCTCCCTTCTTAACAAATAGAACTAGGCATGGTAGTGCTTTTTTTTCCACCAACCAGAATGAAAATGAAGCTGTGAAGAATTAAAGTACAGTTCATTCCAAAGATTGTACAGTGTTTTCAAAACTTGCAACGTATTGCAGATGTGCAATTATCACCTGTAACTTAAACAGTGTTTAGAAAATAAACCCTGTAAGAACAGTACTTTTTTATTATGCAAATTATTTATATGCAAGCAGAACCCAATCTAACAAAAAAAAAAAAAAATTATAATTTGTTTTCTTACCAGATATGCCATGGTTTGTCCTTAATGTTTTCCAGACACAAGAGCTGGGAGACCTTTACTGCTGACAGTGCATCCCTGAGGTCCATCTTGTTGGCAAAAAAGAGTATAGGTATCCTTCTGTGTTTAACATCTAAGCATGCCCAGAAAAAAAAAAAAAAACACACACATATGAACATTATGGTATCCCAAAATTAAGATTTGCTAAAAATGTACTCCTCCTCTGGCCAACCAAGATATAGATGACTTTGTTTCTTACTACTGTCTGCTCCACAACATGTTAACAGATAAATTGGAGTCATGTGGATTATTGCAATGTGTTTATCAGCTGTTTGGACTCCCATTCATTGCTAAAGATCCAGTGGTGTGATGTAATGCTAAATTTCTCCAAATCTGTTCCCATGGAAGAACAAACTCATCAACATCTTGTAAGGCCTGTTGGTGAGTACATTTCTAGAAGTTTTCCTTTTTCTGTGAGCTATTCCTTGAAATGATGACTCAAATAGAGATTACTGAAGAATGTACCAGGGTGATTCAAAAGGGTATCCAATTCTTCTTTTGCCACCACCATTCTTAGTTTATCACCACTGTCAATCACAAATATGACGGCCTGACCCTCCCTAAAAACAACATAAGACGTATAAACACACACAAAAAACAAAAAAAAACACACATATCGATTCCAAAGCAGGCGATGACACTCCATTAGCTCATTAAACATAATCAAATAAGCCAATATCAGAGAAACTCACTTGTAATAGTGCTCCCACAGATTTCTGTATCTGCCCTGCCCAGACATGTCAAACACTGTGAAAGAAAGACTTGGGGGGGGGGGGAGATATTGTGTTAGTAAGATTTTGAGAAAGGACAAACGGCTCTCAGACATGAATTAAATGACATAGTAAATGCTTTCAATTATTCACCTTGAGGTCTTAAACTTTTCTATGCTGAAACCTATAGTTGGGACAATATCTTGAGCCTGAGCCTGCAAGGAACAACGGGAATATCACGAATGGGAGCTCATATACAAAACAGAAATCACATGAATATACAAAACGGAACTGGTGAAGACCAGAGTATTTTATATTCGTATTCACAGATAGGATCGACACATACATTGGATGGCTTTAGCTGGTTGATGATGGTAGTTTTTCCACTGTTGTCTAGACCTAAACACAGCACGTTCACTTCCTTCTTCTTCAGGCCCAGCCACCCTGCAAGCTTGTCAAAAAGCCCCATTTGACTGTTTGAATGGGACGCTTCTGGAAAGAGATCGCATCAAACACAAGCTCCATTAGATTATTCATTAGATGCAACCAGAGGCTGACAAACAATTTGGGACAACAGAAACATATTGTCTTTAAAATGTTTGTCAGACAATTATGCTATGCTAAAGTCTCTTATGTGTTGATATTTCTGTGACCACTCTGAAACACATTTAAAAGATCATAGCACTGGTTTGAAATACAGTTTTTCCGCATAATAAACATTTTAAGTGGAACTTCCAAAATGTCTTTACTGTCAAAAAAAATCTCAAAATTGAATGCATCCTTGAAGAAAATACACATACACACACATGTTGTTACTGTAATATATTATTGTTTTATGTATTGTTTATTGAATTTTAATTTACCAGTTGTATTGGTGTTTGTGTTCATTTATAATTTGTATTTAATATTCACAAAGTACATTTAGATTTGTTTTCAAATTGTAAACTGCTTAAGAACAACAATAATTTACAGTTGTAATATGTCATTTACAACTTTTTAATATTCGATAGAAACGGGGCACCGATGGCTATACGTGATTGGTCTGTTAAGAAAATTAGCTTGTTTTCTTTCTTTTTTTTTTTATAATAAAAGTTAATTAACTTGAATTAACAAGCAGACACACGGCTTGCAAAATACAAAGGCTGTATTGCAATTGCGTGCATATAATACGTAAATCTGTAAGCCCACAGCAGCATTTGTAACGTTATGCCTTTTTGCCGTTAGGAAAACACCAACCTGTTGTGTATCGGACTACTTACAGTAACGTTAGATAATATGAAAATCATATTTCAGTCCCATAACGTGGATTTACACATCCATGCATCCATCTATCAATCAATCAATCAATCCAATGACAGCAGAGATAGAGGCATTATAACCCGTGTCGGAAACACATGCAGACAACCGTAAAAGCGTACGTTAATCTACGAGAACAGCCTGTAATCCTCTGAGCTCATTAGCACACTGGCTAGCGCTTCACATACACGAGACTGCTAAAATAATCCAAACACTTCAGTTTCTGCGTTTTGTTCTGTTAAACAGTCAAATACGTCTACATCCTCACGGATGACAATTTCTGCTTAGCTAATGTTGCTGTCTCCATATTCGTGGCTGATGACGGCTAGCTGGTTGGCTAACCTGCTCTTTAAGTCTGAAAAATCTTTCTTACTTTTTTGCTCCGGCTCTGTTCAAGTTGTATGTTTTCTATGTTTTGGTTAAATATGACTTGCGTTTGCATAAGTCCCATTTACACGTCCAGTGCAGATGGAGAGACGCAAATACACTTACCTGGCGTCCTGGAAACCCTAAAACTCCCACACACCGCTGCTAGGAGACCGATGACGCCTTTTCTCTCGACTCACATGTTTACCTCAGAGCGCCGTCATATGGACAACGGTAGAACTGCAGCGTCTTTTGGCATTTCTTATGTCACAGGGTAGGCTTTTTCCGTCCCCCTTTTAATTAAACATAGCCCTATGCCCCCTATTCTTATAAGAAAACCTTTAATCATTTTAACTTTGTCTAACAATCAGGCATTATAATACAATATTATAAATAATATAAATCTAAAAGTACACAGCCTTATTTTCCTACGCCTGGCAGTGTCAGTAAAATCATATTTAAGTTAAAAAATACAATTTAATTTTGCATATTTAGGATTTAGAAAACAAGATTTCTTGTGATTAGGCGAAAAAAACAACAAACATATACACTGTAAAAAATGGCCGTGAATTTAACTGTAAAAAACAGTGAAAATGCTATGGTAAAAAAAAAACAACAAAAAAAAAACATTAAATGGTTAATGGTAAGTTCCTGTTAAATGTAAATTTAACAGGAATTTACCATTAACCATTTAATGTCATTTTACTGCAGGGAAACACCGTAAAATGACATTCCCAGAATTCCCTGCATTGCATTTTAAATTTTGTTTGAATTTGATGTTTATTCTTTGAAATAACTATTTCTTCTTAGTTTTTTTTTTGGATCAGTTATTTTTATTAGGGTTGTATGTTACATGTAATGTTGTTACAGTAAATGAATGTTTATTGCCCATTTTAGTTTAATAATTCTTACCATGATGGCGTAGTGCTTGTGTGACACTGAGCACTTTTTATATGTTTTACTATTTAAAATCTTCTTGTGATGAGCTTTGGTTCATCATGTCACTCTCTCATAACCTCCTGTTTTTGGTATTTATCTGTGTATTTCAAAGGAACAAAATAGATTTCACTGTTGTAACAGTTTGGTATATTAACATTATATAGCAAATATTATATAGCAAATTATGATTGCAAAAATTACAATTCTTCCGATACACTATATCCAATTAAATAGATATGCTAAATTAAGATGATTATTAAAGTTCACAAGTCCAAAGTTTGGCTAAAGAAAACCTTATTATTAAATTAAATCACATGAATTAATAATTGGGACCAGTAACATATAAGCAAACTTGTTTTGCGTGTATATAGTTTTCTTTGATGTTACTTTGATCTCTGTGTCACAACCCACCATTACACCATTCTATTTAAGCTGCTGTATTGTTGTTAATTATTATCAGCATCAAGTAATTTTTTTTTTTTTTTTTAACTCACCATTTGCGGTCCAATTTAATTATGGGTATACATTAGGGAAAATAGATGACTGGGTTTCATTAGGCAAGTGATGTAATTCTACATTTTCCAAATCTGTTCTGATGAAGAAACAAACTCATGTAAATCTTGGATTGCCCAAAGGGTGGGAGTGACATTTTTAGCAAATGTACATTTTCGGATGAACTATTCCTTTAAGACCTGCAAATACTGTCACAACTGAATTGTTTGTAGCTTGCTCATGATTTACTTTTGTAATACATTAGTAATCAAATACCCAGTCCATATTATAACAAACCATTTTCTTTGATTGTGATAGACTCATGAAAGACACAACAAATATCTGTTATCATTTATTTTTACAAACATTCAACCTATATCACCTTTATCTCTCTTTACTCTTTATAAATTATAAAAAATAATGTACAATTAGTTTACTATGAACAATACCTTATGACCTGATTGCCCAGAGTTTTCCCTTGCCCTGCTTGAAGTAAGCACTCGGTTCTCTTGCGCTTTTGACATTTGCACATTGCAACTTGAAGTTGTCAAGTGGTCTCAGTGTCCCGAACATGTGTGCAGGCACAAAGAGCCAATCGAAGGATGGGGGCCTATATCAGCTAATGAACATGGTACAGTATTGTGCGTTTGTATGTCTGGTGGAAGCTAAAGAGACTGCAAATGTGTATGTTACCATTGAAGTTATGCGTGTATGTCTGCTTTGTTGGGAACAATGCTTGCCAACATGCAAAGTGCTATATTGTCATGTCCTCTAAATGAGAACATTTTACTGCAACCTGTCACCTCAATGATTCTCCACTGACTATATGACAATATTTTCATAGTCCCAAGGCAAACTGATACAATATCAGAGGTGTCTGTAGAATCTATACACCAAAGTAGACTGAACAAATGTGTGCAGTTCTCAAATCTCGGTCTGAATGGATTTGTCTAAGTTTGTTCAATTTGACTGTGGTGCACAGGAGTAAGAAAATGGCTTACAGTCTTCTGAAAGGTCAGACTTTTACCACCTCGCTGACAGCCTGAGGAAGTCAATGGTTTTGTGTGGCAATTTTTTTTTTTTTCAACAGAGCAAGATAAAGCTCTTTACTCCCTACCTTTGCTCTTTTCTTGGTTTTCTAAAGACTGCACATATTGCTTAGAAAAGGAACTAAACAAAAGGCAACCAAAAAAGAAACAAAGTCACATGTACATATAAATATCAGGATAAATATCAGATGTGATAAACAACGTATAATAGTCATTTAAAGCTGTAGACATTCAACAGATCCATAGTCTCTCGTTTCAGAGGCTTGATGAATAAACCAGGAAAATCTCTTAAGACACATAATTTAATACATTAAAATAGCAAATATGCTATTCAGAGTTCTCAGGTTTGGAGGTCAGTCAATCACACAACTTGCAGGATGATTGACAGATGACATCTTCGTAACAACAGAGTGGTGCCATTGTTCCATTGTTTACTATGGTTCCTCCGGGTAAATGGTCCAATTTTCCTGTTACACACATTTCATCAAGAAGACAACAATTCATGACATTTAGCATGTCTTTTCATGCTCATTGATTTATTATGTATGTGTTTCGACTGGAAGTCTTCACCGGATTATGATTGAAACAGAGGCTGTGGGGTACTTCTCATGACAGACAGTCCAGACTTGAAGCTTGTGTGTGTGTGTGTGCTGGGAGTATGTGTATGTGTTTATGTGGGTTTTCATACATGGAAGTCACTCTGTTGAACGTGGAGGAACTGCAGTCGTAGTGCTTGTATGCTGCTCACTATCCTCCTCTGGTGTCCAATCAGAGACACACCGATTCTTCTCACATCACTGTTGAGAAAACAACAGGACATGACTTCTCATGTGATGATGAGTATATAATGAATATGAACAAATTTACAGGATAATAACAATTTAGTCCCGTTGTTTCACCTTTTATTTCTTGGATCACTCAATTCCAAAAGGTGGGGGGGTGGGGGGGGGGGGTGAGGAAGATGTAAACTTAGGAGGAATGAGTACAAGGAAAAAGGTGAAAATAATAATTTAAAATGTCACACAGACACAAGAGGACTAAAAATTAAAGCAGTATTTCATGTTATTCTTGTCTTAACCACTAAATGGCACAAACTACCAGCAGCAACTACCAATTTGATTCATATTCAACACAATGGGCAGCAACACAAAGCTGATTCTGTACTAATGTTCTCTAATATTTAAGAAAGCTTGTTTCCAGAAGTAAAGTTACATGTGACATTTTACATGACAATTTTCACTTTTTTCCATGTACTCGTTCCTTATAAGTTTAAATATTCCCCCCCACCAAAAAAAATAATAATAAATTAATAAAAATAAACAAATACTATTAATAATGTATATTAAAAATGAAAATTTAAATAAATGTCTATTTTTTTTTTTTTAAATAATCCAAAAACTGCAATGGCCCTCTCACCACTTAATGCATTTATCAGATTTTTACACAAAACAACTTTATGATTTTTTTACTTATATTTATTGTAGGGTACTCCCCAAAAATATTTTCAAAGCTTCATAAAATTATGGTTGAACTACTAATATCACTCAGACTGTATTTTACCAATGACCTTGCTACATTTCTGTGCGTTGATCACTGTAATATCCTTGCTACAGTATCTATGCAGGGTCAGGGAACTCTGATTCCATAAAGAATATCTGAATTTGTGTTGATGATCTAAGGTCGGGTTTGGAACAACATGAGAATGAGTAATTAATGACAGAATTGTAATTCTTTTAATGTGTTTAGTTCTGTTGTACCCAACTGAAATGTAACATTTGTTTGTTTAGATGACAATGACTGCAAATTTGCATATATCTGAATAAGCAAGCCAACTAAATTCAACTAAACCCACTAAAGAGGGTGATCATCGTCTTTTTTATGCAAAACAACACCTGGAATCTAAATGGAGTGTAAAAAAAGCTCTGAGCAGGACCTGACTCCACTTACTCAATACTCATGGTGGATATGGAATCCAGGGTTGTGTATCCTGCCGCTATGAAGTTGCTCTTGTACTGACTCATTTTGATGGAATCCAACCAATCACCGATAGATATGAAGAGAGGGTAGTCTGGCATATCTTCAGGGGATTCTGGGAAGCTGTTTAGAAACACAACAAATACTTTATGTGAAACAACAACAGTTTGGCTCACGTTTCCCACTAGGCAGAGACACCAGTTCAGTGTGAGCTATCTGTTAGTAAACACTAACAATTTCAGTTCAAAATGATCATTTCAACACTGGCACTCATTTTGATTCTAGTGAGCAATTAAAATGGTGATTTTGAAATGTTGTTATAATCCTTCTACCTATTTACATCTTCCACCAGTGTGAGCAGGCTGCTGGGATTGCGGATCAGCTTGTCTAGGAAGCTGACAACATCATTAAACCGTGGCCGCCGACTGCGTTCCTTCTGCCAGCAGAGAAGCATGAGCTGGTGCAAGGCCACGGGACAGCCCATGGGCGCAGGGAGCCTGTAGCCCTCCTCTATAGACAGGATTACCTGCAGGAAGACACGCACAACTCTATTGGGATACAGAATTGCTTTGCTATTAAAATGTATCACATTTTTTACATATTTAGTTATGTGTATACTTGTACATACATAACAATATATACTTATATATACACACACACACACACACACACATATATATTGCTATGTGTAAATGTACACATATATTTGTGTGTGTGTGTTTGAACCAGGAAAAAAATCCCTTAGAAAACTCAATTCGCAGAATTGTAGACAAAGTGACTCACATCTTGGTTGGACATCTCCCAGTAGGGCCTTTCTCCATATGACATGACTTCCCACATGACAATACCGTAGCTCCAACCATCACTGGCTGAGGAAAACTTTCTGTAGGCAATAGCCTCGGGTGCTGTCCAGCGGATGGGGATTTTACCCCCCTGACAAAACAAAATCTTTTCTTTTTATTATAGTAGAAAGCAGCATCACGTTGTATTTCCTTGACAATCAAAGGATGATTGCTTGCTATGTAACAATGAGTCATAATTGAACTTTTCTTGGAATATAAGTGTTTTGAATGACACACTCAGACCCCCGTATCAAAAAGTTCAGATGTATTCAGACACATTTAGCAACTTATTATAAATCTAATTACTCAATCACTCCTCAGAGTAAGCCCTTAATCTCATGTTATACTGCTTAGATAAACTCGATCCCATTCACTAACACAAGACGAGCGGAGGAGTGTTAAGCTCCAGAGATTCTGGATCAGCTTTGGCTGTCAATGGAGCACAGATTGTTATTAACTCTGAACGGCCCTGAATATAAATTAACCAATATTGAAGCGGGTGTGTGGCTTACTGTGGTGGTGTAAGCCGCCTCCGGGTCGTCCTCCAGCACCCTGGACAGACCGAAGTCCGACACCTTACACACCAGGTTGTCATCCACTAGAATATTTCGAGCTGCCAGGTCCCGGTGGACATAGCCGATGTCGGACAGGTACATCATACCTGAGGCAATGCCACGCAGCATACCAACCAGCTGGATCACGGTGAAGTGTCCGTCATGTTTCTACAAGAGAAGAGAGAGGAGAAGAGGAGGACAGGCAAGAAAAGAAATAGAGAGGTTTGTCACAATGAACAATAAAAATAGTCACCTTTAACTGATAATCAAGAATGAATGAATCAATGAATAGACAAACAAGCAAATTAAATAATTGCTGATTCCTTTTTTGCTGTTCAATTTTTTTTGTAGTTCTTGAAGATGGTGAAATGTGGATGAAACACCATAATTACATATTATTTTATGCTTTTTCCTGCACTACTTTTCAAGACTTTTCTAAAGACGTTTCTAGATCTAAACGGAACAGTTTAGTTACATCTGACTTTGAGTTCAACTAATAGCATTGAAAAATATTCAAAGACTTCATGACTTTTCCAGTTTGAGATTTACTGGATAAGGGTTTAAAAAAAATAAACTGACTCACAAATTTTAAAGCTTGGCAAATAAACACGCATGCTCAAAAATGCTCACGAGGTTATAAGATGTTTACATGACATTGCAAGTTGGAAAACCTGAATTAAGTGAATTAAATTAGAAATAGTCACACTTTATTTTAAGGTCCAGTTCTCACTATTAAAGCTGCAGTCTGTAAATCAATAGGTGAGCAAGTACAGAACCAGCCAGTGTTTAAAACTATCGGCTTATGTCGAGTTCAGACAGCTGGGGTAGCATTCAGTCGCTGCTCTGTTCATATTGTGGAGGAGGATATTTACCTTCTATACCTTCGGAACTCCTCCCACAACATCCCGCTGCACTGTATTTTGCTCTCTCATTAGCTGTAGGTAATCGGCTATGTTAGTTCTAGTCAGAAGACATTTCACACAGCATGGGTTTGAATCGCCAACAGGTTGTGGCCTGATTCTTTCAGATCGCGTCTTTGATAGTTTACAATTTGTCTGTGATTTCTCAAAACGTGACTTACTCACGTCCTCTGCACTTTTTATGACCAATATTCCATTCCAATATAACAAATTTGTTTTGCTCCAAAATCTTACCTTATAACTATCATATTTTAGTAAGCTCCAATTTGTATTCTTTTCAGAATTTGACATTACTTTCTACACCAAGTACATGATTTGTTAGAGGGTCACATTACCCGAAGACCTTTTTGCCTGTTACTTGGATTCTGTGTTTGCCCGATCCTTTGGATACTGTCTTGCTGACATGACCTCGGCCTGCATGACCAGTCTTAGTTATATTAAATCTACATTATGGCTCTGTACTTCTCTGCCTCTGTCTCAGCATTACATATCCTAACTGTTTCAGCGACTGACAGCCACACACTTCAAAACATTAGATTCATCTGCTCTGGAGCTGCGCCGGAGCACAAGCCCACGTGAGGAAGATAATTCTGCAAACAACTGCATTTGCAGGTTTTCAAAAAGAGATGCCGGCAAAGATGCAAAACTTACAGACTGCAGCCTTAACAAACCATTAACTACAACTTTTGCCTCAACAAACTGCTAATTGGTTGCTTATTAATAGTTAGTATGGTAGCTGTTAACTTATTAGGGATGTAGAATATGGTCAAGCAGAAATTGTGTTTAAAGTACTAAACAACAGCCAATATGTTAACAATATGTATGATAATAAGCAACCAGTTAATAGTGAGAATTAGTGCGTCGACTAGTATTACTAAAAGTTACCTTAGTAAAATTGGATTATTTTATTGCTTGTTTTGTTAGCAGGAGACCCCAAATGGACCCCGTCCCCCAGGTTGAGAACCATTTTTTAGTCTGTCACACTGCATGACATGCCAGCTTTCTAAAAGCATTTCATATCAACATCGATCTGTTGGCAAATTAGAAAATGCTCTCTATAGATATTTTATGAGCAATGTCAGCTGTTGGTGTGCCATATTAATGAATTGAGCTCTTGTACCCTCAGAAAAGAGTCCAAGGAGCCATTCTCCATGTATTCCACCACTATCATCACAGGCCGACCTACAAATAGAAAAACAGGACACCTGTAAGTAACGGAATAGGTTATAGAGAAGGAAACAGGACAGACATTGCCACATTACTCAACTGTTTCTTTGCATGACTACAAATCAAACCTAAAAGTTTGCTTTTGCCTTACTTAGTTTCTGTGAAATTCGTATATAATTCTTCTACATTAACTTCTGTATCTCAATCGTTTTACCTAACTACTTCAGACAGCCTTAGCTAATCTCTAGTAGCATGGTAATTTCAAATAAATACAAGACATGACACAACACTAGAATCATACACTGACAGTTTTTTTGTTTCTTATTGTTTTCTGGAGGTTGCAGGTGGTTTGATTTATAGCGTAAAATCAGCGATTGTCTGCATGTCAGACAGAAGCTGTGAGTGTATCAAACTTGGCGGAGAAACGTGTTTGTTTCTTGCAGAGAAAAAGCTTTTGGCTGATGATGATCCAAGTTATGCTGTAATCAGTTTTATTCAGATTTTTTGCATTCTTAATGATCAATATCATGATTTTCTTATCTGTTTTATTTACGCATTTATTTGTTTACTGAAGGGTTTCACTTTACTGTGAAAAAATGTTTGATCCAAGTAAGACTTTTAAATTATAATGTATAAGTATGCATTAACTGTACTGAAAAAAAAATGCTACAAAATGTTTCTAAGGTAAGCGGTTGAAAACAGTAAAATAGTTCCTTACTCTTTGTAACCACACCCTCCAGTCTGATGATGTTAGGATTATCAAACTGTCCCATAATGCTCGCCTCTCGCAGGAAATCCCGTCTCTGACGCTCAGTGTATCCCCCCTTCAGAGTCTTTATAGCCACAGGAATTTCCTTTTTTCCTGGGATACGGAGCCGGCCACTGCACACCTCCCCGAACTCGCCTGCAGAAAAACTCAAGTCCATATTCACTGCCATAACATTTAGGGTTACTGCTCGCATATACTTCACACTAGGTGGCAGTCAAACTATATCAAAGACACAGGTTCACAAGTCTCTTTACAAGGATTTTTCTTGTGGCGATTATTTCACATCGAATTATTTCCTACTTATCTCACTGAAGATTAGATTCTAATCATTTTGTCTTTTTTCAAAGAGGCATTTAAGAGAAATCAGAGAAGAAAGGAGAGAAGAAAGTTGAAGCATTTTTTAAAAACATTTTTGAAAAACTTTTTCTTCTAACCAATCAATTTTTAACTCATGACACACTTTCATTTTATATCTTGCTGCAGAAATAACAGGAGTACATTATGGGAAACTGAGTATCAGTCTGGAGTGATTTAAAAAACGAGCACCGACCTGCTCCGATGACTCTTTCGATTCGGATTCGAGATGGATCAATTTCCTTGGCAAACTCATGAACGGCCTGTGAGGGGTCCTCGTAAGTGTCAGGGTCAATGTAAGTCTTTAATCCTGGGAATGGCACTATAAAAAATGTCAAAGTTTTTTTTTTTTTTTTTTTATAGAGTTAAAATATGAATATAGAGTATGTAAGTGTATAATTAAGGTATCATACCATGCCCATTTTGATACTGTGTTCTTTTTTTGTCCTCTGACTTTATCTTAGATTTTATGTACCACTGACACCTGTTCAGATAAAAATAAATGTAATTACATAACACAATTACAGACGCAGTCTATGATTCTGAAGCCAGTGTCCCTGTCCTTGGTGCTGAATCATGATCGGTAACCAGACAGACATATGGCTGAACAGCTCCTCAAATGTTGCAATGAAAATAATGCTCCTCCAGAGAGAACATCTCAAGAGTGTTCAATTGTAAATTAATTTCCTTTTTTCGAGAAATGAATACACTGATTCTGTCCATCATCAAGAGCTCTTGATTTATTTGAGAGCTGCTCACAACAGCCTCCCTCCAAATCTGCACAAGCAGCTGAACACGGAGCCATCAGCCCCTGCAGCTCTGCGAGGATGTGATGGCACAGGGGCTGGCTGAGTGAGGTTTCACACAGAGCGCTGCACATGCTGATATTGCGAATCACAGGACTGTGTGGCATGTTTAAGCTTGCTGTCAGTCTCACAGCAGGCCATTTCATGGCAGCAGACACAGCCGCTGCTGGGAGGCTGCAGCATTCCGACTAATTAGGCAGCGACATGGCTCAGCCAATCGGAAAATAGGAAGGTGCTTCGTGGCCAACAGGCCTATTAGGAGATGGCTGGATAAGCAAGGAGCTAAATTAAGGGTAAATGAGTGAATGAAAGAAAATACATATCCATGACATCACAGACAAACAGACTAAAAGATAGATAGACAGACAGATTAACAGAATAAAGGAAAGAAAGACTGAGACGGAAAATCAGACAGACAAGACAAACAGATAGACAGACAGACAGACAGACAGCCAGATAGATGGATAGCAAATTTATATAAACACAACATCTGTTCATCTATACTGGAGCATATTTACCTGCCCCCTCATTATTTGCTCCCTCATTACCTGCCAGTGATGAGAAGGAAGAGGGTGAGAATGATGAGGAGAGAGAAGCCCCCCACTGTGGCTGTAACAATCACCAACACCTGGCCCTGATCAGATGCCTCCTCAGAGTCTGACATAGTGAAAGTGTGTGTGCGCATGTGAAAGAGCAAGACAGGGAGAAAGAAAGAGAAAGGAGCACAAAACAATGAAGTCACTGTGAAGTTTACGTTCGGTCGTTCTGTCAGTCTCAGAAATTGATTTAATGCCAGGAGAATAGTTGGTGAATCTTTAAATACATAATGGTGCACTAAGATGAGGCAAAAAGCAGGACTGAAATTACACAGCACTTGAAGTCATTCAAAATAAACATATACTGTTCTCCTGTAACATTTGTTTAAAACTCTACTCATGTCGCTGGCAAACAGGCATAGAAATGAGGTGTTTTCTTTTAGAGAAATGCTTACTCTCGTCTCCTGTGGCGAACTCAAACTTGGGGCTGTAACTGCTATAGCCGGCGAGGGTACGAGCGCGCACGTGGAAAGCGTAAACGGTGGAGGACTTTAGTCCGGTCACTATCACGCTTGGAGACTTCGTACGTGTAGAGGAGTAACTTAACTGCTCCTGTTCCTATAAATATAAATGTAGAAAGAAAACAACATGTAAGACATATAGTATACTGTTCATCATGTAACTGATGTTTTTAGTTTTAAGGCATCTGAGTTTAGGCTGCTCATCTTCTACAAAAAAAAAATTCTGATAAATAAAGACAATAACGACACTGAGGTAAGTATGCTAGCTATAAAGTAAACTATACAATTATAATTGATGCGTCAATGCACCTCTGAGAAGCTTTTAATGATTTAAAAATGAAGCTGGTAAGTAACCTTTTCATAATACTTGATCTCGTAGTCCAGGATGGCAGCATGCGGCTGCTCAGTTTCCTGCCAGGAGAGGGCGATACTAGCTTGAGATGCCCAGTCTTTTCTCACCACACCTACCAGAGACGGACCTGAAAGACAAAAACAATTAGTGATGATGAAAAGTTTTTTTTCTGAAGCAATGAGGGTTTATATTTACTGAAAATGGTTCTGTTGCTCTCAGCTTTTCCTAACACGTCACTTTACTGCCATCTGCTGCTTTAAATGATAAAACACATCTACAGTACAAATCCATTGTCCCTAAACACCTTACAATAGGCTACTTGGAAATAAGCTTTAATATGCTAATGTTTAATATTAATCAAGGTTGTAAATTGAGTAAATAAAAAAATAACAGAATTGGCTCACACTTTATTTGAAGATGTCTGTGTTACAGTGTAATTATACATTTCAGTAAGCCTGCTAATTAAAATTAATTAACTGCATGCACATGGTTAAGTTAGGATTAGGGTTTGGATTTGGGTTACTAGCATGTAGCTATGCATGATTGTTATTATAATAGTAAGTGCAACAAGTTTACACGCCTCGAGATAAAGCATTACAAATAAATCCCATAAAAGTACAATTTATCATTGTTTGCATGCCATCTTCTGTTAGTATTTCTTTATCTTATGAAATATAATGCATTTGCATAGCATTGTACTTTAGCTTAACAGTTCCTCGTGTGGATATTTATTTGTTCAACAGATTTTGTTTGATTTGAGTTTCTTATAAATCTTTTTATGTTATTCTGGTTATTCAATCCCAAACTGATGCAGTTACTTTTGGTGGTTTTTGAACGGAAAAAATAAACAAATATAACAAAATAAAAGCATTTTGGACATTATAACACCATGCTCCGATACTGTGTTTTCATTTTTTCCCCTTCTTTCTTTTAACACAATTGGCTTTGAAATCTCGAACATCATTGAAATTAGTCAGCTCTGCTCATGCTATGTGAAGATAATGCACTTAGTCATGGATCAGTCAGGTGGAAGAACCCAAGAAAAACAAAGAAAATCCATTAAGGGTCTGCATCTGAGGCCATTTACAATTAGCACAATTAGTGAAGTCTGTGCACTTTAGACAAGGTTCGTGCACATGCACACAAACATGCTCAAACAACCATATACACCCCAAAAACAGTTTTCTACTGTACACTTCAAGAAACCTTTTTGCTTTTTCCCCCCCTTTCACCTTAGCGACTAAAATGATGCCCACAGGTAGGTGGAGTCGCTCTCTAATTGAATCCTGGAGCAGATTAAAGTAGTGGGTGAATGGCATTAGCCTGACTGATTGAATTTCTCCCAGGTAAATATTCACTCTGGAAGCCCACAGAGACTGCCAGCACAGTAATCACTACCTCTGTCAAAGCAATCAATCTCTCACTGTTAAAACAGCTTGGAAAATATAAGGGGCGGACAGGGAACGGGAGGCTTTTAGGTATAGCAGGTTGCAGAGAGAGCGAGAGGATTTAGGCAGCCGATAAACAGCAGAAAGCAGCGTTCAGCGATGTGTAGCATTGGGCGGCACTGCCTGAGGTCCTCTGGGATATCAGCCAAAGTGATTTCGGAGAGAAAATAAGAGAATAAGACATCGGTTTTGCTAGGGTTACCACCTGTGACACAATCTCTGCCTCTGTCGGTCTTACTTGGTAACCACAAGGGCTTTATATAAATGTGCAATGCTGTCTATCTTCCATCTACTACGTCTCTGCAAATTTGCTGTGTGGAGATATATTGAAGCGGTATTTGATGAGACCCCCGTGTTGTTTGTCTGACTTGACTCAGCACGGTGGGAGACGCCACACGCTGAATCTTTCTCATGAGAGGCAGCTCATCTTTTATTGAGAGAGGACGGCTCGCGCAGATCGTGACATCTGACTACTTTAGACGTGCGTGAGGAAGAGACTCACAGGTTTGCACAGAAATATTGAAGACAGAGTGACTGTAGAGAACAGGCAGCACCTTAATAAATAATGAAGCCTCATCATGTTGCTATTTACAGAGTTAGAGATTGATTTCAGAATGAAATATTACACAGGAAGGGAGAAGGTTAGGAAGACTTTTTTTTCTCATTCGGTGACTGCCTGACCTTAGGTTGGGTTGTCAGCTGGTGAAAGGGCAGGAGGCTGAACTTGTGACAAACACAGTGACATTATGACTCAAAACAGACACAGTGAAGGACAGCCGGGGAGTTAGTTCACCATTTATTCAATATTTATCTTTATCTGTATTCAATCTTTAATAGCCCTTCAGACAGTCAGCTGGAAATTATTCTGAAACACATGCACTAATGTTCAAATATTTAGGGTTATTTTTTAGACTTTTATTTAATACTTCTACTTGGTAGGAAAACTTTAAACTGGTCAAAAGTGACCAGCTTAAGTGTTACGAAACAAAATATTTATATTTTAAACAAATGCGGTTCTTTGAAACACTTTGATTGTTTATCAATGAATCCTGAAAATAAATGAATCAATAAAAACTAATAAAATTCAACATTATAATCAGAAATGTTTCTTGAGCAGCAAATTATCATATTAGAATTATTTCAACATGAGCACTTAACACTGAATACTGGAATTTGAACCACATGAAATTTGAACATAGATAACAAAACAAAAAAATATATATATTGCATTAATATTTCTGCACTGTAAAAACATACCATGATATAAATGGTACATTTAAAAAAAAAAAAAAGCAACAGTAAAAACCTGTTAAATGGTTATTGGTAAATTATCCTAATATATACGATGAAAAACAGAAATAGAAATTTCAACATTTTTTTAAGGTAAAATACCTTTTTTGGAAGTGTAAAAGAATGTGACATTTACAGAAAAAAAAAAAAAAAAGTAAACTGATGTTCCCAGAATTCCCTGCATTGAATTTCACATTTAATGAACATTACATCAGTTAAAGAAAAAAAAGTTACATCCGGAAAGCCTAAAACATTGCTACCATATCTTTTAAGGTAAAATTGTGGCAACCACAGCAGTGTTTTTTTTCTTTTTTTACTGTAAATTTTATGGTATTTTTACAGTGTGTTTGATTTTAATGTATTTTTGATTGAATAAACACTAAATCACAACTTTAGACTTTGCATTAAAAACATTTAATATATTTTATGTTCAGAAGTGTATGTATTAATGTTCATACATTAAAAAAAAAAAAATATATATAATTATAAAAAATTGTATCAACAATCTTTAATTTTAGTAAGTAAAGCAGATGTTAATTCAGTAACTAATCTAAAGAATTCAGTTCAGGAAATAATTAATTAGACTAATATTTACTGCTAAGCCTCTTTTTGACTGGTTTTGTAAGCAATTAAATGATTTTAAGATTCTTCGCCCATTGTTGTTATATAACAAAATCACTTTCCGTTCTCATAATTTAGTTTATTTTGTGATTTTCTTATTGAAAAGCAGTAAATCAAACTACAAGTCAATATGTCTGCAATATTCTTGCTAGGCCATCATTCTGAAGTACTCACAAATTTCGGATTCTGACAAAAAAAATTAGCATTTTATTTGTTTCTTCATACCACGTTGCGAACAGAATTGTTCATCCGCCTGTGCAGTATGCTGAATTGTCATAACAAGCTTTAGTAAGTAATTAGCCTGAAGCACCAACAATCACGCAAGAAGAAACCCAAAGAAGAAACTGCTAACACAAACACATTCAAACATATACATTCAAAGCAAAGAAAAAATTGATGCACTTAATGTACAGTCATTATGCGGAGCTGACCTGCATTTTTATTTTAATTAGCTGTCCTGCTCCGCTTAAGGGGATCTTCCATTGACTTTCACTCCTTACTCTTTATGGAGGCTGCACAATGCGTAAATGATGAGTTTCCCACATAATCAGCAATCATACCTTTCTAGTAAAGCAATCACCAAAGCCAGATTAAGGATAATTGTTGCTTGTTTTCACAGGGAGTTTTTCTTTTTTTTTTTTTTTTTACATCGCATTCTCTCATATAGAGTTTACCAAAATGACTGTCAAAAGAAATGTGACACACTTTAATAAAATGGGCACATAAAACATGCACATGCGTGTGAGCCCACATACTGTACAGAACAAACAACCTAAGTTCTAGTTTTATCGATGTAGCTCTGGAGGGACATGCAAATAAAACTGTCCTCGCATCTATTTCTCAGTGATTTCAAAAGATTTCTTACATGCATGAGAGGAAGCAAGGGAAAAAGAGAGCTCCTTTAATGCACATTTTCCATCTATTTCCCATGGCTTGACAGATTTCACTCCCTCCTGCCCCATCCTAGAATTATATACAAGATTAAAAAGAAAATGCTTCCCTATAGCTCCTATAATATTCTCCTCTAAGTGTATCTCATGTATTCCTGTTACAATAAGTGAACACACTCATCTGAGAGTGCTAAACCTGAGCTCACCACATTAGAAATGTGGAGGTGGAGCTGTGGCATAGCAGTTAGTGTTTTGTTTTTTTTGTCAATATGGGGTGCTGTGTGTACATTAATGAGGGAAAAAAAATTACTTAAATGATTTTAGCAAATAGCTGCAATATAACAAAAAGTGAAAAATTTAAGGGGGTCTGAATACTTTCCGTACCCACTGTATATATGGAATACAAATGGAACAAATTAATCATGGATAATGATCTATATGCAAATCCCATAATAAGAAATTTTACTACCATCAGAGCAATTAAAGCCTAAAGTAGCCTATTACCCTAATGTGCACAGTCAGCGGACCACCTCACACAACCAC
>JAUMHG010000033.1:5960132-5973690 GCA_032359395.1 Enteromius anoplus | reverse complement strand
ATACACACACTGCCCTCCAAAAGTTTGGAAAGACCCCTGGCAAAGTGGTTTTGGATTATATCAGCATAAATATTCATATTGTTTTAGTGCAAATACTGTACATTTAAGTAACTTGACATTATCATTGAAAACCAGCAATAATAATTTTAATTTTGATCACATAATAATGGCAATATATATACATGTCAAAGTTGAGCTACTATGAGAGGAACTGGACCGTAATGTCCGTAAGAAGTGAATCATCTTTGGGCAATCCTTCAGGAGGCTAGGAGTAATCTATCAAGTCAATGTTTGAATAAACTGAAAGCTTGGATGCCCAGATCATACAGAGCTGTAATAGCTGTTTTGATGAATTAAAAATGTAAGTAATATGTAGGCCTATAAACACTATATTGCCAAAAGTATTGGGTCACCCCCTTCTGATGAACAGATCAGAGTACTTTGGACATTTTTGTGAGTGCAAAATATTTATGCATATAACGTTTTTTTTTTAGGAAATTGTGTGCTTCTAGTTACCCTTTCAGTTGAATCACTTCGAGGTTACATATGGGATCTCGCTTGAGAGACCAATCGTCTTCGAATCCTTTGGACAAGGCCAATGAATATTGGCGCGCAATAATTACAGCCAGGTGCACTTTATCACAGCGCGAGCATAAGAGGGCACATGCAGCTTTTCGCTTTCGGAGCCTCGTCTGAATGACATCGAGTCTGCTGGAAGAGAATCTACAAACAAACAGAGTTCCTGTCCGAGTTCAAGCTCTCTTGTCGTTGCAGCTACTTCAGCTGGGCAGCTGTCAATGGACCTGCGGGACTGGTAGCCTTTCTAAAGGCTCAAAGAGCGCCAGTCTTTTGCTCGCCAGCGGGAGACCTCGATCACTTAGTGCCCGCGGTGTCTTCTGGGCAATCGGGCGTCAAAAAAGAGCAATTTTCTCACGGTTTCATAGCCATTCTCCGTTATGTCTATGCGACCATACGCTTCTGTGTGCGGGAGTTTCCTCTCTTCTTTAGACGGGCACGAGCGCTGTCTTGCGTGTAAAAACAAAGCAAAAAAAAAAAAAGGCACGCTGAGGCAGCGCTTGTGGATGACCATCGCTACACTGCGTTCGCGCCTTTCGTTTGCGAGACGGCTCCCCTCGCATCCTTCCTGCAGTGAGACGGAGAGCTGCGCTGGCTTTTTGGCGGCCGCAGGGGGCGCCTGGGGGATTGCACGATGACTGTGCAGAATGTTCTGGTGGGTGTAAAAGCCCCGTGAATATCTGCCGTACCTCGTAGCCCTGTGGTGGTGCTTCCAGAGCAGTGCGCTTCCCCGAATGCCACCGGGCTGAGCGTCTCCTTTGGAACATCCCAAGAGGTTGATATGTCTTCTGCAGCATCAGAGGGAGAGTCGGGCGGCAAAGCGCTCGCCGGGTCGGGACAGGGGCCATCCGCGGTTGCTGCTCCGTCCCAGACGGACGCTGGGCTCTCGGCTATGCTCCTCTGAGTCGCCAAGGCGGCCGGTTAGGAGGTGTCATCCTGCTCCGGACGGAGCCCTGGATCGCCAGCGCGGGAACCAGTGGAGAAGGTAAGGGCTGGTCAGGGCAGTCGGACTCACCCCCAGGACGATCAGGGAGGACGACGAGCAAGTTCTGATGGTAACGCCTTACTGGCCCTACCAGACATGGTTTTTTGACCTAATGCTCCTCGCAGCAGTCCCTCATTGGAAAATCCCCTTGAGGAAGGATCTTCTTTTTCAGGGGATGGGCACGATCTGGCACCCGATCTCTGGAACTTGCACGTCTAGTTCCTGGACGGGGCGCTGCAGACCTCTCCGGCTTGCCAGCAGTCGTGATTAACACCATCTTTCAGTCTCCGGCCCCCTCAACAAGGCAGGCCTATGCTCAGAGATGCGGTTTGTTTGTTGACTGGTGCTCCTCACGCCACGAGGACCCACAGTGATGTCCGATTGAAGTTGTGCTTTCCTTCCTGCAGGAAAAGTTGGAGCGCAGACTGTCCCCTTTAACTCTAAAAGTGTATGTTGCTGCCATCACAGCATTCCATGATGGAGTGGATGGTGAATCCTTAGGTAAGCACCAACTCATCGTTAGGTTCCTTAGAAGTGCGTGTCGGGTTAATCCCCCAAGACTGCCCTCTGTACCCTCTTGGGACCTTGCATTCGCCCTAACCGGCCTGCGGCAAGCTCCTTTCGAGCCCTTAGCATCAGTCGAGTTGAAATACCTGTCATTAAAGACAGCACTCCTGATTGCTTTGACCTCCATCAAGAGGGTCGGGGACCTTCAAGCCTTCTCTGTCGAGGAAGAGTGCCTTGAGTTTGGTCCGGCTGACTCTAACGTAACACTGAGACCTCGGCCCGGCTACGTGCCCAAGGTTCCTACCACACTTTTTCGAAGTCAGGTAGTGAACCTGCAAGCTCTGCCAGCAGGAGGCAGACCCCGCCTTACTGTTGCTGTGTCCTGTACGCGCCTTGCGCCTCTACACTGACCGCACCCTGAGCTTCAGATGCTCCGAGCAGCTCTTTGTCTGCTTTGGAGGCAGCAGAAAGGGAATGCTGTCTCCAAACAAAGGCTGGCCCATTGGGTGGAGGATGCCATCTCTCTGTCTTATTTATAGCAGGGAGAGCTGTGCCCCCTAGGTCTGAGAGCTCACTCAAGAAGGAGTGATGCCTCCACCTCTGCGTTGGTACAAGGTGCCTGAAAGATAGAAAGTTGGCATCCCAACAGGGCCCCTAAAACTTGGCCCTCAGGGCGTTGGGAAGGTTACATGCAGACTCTCCTGCCTGTCAGCACCGGTGTCTCCGCGTGACGCGGCCTCAGGGTCGTGGCCTCTTCCATGGGTCTGTTCCCATTAGTAATGTCAAAGTGATTAGACTGAAAGGGTAACATCTAGGTTACAAACGTCCCTGAAGGAGGGAACGTTACATCTTTCTGCCACGACCCTGGGTTGCGCTGACACCGACTCGGCTCCTCAGCAAAAACCTGCACGTGCAATCCAGCCTTGCCCTCTTTTGCTCGCACTGTGATAAGGTGCACCTGGCTGTAATTATTGCACGCCAATATTCATTGGCCTTTCCAAAGGATTCGAAGACGTTTGTTCTCTCAAGTGAGATCCCATATGTAACGTCTACATTCCCTCCTTCAGGGAACGTGGGTTACGTTCGTAACCTAGACGTTTTATAATAATAGTTTGGACAGGACCCTTTTCCGTTCTAACATGACAATGCCTGTGTGTATAAGGCAAGGTTTAAAAAGAAATTATTGACTCAGTGTAGAAGAACTTGACTGTAGAGAGCATAATGCCAACTGAACACCTCTGGTATGAGTTTAAATGCAAACCCAGAGCCAAAAACTCACCACAGACACTTCCTTCTTCAGAACAGAAAAAGGCACTTCCAAAGCTGTGGCAACAAAGATGTGTTTACTAAATGTATTTCCATCTTCTCCAACATCTTTTTGAGTTTACCAGGTGCTCTAATAGAGGGAAGATCCGACACAGAGTTTGACAAGGCCACGTTTGATTTGTTCTCAGCAATGAAAACAACTCCAATTCAGATTCAGAGATGAATAATGAGAGACGTTCGAGTATTTGTCTAAACACACTCAAAAATCATCCACCCCCAGATACACATGCGAGTCTCTCAGAGGCGCACAAACAGAAGCAATTAACTTGAGAATGAAACAGCTGCAGTAAATATGCAGTCGATATGGCAGAATCCGGGATAAGTGCACACCGATATATGTAATTGCGAACACATGTGAGACGTGCAGACACTTATTCTTTCTTTTATGACTGTGTGTATGGATGCATGGGTCATTATATGTTTATTGAGTGTGAGGGAAGTATAAGAGTCTGTGTTTGCATGATTGGCTGGCTTTGTGGTAAAAGCAGTGAGGCATTAATGCATCCAGCACAAGCAGTTTGAGCTGAAGGGATTCAGGTCATCGTAATCAATACTACTTCACACTTTTGTAGTTACGGGCAATTAACAAGCTACAGTGAATTAGCATCCCACCTCGTCACGCTCACTGGTGCCGATGCAGTAGAACTGTGAAATCTGTACACTTCTCCTAATAGTATGACTTGGGCGAAATTGAGACGTTTCAGCAGCTGTGTGAAAAACAATGTGCTTGAAAACTGAAGAGCCAATCAAAACATCAGCTCTGCTCAGCTTCAAAGCCAGCTGTAACAAGCATAAATAAGATGAAAAGCACTAGACAGAGGCTGGAAGAAAGTGAAAAAAAAAATCTATAAAAAAATGAAGATCTTCTCTAGGAATAATTGTTAGTTTCCGGTAACAGATTTGTCTTGGAGTGCGGAAAAAATAGATGATATTCTGTTCCCCTCCCCTGTCCAACAAGATCTTAATTACTGCACCTATATGGGCCATTATGTGCCAACACCTGGCCTCAAGGGAAAAATTTGTACATTGCATAATTTTTCACTTCGAGCTGTTCCCACTGCCAGGAAAAATAAATAGCTAAATAAATAAATAAAATCAGAGAGATACTGAGAGAAAGAGAGAGAAAGAGAGAGATAGAGAGAAGGAAGGGGTGGTAAAAATAACACAAACAGGCTTTCTAATCCCCTTTTCTCTCTATTCTGGGTAAAGACAAAACAACAAAGATTAAAAGAAAATTTCAGAAGTGTAAATACGTTCACAAAGCTAGATGTCTAGAGAATAAAGAGAAAAAAAGCTTAGAACACCATCCTAAGCGAACTGAGGGGAGAAAATATTGACTTGAAAAACAGTGTACTCAACATTACTGTAACAGATGTAGGGTTACCATAAAGAAGCAAAAATTAATAAAAAAACTGTGTATTATCCAGTTAGCACTTCATTACCCTGTGAGGATTGATTTATCATTGCAATGTACACTAATAAGAGAGGAACGGTCTAAACAACCTGTCAAAAACAGCCATTGGGAAGACCAGTGTTTACAGACTAGAAAACACAGACATGTTTTTTTATTTTGCTGGCAAGTCTCAATCTTTCAAGACCATCAATGAAAATACCTCACACGATTGATACCAACATGGCTTAGGTAAAGTCCTTTTTGCGAGTTTGAAAGACAATTTTAATGGAAAATCTGTTAATTTTCTACACAGAACAATGATAATATTTGAAACTGAGCTGATATTACAATGATTTTAGTTTTAAGTATTGGTAACACTTTACCACGAGTACGGTGTACATTTTAGGACATCCTCAGACCTCAGTTATGAAATTAAAATGTGTCATGCCTCAGACTAAATGGCCTTTGTCAATGGACCAAACGGCATTGTGACTTAGGCTGAGGCTTCAGGTCTCTGAAAAAATGACGTCCGGTGTCAAGTCTCGTACAATAACAGACTCTGATTAAAAAGCATCAGACAAAAAGTCCTCAGGCGAAAAAGGACTCGGTGGCGTGTGATGTGTTACGTTGCCCCGCCCAGTGTGACGTCACATTACTGTGTGATGGCACTATTACTAACTTTTTAAACATGCACAAAACACTAATGAAATGCATGTTATCCTATGATCCTAAAATGTAATTAGTTTAGCATTTAATAAAACTGGTCTCCCCCCCCCCGGGACAGCACGCCAAATCTGCAAACATTTTTACAATTAATTGAGGAAGCGCGAACTCTTGAAATAATAAAAGAACATTTAATAAACAAAGAAACAAGGTGCAGAATGCTCGCACAATTTTATGAATAACAGGCATTCTAGTTTTGCAGAAATGAGTGCAGCTGTCAGAGCAGTTTGGTGCGGGCCTGCTCATGGGAAATCACACTGAAATACAAAAACATCTGAACAACCATAAACCAGGCAGGCCGCTTTCACATTTTGACAGACCTGAATCAGAAAGACAAAATCATGATGTCTGACAGGACTAATCTGGACTTATTAAGTCCATAATTGCATATTAATATGCCATTTTTCCAGAGATATCAGTGGGCTAGCAAATAAATCTTCATTAGAGTTTAAACAGGTGATTGCCATTTAACTCTTACGGTCTGTGTTGTTGACAGAAAGTGTACAAGAATTGCAATCCATTCATCATCCTCTTAAAATCAGAATGGAAAATAAAAAACAAAACGATTGGGTAAAACAAAGAAAAGAAAATACAGATAGCACCAAAATTGCATCTTTGTTCTCTGATTCATTGACAATGCCCAGCACATATACAGTGGGTACAGAAAGTAGACGCCCCTACATTTTTCACATTGTTATATTGCAGCCATTTGCTTTTTTTTTCTCATTAACATACACAAAGCACCCCATATTAACAGAAAAACACAGAATTGTTGACATTTTTGCAGATTTATAAAAAAGAAAAAGTGAAATACCACATTGCTCAGAATTTAGTAGAAGCACCCTTTTGATCGAATACAGCCATGAGTCTTTTTGGGAAGATGCAACAAGTTTTTCACACCTGGATTTGGGGATCCTCTGTCATTCCTCCTTGCAGATCCTCTCCAGTTCTGTCAGGTTGGATGGTTAAATGTTGGTGGACAGCCATTTTTAGGTCTCACCAGAGATGCTCAATTGGGTTTACGTCACGGAGTTGTTGTGAAGCCACTCCTTAGTTATTTTAGCTGTGTACTTAGGGTCATTGTCTTGTTGGAAAGTAACCCTTCGGCCCAGTCTGAGGTCCTGAGCACTCTGGAGAAGGTTTTGGTCCAGCATATCCCTGTACTTGGTCGCATTCATCTTTCCCTCGATTGCAACCAGTCGTTCTGTCCCTGCAGCTGAAAAACATCCCCACAGCATGATGCTGCCACCACCATCTTCACTGTTGGGACTGTATTGGACAGGTAATGAGCAGTGCCTGGATTCTCCACACATACCACTTAGAATAAAGGCCAAAAAGATATTTCTTGGTCTCATCAGACCAGAAATTCTTATTTCTCACGATCTAGTCCTTCAGGTGTTTTTTAGCAAACTCCATGCAGGCTTTCATGTGTCTTGCACTGAGTAGAGGCTTCCGTTGGGCCACTCTGCCATAAAGCCATAATGCCAGACGGCCTTATGAAGGGTTCTGGTCGTCCCAAACATCTTCCATTTAAGGATTATGGAGGCTACTGTGCTCTTAAGAACCTTAATTGCAGCAAAAAAAAAGTAACCTTGGAATTGAATGAAGGTGTGGAACTATCTCAAGAATGAGCAGAAGAAATGGACAGCACCTGAGTTAAATATATGAGTGTCACAGCAAGTGAGAAAGTAAGTGTCTGAATACTTAGGACCATGTGGTACCTTATATTTTCTTTTTTAATAAATCTGCATCAACAATTCTGTGTTTTCTGTCAATATGGGGTGCAGTGTGTACATCAAGATTTTAGCAAATGGCTGCAACATAAAAAAGAGTGAAACATTTAAGGGGGTCTGAATACTTTCTGTACCCACTGTCTATTAGTATATCTGTCTATTGTGATCACCACAGCCTGCCACTCACTAGCAAAGACAGAGTGCAGTTAACTCTCTATTATACTGCCCTTCAGGGGAATAAGAAAGCACTGCTCAGTCTTGAGTGCTTTGAGGGCTGCCGTGGGGGTCAGAAGTCTGGATGTCTGTCTCTGTGTTCTCTGGCACACAGTCTGTCAAAATGGAGACAGTCACCCTAGTCTATCCCCTTTCCCTCTTTCCTTGTATCTCTCAATCTCTGTTTTTCCCTGGGGGACAGTGAAGTGTCAGCGTGTGT
This sequence comes from Enteromius anoplus, assembly GCA_032359395.1. Lineage (NCBI taxonomy): Eukaryota > Metazoa > Chordata > Actinopteri > Cypriniformes > Cyprinidae > Enteromius > Enteromius anoplus. The sequence goes on along the minus strand of JAUMHG010000033.1, from coordinate 5,966,014 downwards.
CTTTGCCCCTGCTCGGCTCAGAAAGGTCTATGGACATTTTAGCCTTAGATACATTGAAGAAGTACTCTCACCCTCTCTCTATAGTTAAATTGAATTGTCACTGGGCAATTTTTCAGATTTTAAGGGTTCAAGATCATAGCATAGAAACCTTATTGTAATTGTTAACATTTTCAAAGATCACCATTCTCACTTAAAAGTGATCGGGCAGACCAAACTGTAAGGTGTAGAGACCAGGTGGCTTATTTAAGAAGCGTGTATAAACTTAGATTTGATCTTAGAGCATACGCTTAAAACTATGTCAGTGCTCATACTGTATGTGTAATACTGGCTTTGAGCAGACTTACTGTACGCATTTTTTCTTATTGGAGTACTGCAGGCTTTTTGGAAATGAAAGCTGTTGTTGCGGCTCACTGTTCTAATTTAAATCATTTGGATGATGACTGCGACCTTTTACATGTTAATGACATTAATTAAGAGTCGTTTACAAGGTAGAGAGCTGAAACCATTCATTTGCGTGCAAGTTCTAGATTGTTTGTGATTCATAGACTTCATATCTGAAAGAGATGCATACATGCGTTTTCTATGGATACGTTCATTTTATGAATCATATGTATGCATACTTGATCAATTTTAGGATGGTTTCCTGATTGCCTCATATCTTTATAAATATAAATAAATGTAAATACATTTAATACATTTCAAAGTTTTAGCATGACTTTGTGTAAATGTACTACTACCATACTGAATGAAATAGCATAGACTTTTTCATGGCTAGTATTTATGTAGGCCATTTCATTCCATTCTGTGACCTACTAGTTCTAGATCCGTGTTCTAGTGTTAAATGCCACTGTTTTTGACTACATTGATAATGCTTCTAATGGATAGTATTATATTTTTGGTTGGTTTTCCTTACTGAATGTGCTATCCTGTCAGCAATAACTTACATAACAATAACTGTTTTTTTATTATCTTAAGTGCTGGCGATGCAGTGTTGCCAGGTGTTAAAAGTAAATAAAAAATAAACAGAAATTATTTAAAATCTTTGCAAATAAAGATATCGCTAAAAATAAACTGCAACTTTTCACTTGATTAACTTTATATAGTGTCAAATTAAATGCAAAATAAGTAGCTGGATTTATATATCCAAACCGGCAACACAGAGGCTGCGCCCATCCCCTCTATGCTTTTGTTACAATTTGAAATTGACATTTAATCTTGAATTAAATGTTAATTCTCATTACATTCTCAAAAAGGAATTTTGTATTTATTTATTTATTATTAATTCATTTTATTATTATTATATATTTTATTTCCCAGCACTATTTTTAATCTATTATGAAACTGGTATAAGACATACACACACACATACACACACAGCCCAACACCCTGTCACTTATCTTTCCCCTACCATTGATCTGAGGTGCTCCGAGCCTCCCAGCTCTGTCTAAAACTGACAATGAAAGGGTCCGTCGAGGCAACTGCAGCTAAAAGCCCCCAAATCGCACAGGGATGTAATGTTAAATAAATGACAAACGGCTCAGGGATGAGGGTTTTCGGTCAATACTCAGGGGCCAGATTGTCTGAATGAGGACAGTTTAAGGAAGAAGTGTAAATATCACAGCATTAAAGAATTTAAATGTGGACTATTAGACTATGGATCTAAATAAAGTAACTTCACTCATGAGAGTTTGCTGTCAATTGCCGGCATGCAACATGAAATAAGTTTCAGTTTTGCTATTTATTTTCCATTTTCTTTATTGAAGTTGCGTACGTGTGGAATGGTGTGTATAGGAATTACAATATTATAGAGCATTATTTGTTATTTTTTTCAGGTGCAGGCTCCTCACTAAAGTGGATTATACCTGGCTGAGTAATTTTTAAAATGAGATTTGGCCAGCTAGTTTAATATCTTAGATTTCCATTTTATTAGTGTGGCTCTTATTGGTGACGTACAGAGCTTGAATAATTTAAGATTTTTTACACATTTTTCTTTATGAGAAAAGCTTTTTATTGAATAACCTCTATATTTCAGTGCAACGGACGTTTTTATGCTAGAGCATCTGAGAGTGGGACTTTCATCAAAATAACAGACGCCGCCCGGAATTGATTTGGTCTGAATTTCCACAGATAAGTATAGACAGATGAGAGAAAATGGGGCTATAGATATGGATGGACAATCATACAAAGGCAGCACAAATATAATTCCCTATATTTACAGATTCTTTTTTACAGAACTATTTCTTTGATTTGATTAGCCGTATAAAATAGCACAGCTATGCTATTAGAATTTCAACCATGGTGACAGTCATGCTGTTTTATCATGGAAAGGACCAGACCAATATAACCATTCAGCTCTTTGCTAAAACAACTAAATATGACAGAATCAGTTGTGATGTTTTTTAAGTAGAGAGACAATTTAAAGGTGCAGTGTTTAATATTTAGGAGAATTTATAGGCGGAAATACAATCTAGCATACAACACTATGTTTTCAGAGGTGTGTAAAGACCTTAGATATTAAGCCGTTATGATTTTATAACCTTAGAACGAGCAATTTATATCTACATACACCTCGGGTCCCCTTACATGGAAGTCGCCATTTAGTGCCACCATGTTTCCATAGTAGCCCTAAATGGACTAACTTCTACAGAGCTTGTTTCGTCAGTACGTTGTTCTACTTCTTCTTGGTGTTTTAAGAGGCCGCTCGTGTCGTCACCACGTTGAAATGTGCACGAAGTATTCGTATTAAACCGTTCGGTACGAGGCTTTCGCTTCAGTACGCGGTATAAAACGAATGCTAAAAAAAAAAAAAAGACAATAAATTGTGTAAAATACAATGTTTTCAGTGCTACGCTATTTGTCTAAAGACATGTGTACATCCCTTAACTAAAAGGACACATCTTGCCCTTTGAAGCCACGACCAATTCCAGGTGCATTTCAACCCAGCATCCAGCTGTTTAACCAGACCTGCATCTTTCTGCCCTAACACACTAAAATAATGTTTGTATACTTTAGCATTGTATACTTTAGCATTAAATGTAACTTACTCTCTTAAGGGTACTGTGTGTCTAAAAACTTCTGTAGCATCTACTGTTACTAGGCAACCATGAAGGCACTGTCAGTTATAAAAACATTTCTGCTTTGGATTTTAAACTGTGCGGCTCTGTTAAAAATAAAGATGTGAATGTGAACATGCATGTGAACGGCCCCTAAGCCTTTGGTGACACATAAACACCACACAATTAAATTGTGGATCTCTCCCCTGTCGTCTTCTCCCACATGGATTGTTCCACAGGAAGAAATTGATGGATGTCAGTGGATGGCGCGCACGGTCTACGAATGTGGGACGCTCAGCCTTCATTTGAAATGGCTCAAATCTACTTTTTATTAAGTTTTAATTAATCAATAAATACCATCCAAGACTGACTTTTCCAATACATACTTTATGTTAGTTTTAATAAATAAAATTTATTATGATTAGATTTAGACATATTAGATTTTATGTGAATATATTCATTTACCCAGACAATGTTCATATATTTCAATTCCATATGGTCTATATAAGTGTCACGATCTCATGTAGATTCAGGCAGGCGAAGTCAGGTTACGACAGGACAGTAACTTCTTTAGGTAATTTTAATAACGATAACTCACAGGATACAGGAAGGCGACACAAACTCAAACAACGTTAATAATCCAACAAAAGACAAGACAAACTGAACAGGCTTTTAAACAGGATAACATTAGGGAGAAATCAGGACAGGTGAGGATCACAGGTGGAACAGGTAACTAATTAACTAAACAAGAACAGGAACAAGACCAAATAAGGAAAAACAGGAAGAGTGAAAACGAAACCAAAACTGAACAGCGACAGACTGGATATAAGAAACATTACGTTACAATAAGTAACATACTCTACAATATTACTCTTGACATAGATAAAGATATAGATATAGTTACATTTGAATAATACAACTTAATCCCAGTTTTATCATAGTTAAAGTAATTGTTGCAACTATTGTTATTATATTATTAGTTTTATTAGTTATAGTTTCAGAATCCTTGTTAAAAAAAACTTGCTTGATTTCCCATGCTAATCGGGTTGGCCTGTTGGCTGATTTTAGAGGGGTTTTGGACAATTATCAGCTTGGCCACGCAGGAAAACCAGTTTAAACCAGCTAAGAACAGAAAAGCTAGGCTAAATTAAATGGTTTTCATTTTTTTTGGTGTGGAAAAATATTACGTAACTACACTGTGGGAAAACAAAACATTAGCTACTGAAAAAGCCAGTGGCAGCATTGGTAAGCTGTTTGAGAGAATGAACCTGTTAAAAACCAGCAATGCTGGCAGAAATGGTTGTAAGCGAACGTGTCTAAACGCCGGAGGACTCGAGGGGGAATGTGTGTGTGTGCTTGTCTTGTCAGCCTGCCAATGTGTCAGCAAAGTGTGCAGGTACACATGGATATGCATGCATATATCAATGTGTCCAAGCATGTGCGTGCGTGTGTGTGCGTGCTGTGTAATTGAGAGTTCCTCTGACATTACGCAAGCCCACAAATATTCTGACACATTTCTTTTGACAATTCCATCCAAAGCCTAAAAATAATAAATAAATATAGAATTCCGAGTTTGGAACTGCACAACATGTAGCCTCTCAGCCCCTGGAGAGAACATTTACATTTCATATGTCTCACACAAACTCATCCACTCTCCAGGAATGCCTCAAACACACATATCTAAAACATGCCATCCACCCACCCATCCAAAAGCAACGGCAGCACAGAAACCGTGTTCAGCATTAATGTCTGTAGCACTTCTGAGTTCTCCACTAATATTTCTCACACAACATTTCAGTCTGACAGTACATTTGTGCTGTAACTCACACTGGCTGTGGGCTTCTCCTTAAAGACACGGCTGGGTCAAACAACACCTGCCAGCCCCAATATCGCTTTGTGTTTGACAGCACTTTATGTTGACCAAAAAATGCATTGAAAACTCCACAACAGAGCTTTATACATTCTCACATTACTGTACAGTTGCATCATGCTGTGAGCTTGAAGCCCCTATTGGCTAAACTTATTTAAAGCTGCAGTGTTTTATTTCGGTACCATTGGTAAAATCAAACATAATTACAAAAAAAGAATAAAAATGATAAACAATGTTTCAAACAGGCTTCCTACGTATCAGTCACTGGATGGAAGAACAGGACATCACCTCTAAGCTTAATGTAGTTAATTGAAATTAAAACTATTTAAATAAATAACTAAATAAATACAGTTTTACAATGTTTTACAGAGAACACTTACTAAAATATTATTCAATGTAACAATAGTTCATAGTATAACAAATCTTGTCAGGCATATTTAGAAATCATTGGAAGACTCAAAGTGCAAAACTAATGATTTTTAATTTTAAATCTTTACCGATCTTTGCCACTAACCTTGAAACACTAGATTTTTACTATTTGTCAAGTTTTTCTTCATAAATTTATATATATATATATATATATATATATATATATATAAACATATTTAGTGCTGTCAAATGATTAATCATGCTTAATTATGATTTATCGCATACAAATTTAAGTTTTTGTTTACATAATATGTGTGTACTGTGTATCCTACAGTAAATAAGATAAACATAACATACTTTAATATATACTTGCATATGTGTATTTATACAGACATAACTCAGTACACCCATTATGTAAACAAAAACATTTATTTTCAATATGATTAATTGTTTGACTGCACTTGTAACGAATGAGCAAGGAAGGCAGTCGGATCCAATTGCAAAGTGTTTAATAGAGCACACAGGAGAGTACAACAGGCTGAGGTCAAGAACGGCAGACAGGAATGTAGCAGGCAAATCCGTAAGAGAGA
>JAUMHG010000033.1:5921550-5937724 GCA_032359395.1 Enteromius anoplus | reverse complement strand
ATAATGTTCAGTGCTTTGCTACAATCTGTATTGTTAAAAGCGCTATATAAATAAAAGTGACTTGACTTGACTTAAAAACCCAAACAACAGCAAAGAAAAACAAGCCACACAGTCAATAGCCTCAGGTCAGACAATGGCATTTATTGATTTTACATTTATTTATTTAGCGTTTTATCCAAAGCAAGATCATGGCTTACTGCGAAAAGACAGTATTTATGTCATTCCATTTAATCCCCAAAATACATTTGGGACCACAAATTCGCAACACTAAACTAATTCTCCATGGTGATTCACACCAGCTGCCAAAATAGATTGAGCACATGAACTGAGAAAAAGGAAAGTCAGCGCTGATAGCCTTAATTTCTGTGGAGAGGAGAACAAAGATTCAACCCCATCTTGGAAAAAAATAATAATAATACAAATAAATAAAATAATATAAAATGTCGTCCTCAATGAGGATTTACAGTCAATTTTAGCATTGGAAAAACTCACCTAATACACTGTAAAAACGTGCAAGTGCACCAGAAAATATGCTGTAAATAAACCATAAATATATATATACATACACAAGAGGTTCATTTTATATACATACAAGCCAAAATAAAGAAGTGGTCAGCCACATGGATGAAGGCGAACCAATAATAAAGATGTAGGACAGTTTATGAAAAGAAGATCAAGTTGCCCTCCTTGTGATTTGCAAAGGAGTCTGAGAGAGTGAGTTTGAAGGACATGAGGTGCGTTGAAGTAGGTAGGAGCATCAAGTGAATATTAAGATCACCAAGAAGGATGAGTCTTCTGGGACGGGGGTAAGAAGAGTATCAAGTTCATCTATAATGTATGGCTATAGCATTAAATTCAAAGGAGTAGATGGTAAGGAAGGAAGGGGGGGGTATGGAATTTCCAAGATGATGTGATAAGACCTACAGCCTCTCCATGACCTGAAGTGAGAGGCACTGAGAGCAAATGCAGCAGATATAGTATTGCATGTAGTAGCCAACGTGAGTTGACACTTTATTTCTACTACAAAACAGACACTTTTTGTGTTAATTAGGTTACTATGAGGTACTTTTTGGAGGATTTAAAAGCAGAAATGTACTTAGAATTTGACAAAAAAAAGAAAAGAAAAAAAAAAATTTATATATATATATACACAGTATATACTGTAGCCTACATTCATTCTTCTGTTAGAGCTGTTTATCTGAGCTTCAAAGTTGGTTGCATACTTTTTACAATCGGCTTTTATGCTTTACAGTAGGTTGTCATTCCAATAAAGTTGTAATATAACTATAACATACCAGAAGTAAAGCAAGCAGGCAGGGATGTACGTAGGTCAATTTGCAGCATATTTTTTAAAGTAACAAAGTAGACAAAAGATGAAGACCACTGGAAAACATGGCACAGAAAACACAAGCAAAACGGTTTCACCACTTTCAGCAACTGACAAAGGACAAGTGAAACACAAGTACATGTACAGTACACTGGGGCTAACAAGATTGACAAGACAGTAAGAGACATCTGGGAGGACAGTCTAGGGGGAGCCAATGACAAAATTGGCTACAGAAGACTAGACTGTAGACTACAGACTACAAGAAAACAGTATTATTATATACTGTAAGTCCAAGTTCCAAGGCTTAAGCCTTGTCTGTGAAACTGGGGGTGAGTATTTCGATGTTTATGAAGTGCCTCAGCTTAACCATAACTTGTCTTTCTTTCTTTTTTTTGTTGAGAAAATTTAATTCTTTTTGTGGTAATGAACAATACACAGTTCATCCAATAATAAATATTCTGCCATCAAAAATGTGCATGTCATTCCAAACCCTTACGACTTCATTCATCTTCTCAAAAGATGGTTCCATTTTATTATACTGATTTATATATATATATAAATATATATATATATATTTTTTTTTTTGCCCACAGCTGTCACGAGATGTAATTTTTTAGCAGCATGTTTATGTTCATATATCTGTGACACTATCACAGGCATGAAGAAATATTCAGCAAACAAGTACTCTACAAACATTCCCTCGAACCTTGTCATGTTCTATATAACGGTAAGCTATGTGTTCCACTTTCATCTCACTTCTCATCTCAAGCCCGGATACAGGAAGCACAAACTTCACACGCTGAACTTTTTTAACTTTGAGGTTACACTTTATTTGGATAGTCTACTTTTGACATTCTACAAACTGTGACTATATGTCAACTACTGTTACTCTAATTAGAGTATTAGAATTAGTAGAGACTTATGTACAATGGTACAATAAATTGGCATGTATACAGAGGCAGTTCATGGCTACTGTCAACTGTTGGATGAAAATGTTATCTTTTGTGTTTATCAGAAGAAAGAAATTCATGGTTTGGAACATCGGAAGGGTGAGTAAATGATTTTAATTTTTAAGTAAACTATTCCTTTAAGCAGTCTGTCTACTCATGCATGATGACTGGTAATTGAAATTTACTGTCATTGTAACAAGTACAACCAAGTGCCATCCAATTAGTGTATCACTCAAGATCAACAAAACATAGAAACAGCTCAAATAGTTAGTGTATCAGAGTCATTGCGATATTGTTTTCACCGCTCTGCTTCAACAATCGGTTTAGCTTTCCTTTCTTTTTGTTTCTCTTTCAGCATGTAGCGGTTAATCCTAAGTCACCATGTGCATGCACACTGCCAATTGTAGCTTTTTGTACTAGCCTCAGCTGTTTTTACTTCACAATCACTCAATCTCATTCTGCTTAGGCTGCATGAGAGCAGAAAAAAACAATCCCCAAATATCAATTACTGGTTATAGAGACGGAGAGGGAAAAAGAGCGTGAGACGGAGGAAAAGGGAAATGGAATCTATTGGCTCCGTGTTAAAAGGTCTCCAGCATTCTATTAGAATGATACAGATTTATTGGGTTTAATCCTCAGCTATGAGTAAGGAGGCATTAGTGGAATTATTTGGGCATTAGTGTTAATGGAACAGGAGTCTGAAAGGAGCTGAACTTGAAAAGGTTGAAATAACCTCTACAGAGACAGAGGAGAGGCCAGCGATCACCTGGCTTCGGACTGAGTGTATTTCTTGATTATAAAGTCAGTGTCCCGTTACGTTCTCATATGAGTGTGTCACAATGTATCTTTGCTTTATAGTGGTTTTCTTCTTCTCTTCAATTACATCTTTCTATATCCTGTACACGTCAGTCTATATATCATCTGTCCTACTCTATCTCTCTGACACAAGGGTAGTGAAAAACTAGCTGAGTAGAAAATTAAGAAATAGCTCTCGATCCCAATTCATTCATGCTCTAACTCTCTGTCTTTCCATCAAAATGTCTTACTTTGCACTTTGATTGTAAACCTAAGGACTTAAGGCAGTTTATACATACACCTTGATTGACTTGCTGTCCAAAACAACACATTACCATTCAACTGATTGTGTTTATCCACATAAATACACACACACACACAGACATATATATAAAGAAAAGAAAAAAAATAAATTATTGTCCTATTTTACGTCTTATCCATGGTGATAATCAGTATCATTATACATTATTTATATTTTAATGTAATTTGTATAATTTTTGCTCACACATTTTATTCATTTTCTAACCCTTAACCTAGAATTTATTTTTCTATTTCTATCCCTTATCCCTTACGCTATCTCTTTAGGTAGTTCCTTTTACTTTTCCAAAACTGAGTAAAGAGAAAGAGAGAGACCTACAAGATCAATACTGTAGTAAATGAGAATCACATGTTCACAACAGGCTTATTGGTCAGGTTTGTGCAAGTGACCTGTGTTTAGTGATTCTCCTATAACTGTCTTTCCAGGCCTCGTTTTATTCTCCAGGGGCCTGTGAGCCTTATTTAAAAGCCCTGTAGACACAGATCTCTCTATGGCGCTGACCCCGAGGGAACATAAAAGCTGTGTAGGCGCTTCCATTTTAGGATTCTGTAGGCTGTAGTTCCACTTTTGTTCTTGTTTTACAATACATTTCACATTACATATAACTTTTTGTTATTTTGTATACAGTGCATGTGCATTCGTTGACTTACGTAAAGGACTAGTTCTTTGATTAGTACTTTTTCATTAAACATGCCGTTAACAAATATATTTCAGAGGCATATGGTGAGGGATTCACTAATTCTGGAGGTGACATTCTGGCACAGATTATGACATGGATATGGTTATGGCAAACAGTGTAGACAGTGTTACGGAGTCAGTAGGTAAAAATTAAGCCCTAAAGTATCTGTAACTAGGTCAAAGTCAACAGAAAATTCATAGATTTAGTTTTAATTCTGGAGTTATAAGGAACTAGAAGGCTAATGTCCAAAAACTGCTACAGTTTAACAGAAAACTGAAAACTTGAAGAAAAGCAAAACAAAAACAAAACTCATAAAGAGTCCTAAATTACAGATTGGAGAAAGTACGAGTGGTACAGTACTTAATGGATGAGTGCCAAAAAACTACTACAGAGATTACATAAGCAATAATAGGCTACTAGACAAAGATAAAACTTATGACCTGGATTTGAACTTACAGAAATGATCCCCTCCTGCAGTTTTGTCCATTCGCACATTTAAATAGAACACTAAATTACACACTTAAAGAGTGATTGACCAATGTTTTGCCAAGGCTGCTATATCAAATGATATTTGGCATTTTATTAATTATCGATATTGGTCAGTGTTTCTTTCTGTTTATTTAATACATTGGCCATTTGACAGTGCTGAGAAAAATAGCTCACAAGCCCACAAAGTTCCCATCTCATTAGTTTACTGTCGCGGTTTAACACTTCAGACTACTACACTATCAAACATTTAAACTTGTTGTGAAATGTTGTGAAAAAAGTATTAAAGCATTTGATTTTTTTATTATCAGTAACAGTTATACTTTATTTCGATAGTACATTTAGACAGTTTCTGATAGCCAGTATGTAGTAGGTTGTGGACTCTTAAATAAAGTGTTAGGAGATATTAAACAGACAGACTACTAATACTCTAATGAATGATAGTTGACATGTAGTTCCAAAGTTACTTACTGTTAGTACAATATCTAAAGTGGACCATCGGAATAAAGTGTTGCCTTAGTAATGTCACGGTGAATATCGACTCAGGAAATGACAACAATAGCGGGTTGAACGTAGACTTTAATAACTCAAGATAGGTTTACAAAGTAGGGAACCCGCACTCAAAATAGCCTTAACGATCGACACACAGGACAGAATACAATGGGCTTATAAATACTGTATGAGGGAAGATGCAGGACAGGTGAGGAACACTGGTGACTCTGGAACTGGATCGGGATCGGATCCCCTGTCCGAGAATCTGGAACAGGGATTGAGATCGGAACTCCTGGCCGCAATCTAGGGGCTGGAATTGGAATCGGCTCTCCTGGCCGTGACTCTGGAACTGGATTTGAGATCGGCTCTCCTGGCCGTGGATCAGGAACTGGACTCTGTATCGGCCCTCTTGGCCGTGACTCTGAAACTGGATTCGGGATCGGCTCTCCTGGCAGACACTCTGGAACAGGGATCGAGATCGACACTCCTGGCCGTAATCTAGGGGCTGGAATCGGGACCGGCTCTCCTGGCCGTAAATCAGGAACCGGATTCTGGAACGGCACTCCTGGCACTCTGGGATGGGATTCGGGATCAGCTCTCTAAGCCGTAACTTAGGAACTGGATATGGGAATGGCAGAATGAATGGGTATGATCATTCTCCGTTTTGTTGAATGGTCGATTGTTCTGTCACGGTGGATGTTGACTCAGGCGACAACAACAATAGTGGCTTGAACATAGACATTAATAACTCAAGAGAGCTTTACAAAGACAGGGAACACGCACTCAAAATAACCTTAATGATCGACACACAGGACAGAATACAATAGGCTTATAAATATGAGGGAAGATGCAGGACAGGTGAGAGACACAGGTGGCAAGGATAACCTCAACTAAACAAGAACAGGAACAAGACCATAAAAGGAAACACAGGAAGTAACGAAACGAAACCAAAACTAAACTAAGATAAACTAGTGACATAGACAAAACTGGGCGTGACAAGTAACAAGTCGAGTGGACTATCTAAAGTGTTATTGGCATTGGGCTTCAAAAAAATCTATTGGTGAACAGTATCAGCCAGCTGCACTTAAGAAGTTGCAATTATGGGCAACATGTGCTGATCATGCCATGTCATTGTACATGTCTAGTATATAAAACAGAATTATTATTTTTTTAAAATGTATGATATTTTAATTATCATACAGTCACTTCTAGTATTCATGTCAGGTCATAGCTCGAGCACTCTGTTAGGACAGTCCACATGCTGCGCTACCCAAGAAATAATTTCATTTACCTCAAACCCCTCATTATCACGACCCTTTACACCTCAGAGCCAGATGTGCTCCTTTAAAAGCACAACAGAGTGCCTTGGATCCCATGTTAATTGGCTGTAATTTTCTTTCCTATAATCTCACACAGCAATAGTCACACATTAGTATTCAATGCTGCCTACAGTCTTTCTCACCTTCTGAGAATGAAAACCATGACATCATGACTGTTCACAACTGTCTGTTTGTTGAAGAGGGCTAAAATTAAGTGTTATTGTATACAAGCATTGCTTCTCCTATTTAATTTTATAGTCTACAACGAAGGAACTGAAAGAACACAACAGTGTTTAAATAAAATGGTCTGTTAACACTTTTGTGCAACTCTTTAGTCACACATTTTGGCTCAAATAGCACTGTGCAATCAGCTTAAATATGTAAAAATAAAAATTTGCTTAATTCATTACAACTGCAATAATTATTTGAATCGAGCATAACAACAATAATAAAAATGAGATCCAGATCTACATGAACACAGTGAAAATGTATTTAAATAATATTTTTTAATGATGCATGAATGCAGTTAATACAGTTAGCACAGTACTACAGTAAAATGTCAATATATCAAAAATATATTTTATATTTCAGTGTTATCTAATATCTCAGCTTTGTTGTTGGTTTTTTTTATGCTTTTTTATTACTCTGAAAAGTTTCCCTGAATTTAATTTTGAGTGCTATTCAGAAGAAGTGAAGTGTGTTTGGTTGCTTGGAGTCTTTTTTTTAATTAAAAAGTAAATCAGATTTCAGGATAATCAGATTTATTATCAGAAACCCATGCAGTGAAAATCCAAAAAACACGACACTTGTTTGCATAAACCTGCATTTCATTGTGTTGTCTCCTCTAACAAGTGAAAACCGAAAGCTCCCCTGCCCTCTGTAAGCACTGTTCTTCCTCATTTTTAAACATCGCCATTTCAAGTTGATCTCTAATGCGTCACAGGCAACATGATGTCTTATTTGGGTCATGATAGAGCTGCAATATTATGCACTCGAGCTTGGGGGTCTGAAATTGAAATAGCGACAGGGAGAGCGTCAATTGAGATGTTGAGTCTGTCTGACAGAAATTTTGCTCTGAAGAGAAAAAAGAAGGAGCGAATTTGTGGTGCACTGCTTTTGTTTGTGTAGACAGCCCTGTTTGCGCATTCTTCTGTTCGTTTGGGAGTTTTCATTCGTTTTTTCTTTCTCTGCCTCTGCCTCCCTCCCTTTCTCTCACTCAGACTGCTTTGATCACTCTGGCCTTTGAAGCAGCGCTCGGGAAAAAAAAAAAAAAGAGGAAAAAAAAGGGGGGAAGCAGAAGTCATCCTAAGTTCAGGCTTCAACTTGGTGCGACGCAACTGCTGGCAAACTGGGAATCTGCATAAGCTGAATATTTTTGCATATGTTCACCTGGGTGAAGGAGAAAAAAACAGTTCGCTCTTATTAAACACCTTAAAATTAAACCCATTATACCTCAGTTTGTCATATCAATCAGGAGCGGGTTCCTCAATGGCACTAAACGTCTGGATTTTGTCTTGTTTTAGCATTCGTCTCTGGCGATAAACGAACGCATTTCTTCCACTCTCTTGCATATTCACCTGTCAAAAGACTTTAAGATCGTTTGCAGAAGAGCTCTGCAGGAATTGAGCTACTTGCTGAGTAATTCCTCCACTTTATAGGCTAAAAACCAGACTTCACCCAGCTCAATTAGAGCCTCTGCCTGACATCTGAATGGGTAACTCGGCTACTGAATTATTCTACACCTCCAATTACTGCATAGCTACAATAGAGTACAGCATTCCTGAACATAACCTTCTCCAGATTTGCCTCTCGGTCTCCACTGACGACAGAACTGGGGGTCTTTCTGCACATCCTCCCCTTTCTGCTGGTTCCCATAAGCGTGAAGCATGAAAGCACGAATCACTCTAAAGCTTCCTCCATTTATCCCTTCACCTCTGTCAATGTCATCTCCTCTGCGGAGGGATGCCTGCAGTGTGCAATTATCACATTGGAAAGTTCTCCAGCTCTGCATCTTCATTCGCGGCTCTGAAGAGCCTGGCCAGGCTTAACGAATGAGTAAGCCAAAGTGAGAGGATTCTTCCGCCCCCGTGACGCCTCAAGGAAACAGGTGCCTTGTAAACTGAGAGATTACTCAGTTAAAAAGGGTTCGGGTTCTGTCAGACGGAGCGAGGATCTGGAGCTGCGGGCTGGCATGGTGGTTTGAATACTACATGGAAGCTGAAGGGTCGAGTGGGGAGCGCAGATCCACTCACAGGCATGAAAGCTCTGTCAGGGCAGGATGGAGCAGCACTCCAGCTTGTTTGTGCAATGCAGCGCTGCCTGTGATGGATGGCCCTACAGCAGAGAGTGCAGAACAGGTACAAATGGCGGGAGGAAAGAAGAGAGCAGCGTTTCGAATGCTATTTCGAAGGAGCCAGACGGTGCAAATCTATCCGGGAAATGGATCCGACGCTAAATCAATCCATATGAGGTTAAATTCACTCCCACGCACTTTTATTCAGTTAGATTCTACTCTAAAGAAGTTAATTTAATGCTAGTACATTTTAGTAGGTAGACTCAACTGATCTAAAGTCTTATGTTTCTCAGTCAAAGCCTCTCCATAGCCAGACTGATTAAATGCAGAATCACCTCAATTGGGGGTTAACTCGTGTGCTCCAGACATGTTGAGATGTGTTGCTTTTGAGAGTTGGGTTCAATTTGGGCTATGATGTGTCCTGATTCTATTGCCCCCTTCCTCTACCCAAAACAGGTTCCCGTACTTGGCCTGCTAGATCAGCTTGAGGATTTTTCTAAAAGAAAAAACTCATAATATCGAAAGGAACAGTTAGCCTATAAGATAACTGCAGGTAATAGTAACACAGTAAAGCTAGATACGCTTTAAGCTTGCTTCTAAGAATGGAAAATCACAGGTTTGTGAAAAGTCATCCGGCAGGTAAAGTTTCTTTCAACATTTCAAGCCCATATGGAAGAATAATATAGAGACATATTGTAGTATATTGTTAGGTAATATATAGTTTTCACATACAAACATTTTTCTGAGGATATAAGTTTGTGTGTCTATGTTAATATCTCTGTGATGAGTTTGCATATTACACCATATCATGTCTTTAAAATATATGTTATTCATGTGTGTACTGTAAATTAAATAAAACAATGTATACAAAATATCTGAATGTTTTTATAATCCTTTTTTTAATACCTGTCTTTCCCTTATTCACAAACTATACATTATAAACCCCTATGGTATTTGAGATGGATATACATGTAATGTACAGTATGTTAAAAATCAAAAAACATATTTGTATAGGCTAGACACAAATGCTAATTTATAGAGTTAAATTGCTCCAGTATCTAATGTTTTCTTTTTGATAACATGTTATTTAATATACATACAGTATTACATTAAACACACACAAACACACACACACACAAACATATGTAAACATATTTCAGATTAAATATTAATCATATATTAAATAAACATTTTTCTGGAGGTCTACTGGAAGAAATAAAATTAAGAGTACATATATTTTAAATGTGTGTTTATTTATTTATATTTCATATACGGTAGCCCATTTGTCAGCCTATTAAATAGTCAAAGTATCTGACATTTGAAAGACTTCTTAATTTTAAAAGAGACTCTATCATATCATTTTCGTTTTTCTCTTGATTTTTCTGCATGCTTGTTGCACCTCATGAATTTGATTTGGCTTTTTGAATTTATAATATTGTACCAAATCTCTTTTTTAAAAAACATTCTGATAAATCAGAAATCATAGTTTTGAATCTCCTGTCTGTCTGTGCTTATCTCTCCCCTTTCCTGATGCTATTCAGCACACCAGCTCTATCCCTAAGCACTGCTGCTAATATTTACACATCAGATCAGCATGATGAATGATGCAAGTTTGACGGGGCAATAATGGATGGGCGAGCTATGCTGGCCTATGGCCAGCCGTTTATCACTCTGAGGGGCCTGACTGGGTCTTTTGAATATCAACACAAGCAGCTTTGAAAGGAAGCAGAACTGCTTCACATTCTACGTCAGTTGACTATATGGATTTATACAGGATTTATGAGAGTGGCTTCAACAGGATTTGGTGAACAATGTGTAGGAATCTGAGGGGGGATGTGTCGAGTGTGTGCACAACTTCTGGGTATTTATGCATGTCGGCATCTGTATACGTCTGGTTTCCCACGGAGGTGTTAGATAGATGAGAAGAAAAAAAAAACCCAAACAAGTTATTCTGTAGCTATACTGTGTCTGGTTAAATATAAACACACACACACAAACGCTTGTGGGTAAACAATGTCTGAACGCACATTTCATTTCATATGCATCACTCCACTTGCTGAGAATTAAAGCCTCTGCAAGACAACAGACACACTACCTACGGCAATAATATTCCATTAAAGGTAATCAACTTGTATTTTTTTAAAACAGAAGGCCAGGGGGAGCATTTACTATCACCTTTCAAACATGACAAGATATCATCTCCTCCCCACTAGGGAGTAGACCTCTGGTCGAAGTTTGTTGACAGCCTTTTGAAAATAAATGAATGCTTAAGTAATTTGCATTTCCATATGCAATTGCTTTCCTTACAACCTAAAGCAGTGATTTATTTTCAAATATCTCTGTCTCTTTGAACAACAGTATTGGGGAATAACTACTTTGCATGAATAACAGTACTGATGCCACTAATTTAAAGGGATAGATCATCTAAAATATTGTCGTCGTTTATTTCAACTCATGTCGTTCCACACATGTACGGTTTTAATCAGCTTCAAAATTGAAAATGAAGATATTAATAGGGCAACCTGAGAGATGTATGTCCCTCCAACAAAAGTCCTTTGACACCTTAAATAAGACATTATAGACGTTAAAAGTAATTCATGTGAATTGAGCTGTTTATTACAACTCCTCCAAAGAGACATTGCTTTATATGGTGAACAGATTTCATTAGGCCTTTATATTAACATTTAAACACTGATCAACACACATATATAAAGCATATTAAATATGCTGATGCACAAAAAACAACCTTATTGGTTCATACATGCCAAAGCAAGCATGTTTGAGCTTCCATCTTAATCTGTGTGCTCCATATATGTGCACCGCATTTTATATTCACAAGGGAGATATCTGAAAGGGCAAAAGCAATGTTACTGCATTATGATCCTTAAAATTCAAAACTGGTAGCAAAATCAATTGTTAAGTGGGTACCAGTATGGTGTACTCACTCTGTAGGACAGAACATCTGTGCTTTTAATATAAGGAACGCAAAAATACATTTGCAATTTATGTATGTTTTCTGTTAACAATACATTACAAAACTCTACCTGATTGCCTACAGTTCATGTTAATGACTGAAAAAAAAAATCAGCATAATCACCCTGTGACTTCACAGTTCTTTGTTTTTCTAAAGAATAAACAAAATGTATTGAATAAAGAAATACTGTCACGTCCAGCTGGAGCTGCCAGCTAAAGACTGTGTTTGGCACTCCAGCTTTTCTATGTAATGCGTTTTGTGTCTGTTTTCATTCCTGGACTCCATTTCCCAGAATGCACCTCTCATTCACAGCTGTTCCGTATTAGGTTCAATGATTCAATCAGCACCTCCTGTATAAAACCCAGATCTGTTTGTATGTCTTCATGGTTCATTACATCGTCAACCTGGTGTTATGTTGGCGTGTGTAGTCCAAAAGCAAAGAGTCATAGAGTATCAAAAACACAGATCTTTTAATATAATCTAACATGGAAACTTACATAAAGAGAATCACTGAACACACGTCTTGACATTAACGATAATGGACGAAGACTGAGACACAGGGAGCAACTTAAGAAGGGCAGACAATCAATGTAAACGAGCTAGACACACCTGAACAGAATCACTAATTAACAGAACTTGGTCACAAGAGGAAAACACAGAGCACATGGGAAATGACAACAGGAAGAATCAAACATGTAACATTTCGCCCCCGCCCGGATAGGTGTAAACTTGCGCCGTAAATAACAACAGAGGAGGGAGGGTGGGGGCTCTGGAGGAGGGCGTGGAGCAAGACAGAGAAAGAAAATACCAAAATGAAAAAAAAAATTAAAAAAAAAAGAGTTCCAAAGTCCAGGGTGGAGTAGAAGGTGGGAGGATCTCGGAGCAGGAGGAGCCAGATGGTGGCCCAGAGACCAGCCATGAAGAGTCCCCAGGGCGAAGTCGAAGGAGAGAGGGGCCATGGAGGAGGAACGGCTGACGACTCAGAGGGGGCCGACTGACGGAGATGACGCAGGTGGAAGAGGAGCCCAGGGTGGAGCCGAGCAGACTGAGAACTGGGGTGACACAGAGGATCTGGAGGGCCACGGAGAAGCTGCAGGCTCAGGTGCCCGAAGCAGAGACGGGATCCGGAGGACCGCTGCGGAGCCGGAGCAACCGAGGATGATGGTGGAGCCGGAGGGAAGGAGGAGCCTGACAGAGCTGACAGGATGGCGGGACGAGGCGCAGCCGGAGGAGTGGAGTCCAGAGGCGGCGGATGGTCGACTCCTGACCAAGGCAGAGCCGGAGGAACGAGGGAGCCCGGTGGAGCTTGTGGGACGACGGGCCGCAGTGGAGACGAGGGAACTAAGAGCATAGGCATAGCTGATGGGGCAGAAGGTGGAGTCCAAGGCTCGATGGCTGGAGGTGACACCAGGGGATCCATACACCCCATTGAATCCGGGGACTGGCTGCTCCCAGGCAGATCAAAACCCCCCGATGGTGCTTGCTGAGGATGAGCAGAGGGGATGAACGAATCTGGTGTAGAAAGGGCTGAGGAACTGGCTGGCATGAGAGGAGGCGGGAGAGGGAGGCTGGGAGGGAGCACAGGATTACCGGAGCTGGCTGGGACCAGCGGAGACGTAGGAGATTTAGGACTGGGTAGCACCTCTCCAAACCAGTCGATTAAATCATTCTCAAATAATCCTAGCAGTTCCTGATAATGCAGCAGCAGCGGAAGTGTGGAAGGGGCTTTCATTTGTTCCCTCGATCTCCACTAAGACTCCCTCAGTGACAAATGATGGTGCCGGCTCTCGCACAAATGTGGCGAAAGTTTCCTTTGGACTGCCCGCTGGGACGCGTGCCTTCGACCGCTCGCTCAATCCCTTGTAGAAAAATACACAGAGCCAGCGGTCAGAGTAGTCTGTCAGGCACGCGAGCTCCTGAAAGTCCATCGTGTGAGCCTCCAGCGAGCGGTTTCCCTGCTCCAGGAGAAGGAGTTTGACGGGAGGGTCCATGGGAAAAAAGGGGAAATCCGGGGATGAAAAAAAAAAGACAAAAAGGAATAAAAAGGAAAAAGTGCCGCAAAAGACTGTATCGGTCCGTTATTCTGTTATGTTGGCGTGTGTAGTCCAAAAGCCAAGAGTTCTAAAGTATCAAAAACACAGATCTTTTAATATAATTCAACACGGAAACTTACATTAAGAGAATCACTGAACACACGTCTTGATAACGGACGAAGACTGAGACACAGGGAGCAACTTCAGGGCAGACAATCAATGTAAACGAGCTAGTCACACCTGAACAGAATTACTAATTAACAGAACTAGGTCACAAGAGGAAAACACAGAGCACATGGGAAATGACAACAGGAAGAATCAAACATGTAACACCTGGTTCCTGTTATTCGTGTCTTTGTTCCTAGTTTGTTTTTGTCATTTGGTTTACTTGTTGCCAATTTTCGCTTGCCCTTGGATATTCTCTTTGCCTTGCCTTATGGATATCACGGTATTTGATCTTTGCTTTGGATTTACGTTTACTCTCCTGTCTCAGCCTACATTGTGCCTGTCAGCCAGTGTTTATGATTGTCTGATTTGACCATGAGCCTGAATAAACCTTGTTAGCACATGAACTTGGACGTTTCCCTGCCTTTGTATTTGTGACAAATACAATTATACACACAAATGTGGACACAATTATATAAGATATTGCTTCAATGCTATCTTAATACATGAATGCGTATTGCATATTTAGTTATTCTGCACTATGTATCAGCAATAATGCACTAAAATACTGAATATACTTAAGGCATTTGTCCGCTGACAATTTTTGGAAACTGAAGGAATAATCTATTTCAATTTCACTCATCTCAGTGATCACAGTTGCACACCAAAAATAAGTTTGTGATTATTGATGCCATAAGCAGAAATAGGCTAATACAAACATTTAACCATTATTAATATTGGAGATACCTGAATTAACATTGAACTGGTCGTGTGATTTTATAATGGTAGCTTTTTTGTTTTTTGTCTCCTTAACCTTAAGTACCTCCTTAAGTACTGTTTACTTGAGTATTGCACTTAAGTACACTTTTTGTGTATCTGTACTGTACTAGAGTTTTATGTTTTCTGAAAACTTATGAATTTAACTTCACTACATTTGAAACACAAATACTGTACTTTTCACTCCACTACATTTCTATTAAGGTCCTCAAAGTAAAAAGCTGTTTCTATCTAGCAACTTTTGAAGACGGTAAGTGATTTTTGTTTATTCTGCAAATGTGAATTGTGATTTACAGGTGATAGAAAGCCTATCAGTGACCTGTAATAGACACAACCCGTTTGCCAACACATAAGGGATTGCTCCTGCTGGGCAGTTATATAGGCCTAGCTATGGTTGTGTAGTTGAGCTAGCAGGTTGGACTATTTGTTTTTATTATTTTTTTCTGATTAAAGAAATTTCACCTTGCCCTGATTCATATGTGGATGAACGAATACACTTTGATGTGTGTACACACTGCTACAGCTGTGTAAGAACACCTACCTTGCTGTTTTGTGATGTTGGGTAGGAGTGTTAAAGCCACTTCACTAATTTATGAAGATCAATAATCTTTTGCTGCACATCAAAAATATATTCTTTGTTTTTTCTCATTGTGATTGATGAAGGTTTTGTTCTTGTTTTCCCTCATATTTATATTCCTGTTAAACAGAAAGCCATGGCTGAATAATTTCATGTTCATAATCACCCTGGAGAGCTCAATTTTGTGAATAACAATAGAAATCTACTTCTGACATATTTTACTCATAAGAATGTGATTATGACTCATGTCCCAGAGTCATTTTCCCCCAAAAGATGTTTAGTTGTTTGATTTATATTGTTTTTTTAACATTCATAAAAGCTCTTTATTACACAGATATTACAAACTAGTCAGTGTACTCTGTAGATTGCTTTAGAGGCATGAGGTATTGCAAATATAACATAAAACAATAATGAAACCATGCATTGACTGTGAATTTACTCAATAATTTACTACTACTTAAGTACTTTTAAAAGCAAGTACTTCTACTTTATACTTCCTCTTAATTAAAATTTTTTGTTGACAACTTTTACTTGTAATGGAGTAATATTTAAGCAGTAGTATCTATATTTTCACTCAAGTAATAGATTTGTGCAGTCTGATTCACACAAACCAACCAAGCTAGATTCCAGACTTTATCAATGGTGTAAAAATGGCAGCAGCAGTGTAAATAGCATGCTCTCTTAGCGATAGATGCTAAAATAACAAATAACAATGGATTCTACTTACACTACGTGAAAATCGCAGCATTTTTAATACAAAATAGAAACTAGGCACCTGTAAACTAAAGGCACATTACAATAAGCTTTTGGTGTGCATGGTTTTAAGAAGCTGAAGAAGAATTAGTCCAAAATGTTTGTATGCAATTTATTTTTTCATATTTGTCATCCTTTCCTATCAAAATTCTTGCTACTGTCACGCCCCCCAGGCGTTCCATGTCTTCGTGGTCTGTGTTTTTGTTTTCATTCAGTCTCCCTCGTGTTCTCCTGT
>JAUMHG010000033.1:5868301-5885580 GCA_032359395.1 Enteromius anoplus | reverse complement strand
TTAGGGGAAAATATTTAACCCTTCCCCTTTCCACTTTATTTCAAGGGGCAAGGGGAAGGGGCGAGGGGTAGGCAAAGAGGTAGAAAATAGAATTAGGATTGGGCCTTAATGTAGGTGTAGTCTGAAAATAGTAAGCATAACAAGGTGCTGACTATGTGAACTTTATATTGAACTCTTCACCAAGCAAAAAGGTCAACGAACTGCAAGTGTCAATTAATTAAGTCATTTGACAATGGAAAAAAGGGAAAAACTTCCTGTACAACAGCTTGAAATTAAAACAGTATGGCAAAATCAAATTACCAGCCTATAGGAATAACGGGGCTGGCAAGAGTAACGCTGCCAATGGCAAGGCGCTTTCCAGATGGGACTATTATTGATGGTCTTATTAGAAAAAGCAAAGCGGGTAGTCTTGCTGCAGTCGAATCTTTATAACTAGTGTTGACAAGATCTGCAAGCTTCATTTCAAACCAAATCAGCTGCTGAATGTTTGTTGTCTCTCTCCCTCCGCCTCAGCGTGGAGAGTGAGACATCAACAGAGACACATCAGAAGTGGCAGCTAGCGCCTATGTCTGTCTGTAAAAATCTGGAGTCCCTAAAGTAGGCCACATGGAAAGGAGGAAAGGATTAAAAAAAAGAAAAGAAAAGGCAGATGGAGAAAAACCTTGAGTATCTAGGCTGCCTCTATAGCTTAGCTGTTTCTTTGATGTGTAATATCAGAAGATCTGGATCTTATTTTTGCCTTGTGTTTTTAAGTGGTTGATGACTGGGTCCCAGTATAGAACATCCCATGAAGTGACACATTTAAGGTTATGTGGTTCAGATTTCTTCTCATTAGTCTTTTCATGGAACCCATTCTGAATAAGTCTTCGTATTATACAACAACACTTTTTCTAAAAAAAGATTTTTAATTTTGTATCCTCAAAAGGAAATTTAGTGAAAAAAGCAGCAACATTAAACACAGAGTGTGCAATGTAAGCTGAAATGTCATTCCTGTTGTGAGTCTCAGCTGGATGGTTTTCATGTTGATAGAGACAACGGCATACTCAACCTACTGTGGCACTGATGAGAAAAGCATTCTGGGATATGAGTAGATTGGGATGCTTGTCAATTTCTGCTTTGGGAACACTGATGTAGTATTGATTGGTCATTGATCTTCAGCCAAGGTGGAATTAATCTAAATAGCATGCTGTAGCTACTGCCTTTTGTCCTTAAATGATCACGGCTTTGACGACTGATTCAAGCTATAAACCAGATCATTTTGGTATCATGTAAAGGCCATTACTGACAGGGTTACTAGAAATTAAAACTGTTTCTAAGAATGAAATGAACACTGAGACAAATACAAATACGATATAAAAACAGCTGTCACTGAAAAATACATTTTAAAAAGGCACTAATTGTACCACTAATATGCACCACATACAACTACTATTTCATGATTATTATTTTGGAAGCATAAATTAGATATGACAAAATACATAAAAACATAAGCAGTTTTGCAAATGAAGTAAACTACAATTCAAGAAATGTTTGATCTTCCTCTCTATTTTAATGGATTTTAAAACATAATTTGGTCCTGGGTTAGCTAAACTGAAAAAAACAACAGCCGTTAATCCAGTCTTCTGTGTCACATGATCTCTCTAACATGCTGCTCTAAAATAAATAATTATTTTTATATCCATGTTTTTTATATTTTGCTGAAATTTAAAATGTCAAGTTGTGAACAGTGATGCATTTGAAAATATTTAGTGTGTATGAAACAATTTCAGAACAAAAATGTTAAGCAATTGCCATTTAGCCACTTTATTCAAAGCTAAACGTCCAGGGTTAAGTGCCTTATTCAAAGGCAAAATGGTAAAAGTGGATGTCAGCTCTGCAGATGTAATTCTCAAATTCATGGGTAAATGCTGTCTGTAGCACTCAAAACCTGAAACCTCTGTATTATGACATTAAGCTCTGGACTCTTCTAGTGGCAAATCAATCAAGCGTGCAATGATGTGTACATTGTCATAGTACTGCTAAAGTACTTGTCACTTGCTTAATGGCATGCCTATTATTACAGTAACATATGTGTTTTTATTAGTATAATTTCGGCAAAACCATATTGTACATCTCTAATTCTATCCAATACCTAAATACAGCAACTGCCTACCTACTAACTATAGGAGTTTATTGAGGCAAAAGACATGGCGACTTGTTTTAAGTAAAACTTTATATTTTATGGTTAAACCTATTAGCTGGTTATTAGCATGCACATTTCTAAAATATTACCCTTTTATTAGTTTTAATTAAGCATATATTAATGTCTTATTCTACATCCCTAATCCTACCCAACTGTGACGAATGGGACAGACAAAGGCGGATCTATATGCAGGCTTTCATTAAATGGCATGGTCATACACAGACTGGGTCAAACAACGGCAAACTGGGTTAATGGAGGCAACAGTTTACAGGATAGTTCAGCAGGGTAGTGAAAGTCGGTCAATCGGCAATTAGAGTCCAAAGGGGCAAAACAGAGCAATAATCCACAAGCAGGCGAGGTCGGTACACGGAAGAATGTAACGATAAACAAAAGATAGGGAAAATGCTTTGTAAAGGAGGGCAAATTAACAAACACAGAACACTTTATAAAGGCGAGACAATAGGATAAATGAGGGGGCGGAGCTGATTACTCACTATGGAAACTAACAAGACACAAATCCAAGGGAAGCATGGCGCAGTGGAAGACAAACATTCAAAATAAAAGTCCAGATAACACTAAACAAGGAAACTATAGACAGAAAACATAACACCAATACACTTAACAACTACCTTAACTGTTAATAAGCAGCACATTTGGAATGTATTGAGGGAAAGGTCTTAGGTAACAGTTAACAAATGTTAACTATTCTAAAGTAATACCATGTTTTTTTACAGTATAAAATACGAACATCAGCCACAATAAATGTATTATTTAAACTCTGGACTAGAACCAACATTGTGCACTGGCTTACTAAGGTCTGAAATTTAGCCAAACAATCTAAACAAATTCCTTTGAATCTCGGCTAAGGGAGATAATAATGGTTGGTAAGAGAAAAAGAGATGTGTGTGCGAGTGTGACAAGAAAGTCTAGATCCATGCAACTCATGTTCTCTCACTTTTTTTTTTTTCTGAGATGAGAGATGAAGACGAGAAAGGTGACATTTGGAATTTGAATGTCACAACCGGAGAAAAATGGCCCTTTGTCGAACGCTTGAGATAAATTGATCTGATAAGGACAGCGCTGCATGCATTAGTGGTCTTTAGCTGGGCATTTAGTGTGTCTGAGTCGATGTGGAGGAGTAGGAAAAGGAAGCGCTGGGGTTAAGGCTAAGATCACATTGCACAGACAGGCCCTGGAAATGTCAAGGTGCAATTTACAAATTGATTCCAGCGACAATAGAAAGTCAATGGAGAGGCGCGAGCAGGTCTGTGAGCCACAGTATACACAAAAAAACATAATCTTCTGCGTTACTATAACAATATTTTCAGCTTTAATAAATGTAATCTCTGTGCAAGAGGGGGTGCGTGTCTAGGGTGTCAACGTAAGCGATACAAAAACGACAAAATTAAATGACAAGATCATTTTTCTGTGACCTTGATCTGATGAAGAGAACAGGAAAACAGGCATACACACATAAATACAGCTGCTGGCAGCACAAAGCCTTATCCTGCTCCTTTCTATCTTTTTGAAGAGCCATTGAAGTGTTGAAGGTAAAAAGAGAGAAGCCTTAGAGGTTTGGCTCCACAGTGTCTATAAAATCAATAGGAGCACTCCACGCGGCAACGATACCAACACAAATAGGGCACCGGGCATTAACAGGCCTCTGTTACAGCACACAATTACTGTTTACATAGCACTTTCCTCACACACTCATGCAGCCTCAGAGCCGTGGTAAGTCGCTTTTAACCGTGGCTCTCGGGAGAAAGCAAGGCAGATGCACATGCATATATTTCCAATAAAGTGAAACTTTGTTCTGAACAAAAAAACAAAAGTCCCTGTCTGACTAAGTCATGTGACTGCATCAGAATGAAAGACAAACATACACAGCTTAAGATCATAGCTGCCAGTGTGCCATTCAGAAGTTATTATAGAATCACTTTTAGATTCCAATTCCTGGATTTGAATTTGCAATTCGACTTTGACTGCAAGGAAGCAAAATTAAAATAAATTCTGTAGAAGTAGAAAAGCAAAGTTTGAAGCAGTGTTCTTACTGTAACTAAAACTAAAACGATTAAACATGATGTCAGGAAGGCTAATAAAATGTTAACTGAAAAAAAAAATTACAAAAGCATAAAATATATAAAATATAAATTAAATTTTGCATTTTCCACGAATCGAAACCATGACCTTGGCATTGCTAACGCCATGCGCTATGTTTGAGCTAGCCGAATGAAAAACAACAAATAAGAATGAAATATTAATAATAATAGTAATAACATTAATAATTAAAAAAAAAAAAAAATTCTATTAAACACTGTAATTTAATATAAATTTAATTTACGACAAATAGCACTGGTTTCATAGATAGAACTTAATTTGACGAAAAAAATATGTTTTTATTAAATTCAAATTCAGTCATAAATTGAAAAAGACGCAATTATTAAATTCTGAATTTTTACCAACTCTGGCAGAACAGCGATATAAATCACATCAATTGCTTCTCTAACAGTCATATTAAGTGATACTTCAATTTTAGACTGCTGTACATCTGAATGGATAACACACACTTTATCAACTCCCATTTTGACCAGTAACAGGCTTAAATGAAAAACCAACCCGATATCTGAGGAAGAGGAGCTTAAAAAGCCCTTGTAAAACACTCAAGCACCACTCTGAACTGATTAGAAGAGCGCTTGAGAACAGTTCTATCTTCCAGCGATCTGATGCCCATTTCGAAGTTTCTCTTGGTGCAAGATGACAGTTGAGCATGATTGGCAAGTGCAGCCCGTCAAGCATGAGCGCAAAAAGATGGTTTTAACCAGGGCTTATTATAGACCTGAGCTTAAACAGTGACTGGTTTTACAAGGGGGTCAAAGAGGCATTCGCGATTCAGCTACAAGTACGAGGAGGAGAGAAGATTGCGCGATAAGCTTATTCAGAGTACAGTCTTCTCTTAAATGGATTTTTAAGTGCTTTGAAAAGTTCTACAATGAATACCCTGTGAAATGTTCCTCTGAAGCGTTTGAAATACAAAGCAGTTTAAATCGAACTCTACAGTATATAGCAGAAAAGAGCAGAACGTTCTTATATGACAGTGCAAAAGATAAATATAATGCGAGGTTATGAAGGGTCTTCTCGGCATGCATACTAATTGGACATTAGCATCAGTGTTAATCACAAGGCGGGATTTTTGTTCAAGTGAACTGCAAACCCTCAATTTCCATTTTTATGGGTTCACATTGGAAAGACCTGTCTACAGATCTATAGCTTAATTTGTGATGGTTTAAACTGAGAAAACAGTGACCTGTTAAATAACTGCTTTCCATCCCGGCTCGAGAAAAAAAAAGGATGACTCATAACTGGGGAAAAAAAGTTTTAAATGCCGTGCAAGCCAACTCAGATGGTTTGAGTGTTCTCGCTCTATCTTCTGCACATCCCACACAAATATGCTCCGTTCTTCTCTTCTTTTCACAACACAGACATGAAACAAGAGTCACTTGTTCTTGTAATGTTCGTATTCAAAATACTACCATTTAACTCATTTCTTGTGCGAATGACCACTGCAAACTGTAAGTGTAAACAGAAGGGTGGAGTAACAGTCACACGGGACAGGTGTGATGAGATACCATCAGTGCCATTTCGTCTCTTAGGTATGTTGTAATGCAGGATGAGTAACATTAGACATCACAATTTTACATGCCCAAATCCCTCCTGAAGAGACTGTAATTGTTTCTGTGTGACAATATAAAGGTTTACCATACAAAACACTATTTATGCATAGGAAGTTATATTTTAAAGCGAAAAATCTGGACAACAGCTTTTCACTAAGAAAGTACACTAAAACATACACCCACTTTACTTTTAGTGCATCTTAATATGTACCTTTCATAAGAAATACATTTCAGACTGATGTCAAAAAGTACAGTGTCAAGCTATTCATTTTGTTTATATTGATCATAAGCTCATCATTAAAACAACCACGTCCTCTTGTTTTAAAATCCACACAAGGTAAAAACTACTTTTCAATGCGGACCCATGAAGACCCACAAAATTGACAATGCCACAACTATGCAATATGCAACATGAGTGTATGTTTGTGCAAAATACATTTCACAAAATCAGAAATAGAATGTAAAATCACCATGTTCAACATTGGTTTAACTACCCAGCCTGGTAGTGCCAAAAACAACAACACTCTTTATACTTGACCTTGATTTACAGTTCAGTACAGTTAAGTTTAAAATTCTAAACTACTTTAATATGTAACTTAAAGTAATAATACTTATGAATATCATATCAGTGTTTTACAGTTGAAATGTGAAATGTGAAAACCATTCCCCGGTTTTTCCCTATATGGGTACCCCGTTTGTGTGATGCTGAGCTTAACATAAGCCTGGCTGCAGAACTAACGACAGTAAACACAGCGTTCGAATCTGTCCTGCGCAAATCAAAACAATGCAGAATATTTTGAATGATCGTTACAATTGTCATTTTCCAGGTGTATACATGTGTAATGTTCTGCCCAAACTAAAAGGCTTAATGCGGTTACAGAGTCTCCTTTACAGACAACGCACTATATACATACACACTGTGCATTTGATTAGGTTATGATATAGTATCAACACATTAAACACAATTCATTATTATAACTCACCTTGGTTTGAATGGCCGGGGTCCGACAAAACCAATCCCGATAGAGCAAACATTAAGAACAATCTTTGAAAAGTCATTTTTGTATCCAGTTGTGCTCGAAGGTCGGTGACAGTTACTACAGAAAAGAGTCCGAGATAAAATATCCAGTAACAAAATTCATTTAACTATTGTAAAGGATTTTGCGCGTCAACCGCCTCGTTCCCCGCACCGCGAAAACGCGGATACAGAGCGACAGAAATGCCAGCCCATTACGCACAACTACGAGCGGCACTTGTAAAACTCACAGAATTTACCCCACAAATATGTTAGAGACTGCGAGATAAGTTATCCCTAATGCTGTCAGGATGTCAACGCTTGAAATGACGAACTAGACTAAGTGTGCTCTCCAGTCGTCAGTGTCTGTTAACGGGCTTTCCTCTTCTCTACGCGTTCACACGCGCTTCTTTTCTTCACACTATGTGCCGTCGACACATGCCTGGCGTATATTACGCGCTTAAACTAGTCGAAACAGTCTCGCGCACGCAGACAGTCCTGGCACGAGAGCTTCCGCGACGCTTTCAGTCTAAGGCGCGCGAATTGCGATCTTGAGGTGAGAAGCCCAAGTGAGTTTCGCGGATCTAGACGGAAGACCAGCTCATCAGCACTAGAGGGTGTTCGTTTCCACTCTGTGCTGTACCATCCCGCGCTCCTGTCAAGGCTAGGGAAGTCCGGCGTGCGTATTTAAAACATGGCACATAAACAGTAATTCTCCTTTGGTCTGCGCCTACTGTAAGGAGAATCAATCTGCAGGTTATTTGTGCATTAATGTTATTGCATGCGTTTTTATCATGCCTGACACATTTTCTGCATGCATAGCCTGGAATTCGGTTTTTAAGATGTTTTTAAGATGTTTATAAGAACATCCATCAGATTTTAAAACTTTTGCAATTATAGTAATATTAGTTTATCATCATTCACTATTTTATGAACTATAGTGCAATGAAAAAATCTCAAGGCGCACTGCAGAATATTTCCAGTATTTTGCAAGAATTTACACTTTTTTTACAGTACAACTACATTCAGAATGAGATTAGGAAATCCATTTATATTTATTCTTTTTCAGTCATAACACTATATGTATTTTAGTAATTATTCGCAGTATTTAGTATTTAGTCATTATTATTATTATTAGTATTATATTGACCAGTGTGCCTTTGTGCCTGGACCTTTTTTTATTGTTATTATTAATTTGTCTGTATTGTAGCTGATGTAACAGTGCTTTAAAACACAAAAAACGTATGCAAGGACAGAAAATACATAATACTTCAAATACTATTTTATTAAGCCAGTTCTGATTATATTGTTCCGCTGTGGTTTTCAAACTCTCACTCTCAGCAACATACATAGCAATGATTAAAATCATGAAATAGATTAGGGTAAAACACATAAATAAACAAAACATCACGGGTAATTAAAAGTGACAACAACAGAAACAGCAAAATAGAATGGCACAAAAATGCAACTGCATAATTTATTCATGCTGCAATGCATGATGGGAATCCAGGCAACAGTAAATTGCTATTGCCATTGCACTTAATCTGCAAAAATAGCTGCATAGCATTACATAGCTGCTACATTCCTGCTCACGTCCACTGTAAAGTCACACTACATTTTTTTTTTTTTTTTTTTTTGTACAGTGCATAGTTCACCTCTGAATATAAACAGGTTCTAATTCATACTTAGGGCAACTGTGCAAATGCATGACCTGATTTATCTGTTGTGGTCTGGATCCTATTGCTTACTGATGTCCTGCTCGTGAGAGTCTACAATATATCTGCTTGTCACGCCTGTGTAATTCAGACATCTAACTGGCGTCTAATGGTCTCAAATGTAAAAATAACTCACTCCTTTACCCTCATATCCCCTACATACAATCAATTCAGGATGTTTTTTCTTGCACAGCCGTTTAAAGGTCACCCAATGCCATCATGCATACACAATATGCTGAATGTAATTTATTGATTGACTGGAGACATGAGGTTTTGAGGAAAACAGGACTTTAATATAGGAGATGGCTT
Organism: Enteromius anoplus; assembly: GCA_032359395.1. Classification (NCBI taxonomy): domain Eukaryota; kingdom Metazoa; phylum Chordata; class Actinopteri; order Cypriniformes; family Cyprinidae; genus Enteromius; species Enteromius anoplus. Next base: position 5,876,688 of record JAUMHG010000033.1, on the reverse strand, counting down.
GAATTAGGTTTTGCTGGCTAGGCAGTATAGCAATGCATACAGTGTGTGAACATCCGTAGGCAAGGAAACAGATGTTGTAAAGTATAAAAGGCATAATTCTGAAGTTTTTTTTTTTACTTCTACACTTTAAAATGTTAAACAGTATTTTAATTGTTTAATTATCTGTTAACGGTAAATAATTTTAATTGAACTGAATTAAATCCCATTGTGCATTATATATGGGAATCTAAGCCCATTTTATTAATTTATTTACTGTTTGTTTGTTACATTACACTTGCTTCAGGTCATGAATGCAGAAAACCACAATACATATAAACATAATTTGGACATACATAATATACATATACTATACGTTTGCTTTGTACATGAATCAGTAGCAGTACTATATTTCTGTTTATTTTTATGTATTTATTATTTTTGGCTCTGGGATTTTACTACTGTTGTTTTCACCCTCTTACAAAAAGATGAAAGCTTCCAAACACTTTTATTCTTTCTTTTCACAGTGTACCATTAAACTAGAGCACCATTAAGCATTTATACAGTGGTCTTTTAAAAGTGATATTTGTATTTGTTTGTGAGAGTCCAACATTAAATTGATTATATATATATATATATATATGTATGTCAGACAACAGTTTTCCAAAATGTAGACACTTTTCTTTAAATATGTATTCAAAGAATATACTGCAAGTATACAGCATTTAGTATGAATGCATGCATGAATGAATGAAAACGGTATTTATATAGCGCTTTATGTCTGTACACTCAAAGTGCTTTACAATCATATAAGGGGTCTCTCATCTAGCTATCTGAATAAATGGGTCTTGCTGTGAAAGCTTTGCTGAATAGGTCACGGATCACGCATGGATGACGCAAGATTACCAAAAGCTGTGCTATATGGGGAAGTTTGCCAGGGCAAACGTGATGGAGGAGCCCCATGTAGAGTTACAAGGATCAGTTAAAGCAACAGTTGTTGCAGTTTGACATTGACACCGAAAAACTGTGAGACACTGGCTGCAGACGAATCCAGTTAGAGAACCATCCTAAAGAAAGCAGCTGGAGAATTGGAAGAATGCTATTTGGACTTGGAAGACTGAAAGATTACTACCCAAGAGATTTGCAAACATAGGAAAGGTCTGGCCGTCCAATTATCCAACAGTAGTGACCCAATCTTTCCTTGCTCCATCTGCTCTAAAGCGTGCAAGTTCAAAATTGGCCTCTATAGCCACTTGAGAGCCTGCTGCCCTAGACAAAACCCTTCTCACTGATCTGCAGACACAAAGAATTTACCATGATTAAACTAATTATTTTTTTAGCGCTATTTTGATACACATTTTGTCATTTTTGATATGAAAGAATATTAAGTGTCCATTCAGGAAAGTTCATAACAGAGAGTCAGTATGGGCTGCAATCTCATTTAGCATGCTGTCAGAGTTTATCAGTAAATATCTAAAGAGATCTGACATACTGTAATTGACATGATCACTTCATGATAAACAACGCAAAGAGCCTCTCATGATCAAATGTTTGTTCATTATTTTTTTTACTGTATTTACTGAAGGCCAGATTTTATATTACATAATTATTTTACTTACAATTCTCGAACCGAGCTGTCACCATGGCTGTGTTAAATTATTTTGCCATCTGTTTTCAGTTATTGTTGGGAAAAAAGAACAGAGTTAACACAGATCTATATTTCTGAATCTCCTCAGCAAAAAAACAAAAGAACATATACAGTAAATGCATCACAATAGTCTGCACCGTTGTGTGAGTGTGTGTGTGCACAGCAGCAAGCAAAAACCTGTTTGTGCTTTTGATTTCAAGAGCATCATACCTAACATTGAGAAGATGACAAGATTCGTCTCCTAGATGAAAAATGGATGATTGGCTGGGAAAAGAAAACATCAAATGATGGTTAAAAGAAGCACAGCTGTTATGTTTCCTCCACACCACGAGACTCCTGGACTCTCATCTATGAAGCTGTCACTTGCAAGATTGATAATGTACTTGCACTAGCAGTCTCTTTAAACCTGCCAGAGTTTTCATTCTTTTACAAAAACATGGAAGCTTCCACACTCTGTCTTTCCACGGGCTGTCATAAGAGCACCATTAAGCTTTTAGACCTTGGATGCTTTAAAAGAGCTATTCTCAATTGTTTTTCTGGGGGGGTCAATACTGAATCAAGGCCAAAATGCATATATTACACAAAGTTTTTGACAAATCTGGTACTATAGTGTCTTTAAAGGTATTTTGTGAATTATCTTAAAACATACCTGCTCTCATATACAAAGAGAGGGATAAGGTCTCTTGATATTTAGGTCTATAATAGCATGGGTCACGGCACTGAAGTTTGACCACATTCTTCTATACGATAGGCACCGGCGCGAGCTTAATTATGTCTGATTACCTTTTATAAGTCTCTGTGCGCGGGCCTCTGCTCTCGTAATGAACCGGCATGAAATCGTTAAAAAGTAATTGTGCGTTCGTCCCGGAGATAAGCCGCCGCGGCGGGACAAAGCGATCCTGACACAAAGAAGATTTCTCGGCGCGGGATCCGCGCGAAACACCCCACCGTGACTAATGGCGTGTGAACTCTAATCTGCTGCCGCAAAAGAACGAGAAGGGAGGAAGTGCAAATACATGGAGAGAATGTGTGCCTGGCATCACTGGACTAAATTCAGCCCATGAAGACAGCGTGATGATGCTGATTAAATAGTCTATTGGTCAACTATTAGCGGGCCTTCAAGATCAATGCTCGTTTAGATCATTACAACCGGTCGATAAACAGCGATCTGAATGTGATTCTAACTTTTATGTTGCTCACTGACCTCCAGTTTCCCCAGCGATACTATATTCTTATAGTGTCCGGTTATATCGTCAGCACCACGGACAGGGATACTATATTCTTATAGTGTCCGGTTATCTCTTCAGCACCACGGACAGCGATATTCGTATATGTATATATAGTTCCACAGAGGATTGTAACGTGATATTAATTAGTTAATTCTTGCCTGATTGTTTTTTATGCAAACATCCTACTCATGCCCCTATCTAGTCAAGTCAATCCATACAACGGCTGTCAAGTGAACAAGAATAATCTAATTTCTGTGTCACAAATTTTCACACAATGTTACATGGAGATAAAACAAAGCCTTTAACTTCCCCTCATGGTTCCCAGCTCTAGACAGAACACCTGGCGTGTTTGCATTAATTACTATATTGATTGATTTGTTTGGCCTGCTGAAGTGTGGCTAGGGGGGAGATTCACTAGAAGTGGTGATACACTGTTCTGAGAATCAGACACACTTAATGAAACAGACACTGGTGGTGAATTTATAGCCTTGTGAGTGTATTGATTGAAAGACCAAGAATAGAGTTCCGAAAGGAAGACTGACATGTAACAACAAAAAGGGCATACCTGAAACCAAAGGATTTCAGCTGAAAGGAGCCCTGTCAGTATGTGGTGGCCGATGAGGTCAATAAACCAGTCGGATAACAGACAAAAACTGTCTTGCCTCAGATAACCCCTCAACCTCTGCTAAGAAACAATTGTCTAATTAGCTCAACAGTGTTTTGATGCCAATTACACACAGCCCTTTAACTACTTCATTCAACTTGATTATTGATTATATGTGGGAGTTCTTAGATTTAAGAAAGCCAAAGTAACAGCAAGTGATTTTTTCGACTTGACCTGTAGTTTAACGCATAGCGGGGCTGAATGACAGTCAGCAAGAAAGAGAATGAGCAAATTGTAGCAGCTTGTAAAATGTCTTTAGATACTGTAAAATTCCTAATCTCACTCCAACCAGTTCATCATTAAAAAAATAATTCACTCAGAAATCAAAACATTTGTCAAAAAATAAAGAAATAAACAATTAAATAAATAAATAAAAAACTTCACTCTCAGGCCATCCAAGATTGAGATGATTTAGTTTTTTCATAGGAACAGATTTAAACTGTGGCTTCAAACTAAAATGTTGTTCCGGTATCTGTAATATTTCATGAACAGGATAATTGATAATTGTGATATTAGCTGTTTTGACCGGTGAGCAAGTGATATAATGCTGCATTTCCAACCTGATCTCATGGCAATTCATACATATTTTTTGAGGTGGCTAAATCGTACGAATTTGTGCGACCTCACTCGTACGAATTCATACGAATTATTATAAATCGTACATATTTTACGAGATGCTAATTCGTATGAATTGTACAGATGACATAAACTTGACTCCGCCCCTAAACCTACCCATCCCGTGGTTTTAGACAAATCGTACAAAATCGTACGAGTGAGGTTGTACGAATTAGTACGAATTGTCACAAATTTGGCACCTCGCACGAATATGTATGAATTGGTTGTGAGACTGTGTTGGCATTTCTACAATCTCATTTACATCCTTGGTGATCTGAGGTTGAGTCAATTCTCAGCAAATTTTCATTTTGGAGTGAATGGTATCTGCTGTTTCTATGCTATTTCTCCCTGTCAGTCTATTTTTATGCTACACCTGTCTGTCCACCCACTCACCTCTCATTAAAAACATATTAATGAACATGTTCCTTTGTCCATTATGGTACTTACCACTTTAAACAGTGTAGATTTGAAATGACTAGCTCTTGAAATCCACTCTCATCTGAATGTGCACACACTCATCCTATCATAAAACAAACACTCCACAACATAATGAACTTATGGCAACAGATTTAAATTGCTTCCCTCTCGCTGTCCCCAAGGACTACCATGCAATATGCTTCCACAAACCTTTGTGTAATTACAAAACAATTTATTCATGCACACTCTAACGCATGTTCACACATATTTAGAACATTTGTAAAACAGTTTGCACACCTTCGAGCATGTAAACTGGCATATCTTCATACACTTTAACAGTCAAATCCACACATATGCATGATCACTTTGTCATGCCACACATCCACATGCTTGGCTGCTTTTTATTCACATGATGCAACTCCCAATATGGTGCTGTGGCCATAACAGCTGGACCTGCAGCTGCGGAAAGGACTAGCCATAACATCAGCACCAAGAGGAACGGCTGACTCATTTGGATATATTCTCCCTTGATGCACACGTAGCGTGAAAGAGCAGCTGACTAATGCAGATGCTGTTTTCTGTATTCATACATTCATTTCTATATTCAATCAGCAAGCATCATTCAAGATGTGCGATCTGTAATGCACTGGTATTTCGAGGTGGTATGAATTCATGGATTCAGACTGCCGGCATGCTTTTTTAACTGGTTTGCAAATTAAAAAACAAAAAACACAAAATGTTTAAAGAAGACAGATACAGTGGGTATGGAAAGTATTCAGACCCTCTTAAATTTTTCACTCTTTGTTATATTGCAGCCACTTGCTAAAATCTTTTCCCTCATTAACGTACACACAGCACCCCGTATTGACAGAAAAAAACAAGCAATTGTTAACATTTGACAAAAAAGAAAAACTTTAATATCACATGGTCCCAAGTGCTGTATTTAACTCAGGTGCTGTCCATTTCTTCTGATCATCCTCGAGATGGTTCTACACCTTTAGTTGAGTCCAGCTGTGTTTTATTATACTGATTGGTCTTGATTAGGAAAGCCACACACCTGTCTATATAAGACCTTAAATATCACAATGTCAGAGTAAATGAGAATCATAAGGTCAAAGGAACTGCCTGAAGAGCTCAGAGACAGAATTATGGCAAGGCACCTGGCCAAGGTTACAAAAACATTTCTGCTGCACTTAAGGTTCCTAAGAGCACAGTGGCCTTCATGATCTTTAAATGGAAGACGTCTGTGATGACCAGAACCCTTCCTAGAGCTGGCCGTCCGGCAAAACTGAGCTGTCCACCAATGTTTACCATCCAACCTGACAGAACTGGAGAGGATCTGCAAGAAGAAATGGCAAAGGATCTCCAAATCCAGGTGTGAAAAACCTGTTGCATCTTTCCTAAAAAGATTCATGGCTGTATTCCATCAAAAGGGTACTTCTACTAAATACTGAGCATAGGGTCTGAGGACCATGTGATATTTCACTCTTTCTTTTCAAATAAATCAGCAAAAATTTCTACAATTCTGTGTTTTTCTGTCAATATGGGATTATGTGAAAAGAAATAAATGATTTTAGCAAATGGCTGCAATATATCAAAGAGTGAAAAATTTAAGGGGGTCTGAATACTTTCCGTACCCACTGTACCGTATATCTCAAGGTCAAGGGATGGCACGTGTGTGGAGAACAAGTCTGTTTTTGAAAATAAATAAATAACCAAATAAATAAATCTCTTATTCTTACCAAGGGAGCATTTATTTATTAAAATATAACAACAATAATAATAAATGGCAAAAAATAAACAAAATAGAAAGAAAGAAATATTATGACTTTCAAAAATATAATTAAATTTAATTTCTTTTTTAATGAAAATATAATAAGAAATATATATTTTTTTATAACATTATAAAAGTATTTGCTGTCACTTTTATTAATCTAATGCATCCTTGGAAAATGCAGAATTTAATAATTACTTATTTTCTTATATTTTATATATATAAGGCTTTGGGTGACGCAACTGGTGCAGATACCCTTTATAAATATCTAATCTGGCAGAAGCTGTAGACATAATGCTATAGACATCACTGTCTAGCTAATATTGTCATCCAGGGAAAGATTTAGACACACAAAGACTGTTAGAATGTTCTGGAAATAAATTCTACATTGGAAAACTGTCCTACAGCCCCCATACTGTCTATAGCTGACTGCCTGGTCACTCTTATTGATGGAGGACAAAAATCTATACAGTGATGATCAAAATGCATAAGGATGAAATGTAGGGGCCTGGAATGTATAGATTTAATGCCAAGGTTAAACTTGTCTAGCTAGACTTTTGACTCACTCTTTCTGTTTGAGAACTGCCCACTACAGGAAGATGAGACCTTTTAATGTCTAAAGTGCACTATAAATAAAGTGCTAACTTGCAATTGTAAGAAATATTTCTACACAATTCACCAACACAGTATGATGACATGATTTGTACATATTTTACGAGTTAGCAAATTTGTGCCAATTTGTACAAATTCGAACGACCTCACTCATACGGTTGTATGATTTGTTTAAACCCCAGTTAGGTGTCGGTTATTCGTAAAAATTCATAAAAATTGGCAACTCGAAAAATACGTACAGATTGCTGTGAGATCAGGATCAATTTAGCATAACATTTTATTTTGTTGGCATAAATTAATGTATTTAGGTTAAACCAGCAAACATAAAATAATGGATATGTTTAAGTCATTTAAACATATAAACAAACAAAAAAAGGGATCACAAAAATATAATATAGGTTTATTTACAACAGGATGAGTTCAGAAGGAATGGATCAACAGAAACTGGTAAGTGTAGGAGTTAAATGATAATCTGAATGAACTTGTCAGAGTTAATGGAGTTCTTTCTCTTGCAGGAAATGGAGATCGCTGGAGCATAGACTGAAGACGAAGACAACACACAGACGAACCACAACACCACACACCACTTCTTTGGAAACACAAGGGATACTCAGGGGATTCCAAGGAGCATGGAGAGGATACACAGAACAGAAGAGCAACACAGGATAATCACACAAGATTAGTAGAAAAGTAAGTATTCGTCAAAGAGCTTTGTCTTGTCAGTAGATGAGTCCGCTAGCTTGAAACGAGCCTGGACACTGACTGTGGCTTGGTGTGTGGTTTTATGTGGTTTCTTAATGACGTGCTGATTGTATCCAGGTGTAGGTGACAGGTAATTGTGCTAATACTCTGGTAACTGTGTGCGTTGTAATTGGGTGAGGGTGGTGCATGGTGTGTCCCTTTTTCCAGCGTAAATGTATAAAAAAAAATGGGAAATTTAGGTATCTAGGTATTTCGCTTTTTTTACTACTTATTCAAATATTATGTACTTTTTATTTTTATTAGATTTATTTTATATTTGTTTATATATATTATTATTTATTTTTTTCAAAAAATTTAGTAATTGAAGTACTTCTGTTTCTATTTATTTAATTTATAGGTTTTTTTATTTAAGTTTCTAGAGAAAAAAAACTAAACATATATTTTATACAGTATACTGTGCACACACATATATATATATTAGAAGAATTTCATCATTAATTTAATTACTCGAAAAACATTTTTTAATTGTTTTAGACTTGATAACAACACTTTTTAATATTATCAATACTAATAGTAAATATTAGAAGTAAATATAGTTTTACAGTTGTAACTCAAAACAAAGCTGATGGAATTTAACTAGTTTATTTGCTACCAGGGTTTCTATAGATCAAAACTTTAAAGGTGCCATAGAATGGAAAACTGAATTTACCTTGGCATGGTTGAATAATAACAGTTCAGTACATGGACATA
>JAUMHG010000033.1:5829320-5845670 GCA_032359395.1 Enteromius anoplus | reverse complement strand
CTGACAGCTCCAGCCCAAAATGTGCGTCGGCCCACCGGGCATTGCCCGGTATGCCCTATGGCCAGTCCAGGCCTGATCGCGGCCCATGCTGGGCGGGGGGTGCGGATCTGCTGGAGCGGCGTGGAGTTTCTGAGATGAGGTGAGTGGCGGTTTTCTGAAGACATTTCCTTGCTGGTGTTGAGTCCGGTGGTGCGGAGTGGGAAGGTGGGTGTTTACAAGTTTGAGCAGTTCCGCTTTGTTAGCTTTGCAGGAGAAATGAATTTTAGCGGCGGAGAGGATTTGACAGAGTGAAATGATAGTCCATTTTGGCGTGGTTGATTTGGCAGAGGCGTAGGAAGAGGCAGGTGAGGCTTGTTGGTTTCCGGCCGGTGGAGGTGATCGTGATCGGACTTGGGTAACGGGCGATCTGGCCTGTCGAGTGGGCCTTCGGCCTTGGAGAGACCCCGCGGCCTCAGTTTGAGCTGCCGGCGGGGTTGGAGCTTGCTTTGCTGCAGGCTGGCTGGGCTGGGTTGGCTGAGGAGCGGGCTCCTCATGAGCATAATTGGATAAATCCGAAGACATCTTAGCTTTCGAATTTTCAGTGTTTGCTGTAATGCGATCAAGCGAGATATGGGAATGTGAAAACGGAGCGAATTTATAGCGAGGGGAAAGTGATTTGATTGGGAGAGATTGATTAGGGAACCGGCTGCCAGCCGTGGATGGTTATGGTGGGTGATTACTGCGTTCACGATCCTCTCGAAACCATGTTTTTTATCAAAACATAAACTTTAGACAAAAGGTCCTTCTATGGCTTCTATGATGAATCACCTTTATTTTTAAGAGTGCATATGTTTAGCAAGACAAAAATATAAAAAAATTATTTTCTTTGTTTTCATTTAAAGACAAGCACATAAATTCTGGCTTGTGAATGTGGGGTCTGAAACAAGGATTTTATGAGAGGTCTTTCTAACTGTGGCTTCTCCATTGTCCCAGAAGTCCTGACAGCCTTCAGAGTCTGTTTAATACTACCATATTTTACAATAAGGAGAGCAAGCCCTGCCTTAGGCTCACACTTCAACTCTAAGTCAGTGTATTTTAAAAGAGGATACTGCATGTGTGTGTGTGTGTTATATTTATTGAGCTTACCTCTGCTCTCCCTTTGAGTGGTAAGCCCTGCTCTCCTCTGGCCATTTGATGAACAAATGCTCTGAGAGTCCCAAAGCTAGTGGCTCCTCTGTTTTATCAGCTGGGAGAGGCACATTAATGTCAACATCATGAAATGTTTACAGCGGTGCAAAAATAAACACAGGTTTGTGCACCTGAAAAGGAATTAACACACATATTAGCATGAATAAAACAAAAGTGCTAAAGTAAAGGATGGACCAGATAGAATCTTTTTTTTCAGGCACCACTGAAAAACTACACAGCTTAAAGCTTTATCTTAATATAAAACATCGATCTCTAATTTCTGATAAAGAAACAGAAATGGAAATGGGAGTCTATTAATCAAAAGACACGCCAAACTAATCGAACCGCTCACTTCAGAAAAGGGATATTAAGAGTTTTCTTATTCACGAGCACATCTCTCTTGTTGTAAATTTATTCCTGAACATGAGCTCCATACTTGAAGCTCTATAAATTGCTTAGTGTAAAATGTTCTTATGCCATTGCTAAAATAACTTCTTGTTTTGTTTGGCTTTTGTATTCTGGCAGAGTTCATCAGTTCATCTCTATTTTGTCTCTGTGCTGTCAGTTCCCTGAAAAAGTGCTCAAAGACAGACAGATATATACACACACAAAGACACTTTGGAAGCTTTGTATACTCCAAAGACAATCAAAACTTTTTCAGAAACATTTGCTCACTTTTCTGGACTCAAAAGAAAAAAACACAGCAAGCCTCTGAAAAAAAAAAGCACGAAAAGGAAAAAAAGGGAAGGTTAAGTGGATTTGTTGACTTGAACATGAAAAGCACTTCAGTAAAAACACATATATAAGTAATGTCAGCCAACTCCTCCACATCTCCCATTCCTGAGAGCAGGGGATATTCATGTGTGTGGGCTTTAAAAGATGAGTAGGATTTAAAGACAATTTCTAAGAAAAAGATTTTATGTATATATAATCACCTTCAAATCTCATCATAAGAACAAGCTTAGCACTACAATAGTATGTTAAACTGAAATGTCTGCACTACATCTTACATTTCACTAATTATTAAAAGTTCAATCACAAATCCTTTTCTTAAAAAGAAAAATTATGTATGATAAAGTAATAAAAAAATCTTTGAAAACTACTAACAGTTATTTAAAATTAACACTTAATTTGTGTTGGTTACAAAAAGGTTTTATCAAAATGTTGGTTTGCAGTAGTAGGTCCTATGATAGCCTTATGCTGTTTTTACTGCAATTTTGGAAATAAAACGACAATGAAGTTTATTAGGGAAATTAATTAATTGTCTCTGATTTGCAATATGTATGATTATGTATGATTAAGTTAATTATGTAAATTTGAACAGATGAATAGATAGCAAAATGATCACCACACCACTCATAAACCCTAATTTACATGTCAGAAGCCGGGATGTTATTGCACTAACTGCCTATAGCTCAAAAACCTTTTGCTGCTCATTGCCCAGTTTAGACAATTGTTAACAACAAGGTATGTCCAGAGCAGTGAGCCTTAAGTCGAATCCACTGGAAGTCTAAAATCACTTTTTACTCAGTCAGAACTGATATACAGCTTCAACCCCATGCCGCTTCATCATCAAGGACCAAAGCAACATTAACAACCACTGCTGGGAAAAGGACAAGAAACGTCCCTTGACAGGACTACAGTGCTTAATCACAATCACCCAGAGCTCCGGACCTTTGTAAGGGATTCAATCACTTTCGCTTACAGGGGCTGAACTGCACCTCCCTGACCCAGAGAAACCCTCTCCGTCCTGGGGTACTTTAAACTGAAGAACCCCCTGCTACCGTGATTTCCTCTGGTGCTTAAGCTGGGAAAGCACATCGATAAAAGTGTCTCGGCACACACTTGGGCTCCTGTTGACAGTATTGATCCAGAACGCGAGGGGGGGCTGTGCGGACGGATTTCGCTATCGGATTTTAAAGGAGGCAGGTGAGGAGAGTATTGAAAGGCCTCTTGCGCTCTTCAGAAATATTAGATACGGGGCCACAGGGAGCTGCAGCAAGGCACTGTGGGTGTCAGAAATGACGGCGAGAGATAAGGAAAAAGCAAGAGGTAGGTTGTCATTGGGTTTAACCTCCAAAAAGTGTATGCAAGTTTCAGACTGTGGAAAGCCGGCTTTTCTTTTGAAGGATTTTGAGGAGGACAGCATGACAGAAGCTTGCACAACACAACAAACACAAGGCCAATGTGGAATATTGTAGAAAAATATGAACTTTGAAAGCAAATCGCAATGATTTGAGAAAGACATTTTTAAAGTCAGCATAAATAATGGCCTTCTTTATTGGGACGTATGAATAATAAACATTTAGGACTGGACAAGTTCATATATACATACACACACATATATATATATATATATATATATATAGATATATATATTTCAAAAGTTCCCACTTCCTCATTAATAATTGAACACAATAAAGTGTGTTTGGCGTACTGTTCGGGAAGCGGGCTGAGAGCTCGGCAGACCCCGAGCCCTAGGGACTTTAACCCCTAGGTGGTGAGGGTTGGGCAGAGCTAAGTGTCCGGCTTGATACCCGCGTGCCCCCCCCCCAAAAAGCAAGATATTTGAGGACGGCAGCCAAACGTAATGCGCCCCCCAAAAGATGCAGAGGTGCTAGACGATTAGGGAAGAAAATTGGGTTCCTGGCTAAGGTATGTGCAGTCGTACATGTGAATGTAGATGTGAGTGTAAAAAAGGTGTTAGACCAAGGTTGAAGCGGTCCATGACTGTCCTACTGTCAAAGCAGAGTTGTGAAAAAATGGCCGTCTCTGGCGGAAGCTGTCCTTGGCGGTGGGTGCAAGAGCTCCAACTTTATTGTCCTCATACTAAGACAGAGGGTGCATTGTGAGGGTCCCTTGCAGGAGCGGTCCACCACGGTGGGTGCAATGCTCCTGTTTTGGGCTGTCCCCTGAAACAGAAGCGTAATGTGAGTTTCCGGCTTGGGATGGCCACAGTGGTGACTGATAAAATTGGGATTGTGCTGGCCTCTGTTGGGGAAGCTGCTGCGGGGAGGCCAAGGAGGTGGCCAAGGTTTGGAGAGCTTTTTTGGTTTTCTTTTATAATTTACATGACAAATCTCTGTGCAGGTTGATAGTGTTGAACTGTGTGCCCGGATTTTGTCAGAAGTTCGGCAGCGGAGGCGAGGTAAAAACTATGCTGAATTGAGTGATGTAAAGAACGAAGATACCGGGGGAAGGGAGTTTGCACTTTTTAAAGGAAAACCTCTTAGCTCTGATAGGGCAATCAGGCTGATTGGAGAACGAGGCGGCGGCTGTACATTTGTATGTGTTCCTCCCGAAATTTGTCTGCAAACATTATATATCTACACACACACATTCAATTTTGATTTTATTGTGACTTTAAAGGAAATATTTACCCAATAACATTTTTTTAGTTTGTTTGTTGATGTTTTTTTTGTAAAGGACTTTAAATTAAAGAAACTGAACTACTGGATCTAAAATTTTAAACATGATAAATATAAATATAATGGTATACCAAATGTGTTAGTTGTAACTATCTGTGATGTTGCAAGTGTTCTGGTTCATCAGATTTCTAAAAGTCAGGCTTTATGAACTAGAATTATTGAAAATAAATCACTGAGAAAATTCTTCATTCACAAATAGAATGTTGTTCCTTTATTTAATAACACACTGTGTGCCACAGTCAGTGGAAGTGAGAAAAAGTGTTTATTAAGTTTCAAATATTAATATTCATCTCACAAAATCACATTGATTCACTACAGAAGGCCCCCAGAGACAGGTAATGGATATTTTCTTATGGATGTGCATACTTTATATAATGTCTTCAAACATGTAAACAGCAAACACCCGTTTAGTCCCAAGGAAAGGCTTGGAGGGGTCTGAGCAGTTTAATATAACTCCGATTGGATTCATCTGAAAGAAGAAAGTCATATACACTTTGAATGTAAATAAAACACAGACTAATTTCGATTTTTGGGTGAACCAACCCTTTAAGATTTTATAAATCTCAATCTGTTCCTCAAGGCCGTCATTTCCACAAAAATAGTTTAAATGATCCAGTCCTTCAAAGTCAAAAATATTTACTGGTGTGATGTCATTTCAAACAAATTCAGGCCAAGATGAACTACATTTGGAATTAATTTCAGAAGTTTGAAACAGTTTCTGGAAAACTTTGCTTCATTACCATTGGTCCAACACGATTACATAATAGGTAATTCTCCGGTTGATTTCAAACACATCTGGAAGCATCTGGATTTTATACCTGTATTTATATTTTATATTTTATATCTGTATACCGCTGCAAAGGTATTTTGGACTTAAAAAAACAATAAACAAATTATTTATGTGTGTTTGGGCCTTTACAGTGCATAAAGCAAATTAACTAGCCTACTTTTATGACACTGCACTTTCATGTCATTCTTTAGCTTGAAACACATCGTTCACTCCCATTATACTGAAAAGAGAGTCCAGGTTATTATTCAGGAACTCTCCTTTTGCTGAATGAAGTGGGTTTGGAATAATACGAAGGTGAGTAAATGACAAAATGATTACCCCATGTAAGTGTATACCAGCTCGATACCCTATAGACCTAATTTAAAACTTTTGAAGCATTGAAGTGGAAGAAGAGTTCAAATCTAAAGATGGGAATCTTTAAAAAGAGCATAGAGTCAGCGGATGACACCCTCATAAAATAATTTTTCAGCACACGCTTTCAAACAAGCTGTAAGCCCACGAAGTACAATAATTACAGTGCTCTCTAATTTGACAAGTGTTCCAATGATCAAATAAATTCCCGCTCAGGAGATTAAAAGAAGACGCTTAATCGATTCCATTGGCACATTCCACCATGTGTGCTGTTTTGCCTGACACTAACAACACATCACAAAATCATTTTACCTGATCTAAGATCAGCCAAATCATGATCCTGGCCAAATCCATTACCATTTTAAGAAAAGCTTAGGAGCAGGTCTCAGATCAGTGCAAAAGGGCAGCATCTAGCAAACACCTATCATGGTTTGTGGAATATAATGGGTTTTCTCCTAGCGGTGGCGGGAAAGAGAGAGGTCACAGAAAGGACAGATGAGGGACAGCAGAGCTCCCCTCTTCCCATTTTCCAGCTTTGTCACGGTCCCTCTCTCTTAACTCATGATCCTGTTTGAGTCAGGGGCTAATCCGCCTCTGCCCCAAGGACACAGAAGATTCCAGAAATCATAAACTACACTCTGCCGCTGCACACACTCATACCCCAGTTTCTCATTTGAGTCTGTGTGTTTTTGTGTGACAGTGAGAGCAGTGTTAAACAATCAGGCATTTTATCTTATGTTATTCTCAAAGGCCACATTCAGTCTTATAAAAAAAAACAAAAAAAAACGGGGTCATATTTGACAGGCACCAAAACGCCAGGAAAATGACAACGTCCACACATTTTTGGCCAGAACCAAATTCTGTAAATTTTCACTAAGCTTACTTTGGTGAAGGTTATGTAATGGAAGGTGATTGAAGAAAAAAATCTGTCAAAAACATTTTTGGGGAACAACAAAAACTAACTCTGCAAATTAGACACATTATTGTGATTGTGAAGACTGTCTAAAGTATTTTTGAATGTTAAAAAGCAGCAGTGATAAATATAATTTACACCTTTTCACAAACTTATACATTTCACAATTACTAACAATTGTAAACATGACCTTTTTCAGTTTCTTTGTTTATGTTTTAATCCCAGCTTTCATTTACTTACTGCAATTCAAATTTTTAAGATCAGTGAGATTTTAAATATAGTCTTTTATGCTCATTAAGGCAGTATTTATTATATATATATATATATATATATATAAACAAATATTGTGAAATTGTATTGCAATTCCTAATATTGGTTTTGCTATGTTAACATACTTGAAGATGTGATTTATTTGATGCAGTGCTGAATTTTCAACAGCTGCCATGACTCCAGTCTTCAATGATACTGTTACAGGTCAAAAAAATCTATAAGAATAAAAAAAAAAATTATAATAATAATAGTTATTATTATTATTATTATAAATAAGCAGCTGTTTCCATTAATAATAAATCAGCATATTAGAATGATTTCTGAAGGATCATGTGACACAGAGGACTTAATGACGCTGACATTTGATCCATCACTTTAAATTGCATTAATATCTCACAATGATCTTTTCTCTGTAGCTTTTATCAAATAAATGCAGCCTTATATATGTGAATGTGTGTACGTACAGTGAGGTCAATAAGTATTTGATCACCCTGTGATTTTGCAAGTTCTCTTACTTAGAAATCATGAAGGGGTCTTCAATTTTCAGCATAGGTGCATTTCCAATCGGACTGGGGCCCTATGGAAGATCTCTCCTCGTGGGGTATCAATGATGCTAAGAATGGTTAAGAATCAGCCCAGAACTACACAGGAGGAGCTGGTCAATACCGTGAAGAGAACTGGGACCATAGTTTCCAAAGCTACTATAAGTAATACACTAAGACGTCATTGTTTAAAATCTTGCATCGCACTGAAGGTTCCCTTGCTTAAGTCAGCCCGTGTCCAGGCCCGTCTGAAGTTAGTTTGGGACCATCTGGATGATCCAGAGGAGTTATGGGAGAAAGTCCTGTGGTCAGATGAGACCAAAGTAGAACTTTTTGGTCTTAACTCCATTCGTCGTGTTTGGAGGAAAAAGAATGACCCAAAGCACACAGCCAGGAAAACCAAGGAGTGGCTCCGTAAGAAGCATATCAAAGGTCTGGAGTATCCTAGTTCTAGTCCTAGTCCTAGACAAAACAAAACAAAACAAAACCATATCACTGACCCAATTAAACAGTCGTGTCAATTTCCTTATATGACAAAGAAACAGAATTAAAGAAATTCAATAAACAGATTTACTGTGACTGAACTTATGTTTGGGTAAGTTCTTCAGAAAGGACTTTCTGAAATTCCCTGTATATCAGGTTAATTTCTCTCAGCCGTTTCTCGCAGCTGCAGACTGTTTAAACCTTGTAAAATATGACTGAGTTGTTTTACAATGAACAAAGCAAACAGTATTTACAACAATCTGTCGCCATTATTCCTCAGTGTCATGTTACATGCAATGAAAGACAAAATGGCTCTGGGTTTAATAGAGCATCCTAATTAGAAACCTCCTTTGCTCTGACCTTTCTCAAATGACCAGGGAGGAACAAAACAGCAATTATATTCATTTTTACCTCAATGTTTACACCTGCAGGCCTCCAGTAAACAACTGAAATGCAACACAGACATTGATTAAAGCATGATTGTCTATGAAGTTTTTTTTTATTATTGTGTTTGAGCAGATGTGAATTTAACAGAGCATTATGGTTTTGTTTATGAAGCCTAAGTCACTAAGTCTTTTAGTTTGCATTTTGAATAAATGAATAAAAATATTTATAAATAAATATAAATGTCACATGGACCTTATGTTAGGATGCCCATCAGAGCACCCACAAAATACTTGTTTAATTATTTCAAATAAATCTGCAGACTTTCAAATGACAGAACTTCAGCAAGAGACTTTCAAACAATGTTTATGATGGTCTTATAGCCCTTTAAAATTACACAGACAGCAAAGTTTCCCCGGCTGCCCTTCTCTTCTCCTTCTCTCTGTCTTTAACCCCCTCTCTCATTTTCTAGTGGCTCATTGACTTTGGAGGCACAAACTCATTAAACTGCTTCTATTGCACTGACTCAGCTTCTATGATATAGGTAGGATTTGCTTCATTACCCTTCCCTCTAATTATTGATCTTTTTTTTTTTTTTATATTGAAGGAGCTTTTCACAGATTTAAGTCACATACAGTAAGCATAGAAAAATATTTCCTGTCAATCATTTTTAATGTAGAAAGAAATTAGATTTGACATTATAAAATAGTAACTTTGAAAGATATTCGGAGTTCAGAACAAATTAACCACAGTCTAAAAAAAAAAGTGAGATATTTAGAATTGTATATAAATACTGGTCAAAAGTTTAAGGTCAGTAATTTTTTTTAAAGAAATCAATTTCATACTAGCATCAGTTTAGCGAATAGGCGATTTGCAAGCGCTTTCTGTCAGCCCCGCATGCTTGGAATTCGGGCCTAATGACTCAAAAGTCATCCTGAAATCAAGACTCGGTTAGGTACCGAAAGTGCTTTCACTCCATTCAGAGCGCAGGTGATTTCCCTGCATAAAGGATTTACATATGTAAATCTCCTTGCATGTCTGGCTGCTGATGTGCCCAGACCGCTATCACAGGCCATACGCCTTTAAGCACAAGAATGATATGAATGCATATACGTGGGGCATTATTTCTCTGCATGCTTATGTGAATGTACGCCCCGGCTTTGCCTGGACTCACTCTCACACTTGATCGTTCCTCACTTGCAGCGCGGCGGGATTGAACTGAGTTCCCATAGTGTCTTATCAGACGCAGTACGAGTGAAGTGTCGAAAGGGAACGTACAGTACAGGTTACTTCCGTAACCCAGGTTCCCTGAGACACGGGAACGAGTACTGCGTTCTATGGCGCGCTGTGCATACCCGTCACTTCAGTCGAAAGTAACCTGAAGCTGGCGGGGCTGTTCCCGCTCTTATATACTGCGGGACACAAACCTGTACGTTTTCATGTCTTTTTTGAGAACAACCAAATAAAACGCATAGTGCTTGTAGGAAAAGTATGTGAACCCTTGAGATAATGTCCTCAAAAAAAGCTAATTGGGAGTCGGGTTCTACAATTAAGAATTGTTGGTTTACATAAAGGGTTACACGGTTATTTTAAAGACTTTTGAAATTCACTAGTCTTAAAACTAAGATTGAACTATTTGGAAAAAAAACACACAGCACTACATCTGGCATAGAAAGGGCACGAAATATCATCATGAAAACATCATCCCAGCTGTACAGTAGGGTGGAGGAAATATTATGATTTGGGCCTGCTTTGTTGCATCAGGGTATGGCCAACTTGGAATCATTGAGGGGAAGATGAATTCCAAAGTATAGCAGACAAAGGTCTTACAGCCATATATATATGTATATATAAATGTGTGTGTGTGTGTGTGTGTGTACAAGCTCAGACACTTTAAATATGTGGATTGCACAGCCCCTAGACATTACCATTTTTATTTATTTATCTAGTTTGTGTTTATTTACTTTGTAAAGTTTTTTATTGTTCTGTGACTGTGACTGTGTATGTGACAAATAAAATTTGATTTTGAATTTATATATATATATATATACATATACATGTCTATGCTTACAGCAGCAAAATAATTAAAACCCACAACAACACTGGACAAACAAATAAATATAATAATCAATAGGATAAAAAGGACAGCTCATTTCTATGTTTTGCCACAGAATTACATTTTATTATGGAAAGCACATACTCTGTCACATATCTCTCCCTTTCTTTCTCCCTCAGAGATGCACACATTAACATGCATGCTAATATTAGTGCTACTCTGGTGACTTTGTCTATAACATCAACTTGAAAGGTAACGTCTGGGTTATGTATGTAACCCTCATTCCCTGAACAAGCGAACGGAGACGTCACGTCGGTGACCGACAATAGAAATATTGCTTCAAGATGACCAATCTACTTTGCATGTGTAAAAAACACGCGAATGAAATTGGCATGCACTAATTAACATACAGCTGTAGCTGATCGCAGCATGAGTATAAACAAGCAGTGGATATAGCGCTCATTAAGTTTGCGCTGAGGAGCCAAGCGGGTGATCCGGCCACCCAACGGCGGTACAGACCCATGGCGACAGGACATGACGTCTCTGTTCCCTTCTTCAGGGAACTAGGGTTACATATGTAAACGAGATGCACCCTTTCAGTCGGTCATTTCGACTCATGTTGATGACCGATGAATAGGGATCCCCACCAAAGTGCCACGGAAGCTGCCCCGTCCAGCGTCATGTGGTAGTCTTTCAATCCCCCAGTGTTTGGCCTCTAGGCCAGGACTCACCACAAGATACCAGTACTGTACAAGCACTACACATCAATATCTGGAGCACTGGGATGTCTCAGAAAGGCAAACGGAAGTCTAGCCTTCCCGTAGGAGGTCCGAGGACGAAAACGCATATAACATCATCTTAGTGCATATGGAATATAGGATGTGATTGAAACCCTCATGGACGACAGGGTCGCCGGGGAAATACAGCTCTAGGTCTTAACCGTGGAGTACCTACATGGGGTTCTCAAGGGGTACCGCACATGGGGCCCAGACCTCCAGCGCCTCTAACAGGATTCATCGCATCGAGGGCCTGCCGTCAGATGCTCCACAAAACATCCGGCTGCCGAAGGTGTCTACTTTCTGGACACTCTGGGGAGGTTGCCAAGCCAACCAAAACTGGGCCACTCAGTGCCTCTACCTGTTTGAGGTGAGAACACAGGAGGACACAGGTTCAACACGAAGGCTATAGAATCTAGCAAACGTGTTAGGGGTCGCCCAGCCCGCAGCTCTACAAATATCTGCCAGCGAGGCACCACATGCCAACGCCCAGGACGATGCCACACTTCTTGTTGAGTGGACTCGTACACTGAGGGGGCAGGGCACACCCTGTGCTTGGTAGGTCAGGGTGATGGCATCCACTGTCCAGTGGGCCATCCTCTGCTGGGAGACGGCATTCCCCTTTTGCCGGCCTGGTCTGAGCTGTTCTGAGATCCTGAAACTTTGTGTCCAGTCAACGTAACATCTCAGTGCTCAGAGGGGACACAGCAACAGCAAGGCTGGGTCTGCCTCCTCCGAGGGCAGCGCTTGGTCTCTAAATGGAGTGGTGGGAACCTTGGGCATGTAGCCAGGCCATGACCTCACAGTTACCTGGGAATCCGAGGGCCAGAACTCCAGGCACAATTCGTAGACCGAAAATGCCTGCAGGTTCCTTACCCTCTTGATGGAGGCCAATGCGAGCAGAAGTAAGGCTTTCATTGAGAGAAACTTCAGCTCAACTGCTGACAAAGGCTCAAATAGGACCTGCTGTACTGCTCTCAGCATGAGAGACAGGCCCCAAGAGGGTACAGTACAGTTCCCCCCCCTGAGGAACCTGATGACCAGGTTGTGCTTACCAACAGACCTGCCATCTACGGGGTCGTGGTTTGCAGCGATGGCAGCCACGTAGACTTTGAGGGTGGAGGGAGACAGCCCCACACTTGCTGCAATAACAGGAGCAAGACTATGACCAGGCTTCTCCGGGGGTCTTCTCGTTGAGAAGAGCACCACTCGACAAACAAGTTCAACTTCAAACCGTAGAAATGGTGTTGACTAGAGACCTGCGCCGGACTGATTTTTCAGTCCCGCCCCCACCCGCAAAATTATGTCCAGCTCCCAAAATAAAATATATATTATTTTCTCCTGCTCCCGCCCGCAAATGCCAGCATGTAAACATATAGGTAGTTTTATTTTCACTGCTTTGTCCCGTTACTCTATTACTTGTTTTACTTGCTTCCCTTTTGAATATAAATAAAAAAGAAATGGAAAATAAACAAATATGTTTTGTTTTATTTGAGTTTAATTAAACTGAATTGTAAACATGGACACGAGGAGCTTTTCAGACCATAACATTGATTTCTGAAGTGGTCAAACAGAAAAGCATTTGGCCTAATACTGCTTCAGAATGTGCGTCAGCCTTTTTTTCCTTCAGCAATGTAAAAAAAAAAAACAAGTACAACATAGCTTCAATCTGTGTCATGCTCTTCAGACATTGTGCCTCGGTGTGGGTCTATAGTCACGAACCATGCGTGAGTTAGCTTCAGAACTTGCACCTGTAAATGGTTTTTACTTTATTTTGTCATTCTTGCTTTTGTGCAGTAGATAAAGAACATATATTTTTTTTTGTAAACAATTTTTGAACTAGGTTCTGGTGGGCCAATAAGGGGCTACCAGCAGGACCTGCTCCTTGTCCTCCTGACCTTGCACAGGAACTGTGCTAGAAGGCTCACTGGGGGGAACGCATATTTACACAAGCCCCGTGGCCAGCTGTGTGCCAGGGGTTCCATCAGTCAGGGTGTAAAACAACTTGTAGTGTGAGGTTTCTAGAGAGGCGCACAGGTCTACCTGAGCGGCTCCAAACGTCTCCCAAATCAGCTGGACTGTCTGGGAATGGAGTCTCCATTCCCTGGGAAGTGCAGCTAGAGACAGCTTGTTGGCTGTGTGCAGTAGCCCGGAATGTGAATCTCTCTTAGGAGAGTTCTTCAGTGTCACCGTAAGACTAGGCTGCCCACTCCCGGAAGAAGCACTCGCCTGGCTCTCACCGGAACGAGCAGTAGATCGCGGCAGTGGAACGGGGACCCGCCCCCTTTCAGGTAGCGGAGTCTGGTCCGCAACTCTGCAATGGTCATCTTCCCACAACAGGAAGCTGTAGTGACTGACTGAAAGGGAACAATAGTGCTGTTAGTGAAGAAAATTAACTTAAAAGTTTCACTATAAGTCGAACACTTTTAAAAGATACACAGACTCAGAGGTACTTAACTCTCTCTCTATCTCTCTCTCTCTCTCTCTCTCACACACACACACACACACACTTAGTTATTAACTGTATTTTTTTGCTAACGACAGCTGTACTTATTTGACCAAATAAATCCTAAAGGTCCTTCAATGTATCTTAGAGAGTTGAAGTCGCAACATTTAACTACTGGGGTTCCTCAGTTCTTGGACCACTCCACTCTACATGGCATCCCTAGTTTCATGTCATTCAGAAATATGACTTTTCACACCACTGCTATGCTGATTACATTCAACTCTACCTCTCATTACATCCTGATGATCAACAATAGCTGCTTGCATCTCAGCTTGTCTAACAGATATTTTTCGCAGGATGAAGTACCATCACCTTCAACTCAACCTTGCCAAAGCAGAATTGCTTCTGGTTTCCAGCAAACC
This sequence comes from Enteromius anoplus, assembly GCA_032359395.1. Lineage (NCBI taxonomy): Eukaryota > Metazoa > Chordata > Actinopteri > Cypriniformes > Cyprinidae > Enteromius > Enteromius anoplus. The sequence goes on along the minus strand of JAUMHG010000033.1, from coordinate 5,831,642 downwards.
CATTGCTTTGGATAAAAGGGTCTGCTGAATGTAAATGTGACCATAAATGTAATTAAAGCATTGGCGAGCATAAAAGACATCAAATTTTCATTCATATTTTTGTGTTTTTTATGTTTTTGTTTTTTTATGGTTTTTGAACAGTGAGTATTCTAACATTTATGGTTTGGCCCCATTCACTTCTTTTACAAGTTTTTAACTGTAACCCAGATCTGTATTGTTTCTTGTTTTTTTTTAACAAAACAAGAAATGAGTTTTGTTTTTGAACTTACCTTGAACTGAACTCATTTCAAGCATTTCTCTGCTTCTCCAAGTCCACAAGTTTTTCTTTTGCTCTCAGACTAAGTGATTTCTTTAGCCTGACCACAAGGTTCTGATGATACCTAAAGTGTGTCCCAACAGCCCGAGGATGATCCAAGGACGTCTCTTACAGTTTGAGAAAGGTAGGGCTCACAATTAGATCCATCCCTTCTGATTAACACCTTCATTATATACTTCAAAGGTCTCCTTTGTGTGAGACATCCAAAGCTTTCTGCAGGCTTGATCTCAGTGTCTTGCATGCTGATGACCTGACGTTTAATTAAAAGGTCCTTAATGAGTTTACGGATCACTGAGGCTCAGTATTTACCCTATATTGCCGTGTTTGAGGGCAAGACAGCTACCGCTGAGTCTGCTGGGCAATGCTGAAGGTGACCGCAGCAAGATGTCTACAACTTCCTGTAAAATCTGTCATCACTTTAACCAGCAGTTGTATTGGGCCCAGAGCAGCTCAAGTCTTTCTTTTTTTCTTTCACAATGGCTCTTATTATAGTCAGTGTGGCTTATGTCCAAAAAAACATGGGAGGAGACTTTATTATTCGCTCTCATTTAAAGTATAGTACATCATTTTCTGGTTTCAAGCTCCATAGCACAGTCTTGGTGTACGCCAAAAAGGTTATTTGCTATAATGAACAAAAGCGGTAAAGCACAATCTACTCCTCTATCGGCAGAAAAGATGGATAGATGCTTTAGCAGGAGATTACATAAACACACACTTATAGTTTGAGAGTGTGAAAGTGGATTTTGACAATGTCTTTCCTCTCCCTCCCAGAGAGAGAACAGTGTGGCGTTAAAAGCTTACAATCAATGCAGGCTCAGATCCTCTGATTTATCATAAGTTATAAACCGAAATGACTCACAGATCAATGTCACATGTCACACAGTGGAAATCCTATTTAGAAGCTTCAGTCCCTGAGAGGAGCATGGATGTAAGTATCCCAGATTTATGCCTGTAAAGAGGCTATATTAGTAGAGAAAAAAAAGAGAGAAAATTGTACATTGTAAAAGCTGATGACCTGCAATTGTTAAAGAGCTATTTCTACTTTATTTAACCCATAAAATGTAGTTTTGTTATGGGAAAATAATGTATTTAGGCTAATTCTTTGACATAAAATAATGTTGTTGGTTTTTTTTTTGTCTTGTGTAAAACGTCTAGGTTACGAATGTAACCCACGTTCCCGAGGGGCGCCTCGTCCAGGGAGTAGTACAGGCGACAATGGGTTGACTCGGGGGAAGCAGATCTGCTTCGCCGAAGTGACTCCAGATCAGCTGGACTACCTGGGGGTGGAGTCGCCATTCTCCAGGGTGGGTGGACTGCCATGAAAGCTGGTCGGCTGCACGGTTGAGTATCCCTGGAATATGAACAACCGCAGCGATTTGAGTCCACAGGAGCCGATGGTGGGCGAGTTGCGAGTTGCGACATGCGGCTGGAGCGTAGACCACCCTGTCGGATGATGTACGCAATGGCTGCAGTAGCTAAGGGCCAGAAGCACGGCCAGCAACTCGAGGCAATTGATATGCCACAGTCGTCGAACACCTGTCCAGGTGTCCGAGGCTGACTGCCCGTTGCACACAGCACCTCAACCCGTGGTGGAGGCATCCATGTGCACCACGATATGCCTCGACACTTGTCCTTACGGTACTCCAGCCCATAGGAAGGCAAGGTCTGACCACGGGCTGAATAAGCGGCGACACTCCGGGGAAACGCCAATCCGGAGAGTACCGCGGTGCCATGCCCATCTCAGGACTCGGTTGTGTAACATATGGTCTCATATGGAGGAGCCCCAGCAGCGTAACTGCGGCTGCCATATGCCCCAGGAGCCTCTGAAAAGATTTGAGAGGGAACGCTGTTTTGTGCCTGAACGTATCCTGGCAGTTCAGCATGGCCTGCGCACGCTCCCCCATGAGGTGGGCAGTCAATGCGACCGAATCCAGCTCCATGCCGAGATAAGAGATCCTCTGCACTGGACAGAGTTTGCTCTTCTCTCGGTTGACCTGAAGGCCCAG
>JAUMHG010000033.1:5815645-5829220 GCA_032359395.1 Enteromius anoplus | reverse complement strand
TTGCACGCCAATATTCATTGGCCTTTTTTCAAAGACTCGAAGACGAACGGTCTCTCATGCGAGATCCCATACGTAACGTCGAAGTGATTCGACTGAAAGGGTAAGCAGTTATAAAACAGATGTAGAGGACAGTAAAATGTAGATATTTCTTTAATTTGCAGGCTTTCTTCTCTCAGGTGTTAAAAAAAATAGAAATTGTAATGTATAAAAATTAATACAATTTTAAGTCTTAAACTTTTGTTTCCATTTGACATGATCATTTATTTTAGCTTTTTTTTTCAAATGTTTTATAAATAAATTTCAACTTTACTTATTGCTTTCTACTGTTGCTCTTTTGTGGCATAATTCAATTACAACCAACAGTTCTGTTCTAAATAAAGTTTCTGTGTACCTGGTAACAAAAGAGTAACAGATGTTGGTAAGAAAAAAAGATTAAGAGAAAAACAAATAAATAAATTGACATTAAAAATAAATAAATTGGCCATTGTATGCAAAATGATTTAAATGTAAATCTGAGGTGTTTTAAGAGTTTATTTTCTAAAAGTACACAGGAGAAAATTTGCCCATTATTGAAGAAACACCCTTATATGCATTTTAGTTAGAAGAAAGAATGTGTGTGTGTGTGTGTGTGTGTGTGTGTGTGTGTGTGTGTGTCTGTGTAAGTGTTTTCCCTCCTGAGTACTTTTTGCATGCTGATTGTAACCCTCTCCACATCTCATACTGAAAAGCTCATTACCATAAGAAGGAACCTTTCTCTTCTCTGTATTTATATGGGTCACTGAAGTCTTGCCAGGGTGACCATTGAGGTTCAATTCAAAGACATGTCACCTATAGCTGAAGGCTACTGCATGTTTGGATCAGAGTCTGGACCTGACTACAGACTTTAAGAAGTTTTCCAATCCTGATTAAGTTTTTATTATTATAATTATTATTTATGTCCCCCACACTGGCAACACCCCCTCCCACAATCCCATCTGTCTCACTGTGGATGTGTAAAGAAACACACACACACAGTTTGTAGATTATAGAGCTCTTGTAGATGAAAAATATTTAACAAGACAATTTAACTTTTTTTTTTTTTTTCAAAATCTAAAATTAAGTATATACATATTCAGGTTATAAAACTATTATTTTAAACCCAACCTTAAACTTTTAAATATTATAATCCTGCATTATAATAAACTATTTCAGCATTAAAAGGAACTATTTATTCTAAACCCATTAATTTTACTATTTTGCAATTTGTAATTATTGCAAACGATATAATCAGCAAATACAAAAGTCTCTAACATCTCAAATACCATGCCCCCTTTTACTTATTAATTCAAAATCATAGTATGTTCTGTTTATTTTTACGATTCTGAATCCCAGATGTTCAATGTGGTATCCGACTTTTGTATCGCACCTTATAAAAGTAACACACTGAAGACAACAACCATGCAAATGTCGTCATCTCAGTGGTATCTCAGTAGTTATCTTAGTGGTATATCACAACTTTCACTTTGCACTTCACATTTTCTATTAGTGCCCTTGTGAATGAGAACACTGTCAAAACACTGCAGCTGTTCCGCTTTAAAGTTAGTGTGCTTGTTCTCTCAATTGCTAGAGAAAAGTTCATGCACAACTTGCGCATGACAGTATTTAAAGAGTGTTGGCACTGTCTTGTGTTTTAATTAGAATTTAACAGTACATATGTAATTAGGGTTATTTTGTCAAAGTTGACCTAAACTTGAAAAGTGTAACTGTACAAATGAGAACACATCTACTGAAGGTAGAATTCAGCAAGAAGAATAAAGTAACTTTAATCTAACAAGTAGCAGGAAAATAAAAAGCGGAAGTAGGTCCCACTTTATATTACATGTACAGTATGTATGCACACAGTAAGTAAATAGTAATACAATTTAATAATTTGCATATTTCATTACAAAGCACTGTAGTTAAATATACTTATAAAGTGTAATGTATGTACGTCTTGCTGTCTTTATGCAAACAGATTATTAAACATTCATATCTGTTTGAATAAATCCTTCTATCATTTCAAGGAAACATTTATCCAGAGACCTGTATATCATCTGTGAGATATGTATAAAGATATAAATAAAAATGCCACTTAAAAAGGAATCTGACATACATTTGTAAAGCATAGTATTCACTGATTTGTGTTGTACTCTGTTTCAAAATGTGCAACTGGTTCGTCTGAGGGTTATATTATGACATTCAAGCACCGCCATGAACGGATGATAAATTTATCTAATACGGAATCAAATATTGTCTCCAGCCATTAAAATCATAGTGTTGTTTATCTGCTATACTATGTTGAAAGTAATCTTCATGTACTGTAAATGTCACAGCGATAGTAATAACTAAACAGCCAGAGCACAATTTATGAAAGCTATTAAAGGGGAGAATGCTGAAATGATGTTACAGGCCATGCAGAAAGGACTGACACAGCAGCTGGTATAAGTGAGCCCAAATCAAATTAAATGAAATCAAACAGGGAAAAGGGGCTTCGCTTGTGTCAGATGTCACATTTAAATTTGTCCCCCCATGTTCGACTCAACTTATAATTATATTTGTGTTGATTTTGAGCTGCAGTGTTAAATAAATGGGACAACGGTGGGTAATTTGATGCATTTGTTGTGAAATATACATGAAATGAAAGAAGTTGTTAACACTTCATCTCTGCATGTGTTTTGATTGTGTTAGAGCTCTTTCAGGCAGGGTGCAGTGCTGCAGAGTTCTTTTAGTCAATGTCTGTACAGAACATTAATGATGATTTATGAGAATTATTTAGAAGCAGCATACTAATGTTAATGCTATTAACCTCATGGAGTCTGATGGAGTCTGACATTAAAAAAATGTTTTTCTCTTTTGAATGTTTTGAATGTGTTTCCAGTCACTCTAAAATGTAAAGATTCTGATTAGAACCAAAATCTAGATGCTATTTGCAGCTTTCTATGTCTAACCACTCTCATGGACAGAAGTTAAATCCACAGATTAATCTATAGATCTAAAAACAACTTCTACAATTTATTCTGTCATAGGAGTGTCTTTCAGATTTTGTTAAAGAATTTGATTCGTTATAAAACGCCTTAACATTTACACAATTCTGTATGATTTACAAACTTGTTTTGAAAAATGTCCCCATGAGGTCAATATTTACTGGCTTTACTATACTCATAGGGACGCATCCTTTTTTTTTCACTCATAGGACAAACTCTGAAAGTGAAATGACTTGTTGTCAAGTATGGGGAACCTTAGGAATTTGTGCTCTGCATTTAACCCATCCAAGTGCGTACACACAGCAGTGAACACACACATCCGGAGCAGTGGGCAGCCAATGCTGCGGCACTCGGGGAGCAGTTGGGGGATCGGTGCCTTGCTCAAGGGTCTCACATCAGTCGTGTTTGAAGGTGAAGAAAGTGCTGGTTATTCACTCCCACCACATACAATTCCCACTGGACATGGGACTCAAAACCGCAACCTTTTTAGGTTCCAATTTCAACTCCCTATCCTTTACGCCACGACTGCCCCCCAAAAAATAGCAGTGGGCAGCCAATGCTGTGTTACTCAGGAAGCAGTGCCTTGCTCATGGGTCTCACCTTAGTCGTGGTATTGAAGGTGGAGAGAGTGCTGGATATTCACTTCTACCACCTACAATTCCCGCCAGACCTGGGACTTGTAACTTGTGAGGTTGTGGGTTCAAGTCCAACTCCCTATCCATTAGGCCCCGACTGAAACTTTAAGAACATATTTAAAAGCTGGCGTACACTATCCTACTTTTGCCAAGATTTCAGAGTCTGGAGAAGTTGACACTAGTTGGCAAAAGTCAGTTATTCTGCAGATCTGAGTTGACAGATTTAATTGAAAATCATGTATTGTGCGATGATCGCAAACCATATCTTTAGCTTCAGACTACTGTATCATTCCATCCAGTGAGAGGAAATCAAACATGTTTGGCACTTTGAGCTGATTTTAGAAAACATATTTTACACATATAATACATGTTTTCTTTTTTCAAGCATCTCTTAGCAACAAGGTGCACATTTCTGCAAAATGACTTTAACGTCTGGTAGTGTATGACCCTCAGTCATTTAGTCTAAGATGCTCAGATTTTCCTGTGTGACTGTTTACAAAGTCGGTTAGGTGAACGATGCCCAGTGTTTTCAAGTAGTGTACTGTTTTCTAGCCTTTAGAATTTAAAGTAGATTTATTCATTTAGCAGGTGCCTTTATCCACAGTGACTTAATGTGTTTTTGGCTGCAACTGTGTCCTTACATAATGCTTGTAAAGTGTTTGCATTTCTCTCCCTGTGCATATCTGCTTGAGTGCTGTGTGCATATATTCGTGTGTAGGTGTGTGTGTGTGTGTGTGTTTGTGTGTGTGAATGACTGAGTCCGTCCAGTGTTTGTTTTGCCCTGTTGTGGCTGACTGGGCTGTGAGTGTAGACTTTGTTTGCTGCTGTTTTGATCGCTGCGTGTTCCCTGCAGGGACAGAATGGAGGATAGAGAAAAAGAGAGACATGGAGAGAGAGAGAGAGGGAGTGTTACCTAGCTGAGTGGAGGGGAGTTGAGGCCACTAGCATGCCAAGTGTTCCCTCCAGACCCTCTGCCTGCTGCCTACAGCTCACTCACCACTTAGTGCACACAAGCATGACGAGAGGAAAGAAGACGCCCTGCATCTTCCATCACTCTATTCATTCTCTCCACATTACCATTTCTCACTGATTTTTAGCCTATCTCTGTCCGTCCAAACATCACAGATTTCATCAGAGCTCATCTTCTGCGTCTTTCACTCTTCAGCCTTTCGTTTCAAAATCGAGTTTTGGATTTGACTTTCAGTAGTGGGTTGCAATGGAGTATGGATTGAACACTTCAGAGGAGGAAGTGTGCATCACACGCTGTACTCCAGAGATCAACCGAGAGGACAGATATGGAAACAAGGCCTTGAGCCTGATCGAAACAAACAACACAAACCAATACAGATACTAAAAATGGCATTCAATATTTATAAAAAATGTGTAATGACATCCAAATAATCTAAGATCAGCAACAGAATGAATTCTTTTTCACACCGTTTTCTAGTTCATACTTAAAATTGTTGATATATTAAATATATTATAAATGAATTAAATAATTGCATTAGGAAGTAAATGAATTTATGGCACACCTCACATTGTAGAGAAAAAATATTTGAAAACTAGTCCTAATAGAATTTCATGTTGAATAATGCTCCTTAAATGCTAGGGGTTTGTGAGTTTTAAACACACACTGAATATATCATGCAGTTACTAGCTTTATTAATTTTTATTATTTTTATTATTATTGTTAACTTTTTTATTTATTTTTTAACATTTGTTCACTGTTACCATTCTTGAGATTTGTGTATTGAAGCATATGGGCATATTTCAATCCCAAATACATATATTATGTAGCTATTGGACCTTTTTCATTTTTCCGGGTTTCTAGTGGGGTTAAATTGAAGAGCAGTAAATGGAGAGTAGGCCTACCACTAATACATTTTTGCATTACCATTTGTTTAAATAGCAGAAGAAAAACTTGTTTTCATGACTTCCAATGAAAAGAGGGGGAAAAAAAGAAAAAAGAGAGAAAGACTGATAAAGGCAGCTAGAAGAGAGAACAAGATTACATTTATCATCCTTCCAATAGATGCTGCATCAGAAACACCCTCACATTAGAATAAACTTTTTTTTTTTAATGGAATTAAACAAATTCAACCTGATAAAACATGTTGCCAATCACAATTTTTGTTAGAAAACCAAAAAATAAAAATAAAAGTATTCATGTTAAAGTGACAGTTCAGCTAAAAATTTAAATAATGCCATTAATTAATCGTCTTAATGTTATTCCAAACCAAACCAGGAGGTTTTTTAATTTGTAGATGAACTTTCCCTTTAACAATTCCATTTTTACCGTTAAGTTTCTATATTTTGTATCAGATCTCACTGTACACATATAACACAAATGCATTAGGAGCACTTGATATGTGCATAATATTTTGCCACTAATGTTTTGTGATACTACAACTGCAGAAGCACCAGTGCATGAGTGAGCAGGGAATTCAGGGACATCTACATTCTGAACACAGGTTTTTAAAAACTTGTGAAATCATGCTTCAGCAGATTAATATTCCTAACAAACAAATTTCAACGGTGCTGTGTAATTAGCATATTATTGAGATGTGTAGGAAGTCACCGCCCAAGAAAATGTCAGATCAAAGTGCCTGAAGATGAAAACTCTACCCAGGCTAATTTACACTTGCTTCCCTTTTGAGTTCAGCGCCAGTGGTATTAAGTGAAGAGGGCTTGTGACAAAATGTTTGCTCACACAAACAAACAGGCACATGTAAACACAAAAGACATCATCACATGCATCAGTCCTTATGTGCTGAAACTGGAATAAATGTCTGCATGACGGGCAATGTGTAACAGTCGTCTCTCTGTCAGCCACAGCGTAGCCATGTCATGTTTACCACAATTTCAAGGCTTTTTTCTGTCCTCACAGACAAGAGCTGCTTATCTACTGAGCTTGCTTCAGAGGACATAATAGATTGTAATTGAGTCGTCTAAGTCCCTTTGGTGGATGACCCCACTTTAACAGCAATTATCATCTTGCCAAGTTTCCACCTCTAATGCCTCGGCTTCATACGGTCACTTTCACCCCAGTGGACCTCATACAACTCTCCAACATCATCTTTATTGCAGGCCCATTGCGTTTATTGGTGCCACAAGACATTAGACTGATACGGGGATAAAAACAAGATCATATAAGGTGTGGCAATTTGATTTTTTCAATTACTAAGATATTGGCTCTGGAGTAAAATAACATGCTTTTTTTGGGGCGTGACGATCCTGTGGCGTTTAAGAAGCCCAGCCAGTTCATTGCTAGGCGAAAACTGAGGCCATTTTTAGAATTGTTATTTTTTACAGACAAATGTAAGCCTCACAAAGAAAATGAAAATGATACCATTTATTCACCCTAATGTCATTCCAAATATGGCTGCATAACAAAAGTTTGCACTTTAAAGAATGGAGGTAACTAAATCATTGTGATGACCACTGACAGTCACACAGGCTTGTGATTATCTTAATTTTTGGGCAAACAACAATTTTTGGGCAAACGACTAGTGCTTAAAAGAATGAGACATAAAAGGAGATTGGTTGTCTATTGGTTGTCGCCCTTGTCTATCATGGCCTCCCAACAATCCCCATCCATTGATTGGCTGTATCTCTCTCTCTCCTCTCCACCTGTAGCTGGTGTGTGGTGAGTGCACTGGCGCCGTTGTCCTGTGGCAGCCGTCGCATCATCCAAGTGGAATCTGCACACTGGTGGTGGTTGAGGAAAGACATGCTGCAAAGGAAGTAAATCTTTTCTTTTGTATTTCAATGTATATCACATGAAAAAAGTGCAGAGCAGGAACTTGGTTCAATCCATTAGTTGTTGATAGAGGTGTATCTGAATGTAAGACAGAGGCAGTGTTTAATCAGGCTTCATTATTGAAGAAGTATAGCATACATAACCAAAAGGAAGTCTTTTTACCAGAGATCGAGAAGATGATTTTTTAACTAGCAATTACAAGGTCAAAAAAGAAACATACATGGATGAATTGTTCACAATAAGATCAATCAATCAGGCTGCTCTGAGAAGCATCAGTGCCAACTCATATTCTGTGTAAAATGAATTCCCCATAAATTCAAAGTAAAATATGTCAGCTCTGACCTTATGCTGTACAGTATCAGAGCTATTCAAGTGTTCAAATAAAATGCAGAATCATTGCAGTCTTACATTTACCGCTTTCAAGCTAGAACATACAGTATTTTTAACGTGTAAAAATACCCTTTCATATTTCTAAAAAAATATATATACGTTGATCAATCATTTCCATTTCATTTATGTCACCTCTGTGCAGAAGTACTTTTTTTTTAAATGTTTTTTCCTTACTCTTTTTTTCCCCATCAAAAAAAAATCATAAATCTATAACATTACTTCATAAATTCATACCATCGTCTGCTGGAAAGAGATGGTAGTATGTGATGCCAAACATTATAGATGGGTTTATAGTTTTCAATACATTATTTCTGATGCTGACTTTGTTGCAGTTAGACAAAACCTCATTCATACTGGTCTGCTATATGAAATCCTCTTGGTAACAAATCAGAGGAATTTGCAAAAATTCATTTTTTTTGCAATGTGGAATACATCACAGAAAATCGAGATAATGTCCCCAGGACATGGGGCCTCCTTATTTTTGTATAAACGTTGTCTCTTCGCGTGACTTGGATTTCTGGCCATCTTTTTAGCATCATCAATAATAAATGCTGATGATTTAACTAGTTTTGTAAAACATTTCCATCCCCTACATAATTCATCTCACCCAGTCAATGCATAATGAATAGCACTCAACAGACAAACCGCAGTGTTGCAGTGTTCAGATTCAGAGCCATTGAGCGATTAACCTACCATTAAAAGTAACAGACCCACCACTTTTTCACTTTAGCAACAGTAGAAGCACAAAGCCCAAGTCCTGTTAACACATATAGAGATGTGAAGTTTCACATTCATGCTCCTTCACAACAGATGTTTATCTGAGAATTTAGGTAACAAGCTGCGGCAACTTTAAACAAACGTATACAAAGCTACAAAGCCCGATTTATACTTCCAGTGAGATCTCTTTTTATAGATGCAAAGGTGTCTGTGTGTGTTTGGGGACTATAAGATCAGGCAATATGCACGCTTGTAAGTCCTTACCCAACAGTGGCTCTGTGAATGTATGAATTTCATTAAAGATGCAATGTAAAACTAAGAAAACAGCATTATTAGAACACCAGGGAGTGTAGCTGTTGTTTGAGGAAGGTTGAAACTGCCAGGAAAACTGATTTCATACTTCGTGCTTCTGAGAAACGCTTCATTAAAAACAGAGGCAAGGTTAGATTTCTAACATGTGTCACTGTAAACAGTGTATCTGGTTTAAGGTTCCTCATACTGAATGTACAAGAAGCAGACAGCATGAGCTCTAACAAAGAGAGGGAAACAAACATCTTTCTCTGGAATAGTTTTGCTTTTCTGATCTCCATCAGTCATTGCCGATGACAGAAGACCTGTGGTGGGTTTTGTGAGCGTGTGTGTGTGTGTGTGCTATTATAAGCCTAAATCCCCATTTACCTGAGGGATTACAAGAGAGAATGAGAGGCATGCGGATCAGATCAAAGCAGAAAGCGCTCTATAATTCCGAAAGGGTGCTTTATTAGAAATTAAATAAGAGAATTAAGAATTACTGCAAGGTTCACGGTCAGTGGCTTTCTTAATTTAAACCATGTTACTCCTTATTAGACTTTGCAATTACAATTACAGCCTGAGTTATTCGAAGGAGTATGGTGCATGAAATATGAAATGAAGGAAGCAAATTTATTCCAATTATTCATGATACGGCCGCCTGACTCCATGGCCTTTTCCCAGTGAAATAAGGTGCTTTAAATGAGGGAACATTGAAAAGCAGTGATCTTCAAAGCACTATCTGGAAATATAAGGGGACTGATAGTCTCTTTTAAGCAGGTTAATAGCTCTTAATAGAAATGGTGTGGAAACACTAAAGCCGAAGGACTCATATGGTTGGCCTTTACTCTGCCAGAACAATAAATGACATTATCTTTTATAGGACTCACCAGCCACGGTTCAGATTTTGTTGGAAGAATCCAAACTGTATTCTGAAAGGCCGGGAATGTAGCCGAAGATGTAAATGGATTTATAATGAGACATAATTGCAGTTTCCATTTATTTTAAGTGTTTTCGAAATGCAAACGTGTCAAGAGCAACATTAAATACAGTAGTTCAGCCAAAAATGCTAAATCTGTCATTTACTCGCCCTCATCTTTCTACATTTTTATTTTTTCCTTTATTCTGTGAAACCCAAAAGAAGATAGTTAGTATATAACAAGAGAATATTCAAAGTCTTCTGAAGAGATGCAAAAATGTAAGTCCTTTTTCCACTCTCAAATCAAAACAACACTCACCTTACACTTTAGAATGATGCAAGACATTTACGTTGGGTCAAGGTTCTTCTTACACTGTCTGCGTTTATTTTCTGATAATAACCAGCGGAGTACTGTACATTAAACTTAAACCATTAGATTACATTACTTAAGTTCAATTAATCAAATTGAGTAAGTAGAACTGCATTTCTATATTGTTTTACACAAACATGTTAATTTAATTGAAAGTCCACTAAAGTATCTAGAAATTACATATTAAGAAGCTCCGCCACGTTTTTTTAAATGGCCAATAGCATTCAGTTCATATCAACTTGATAAAGCTGCATTCAACTGCTTATGACAGCCCATTAGATTTATATGGAACTGTTACTAAAGCAAAATAGTGATAATGCTAGGACAGGGTCTGTTAACAGGGCGTTCTGTTAGGTATGGACAATTCCAAGGGCCCACCGAGGGAGAGGGGGCCTGGACGCACTTTCTATCGAAGAGGGCCCAAGTCTATGTTGTTCGGGGGACCCAAAAACCATAGTGGCACCCTTGGCTTAGGATGAGTACTTTCAAAAGTGTGTAATGTTGGTGAATGGCACCAGTGATATCTTTCTCTCATCAATGCTGTTTGTAGCCTAATAGTTTTTCCACCCAATTTCATCCATATCACTAAAAAATACAGCATCATGTGTAGAATTCAAATGGGTCTGATATGTGAGTCGGGGGCAAAAGTATTGGCGAAAGGGAGAGATTGTAAGTTTTGAATGCTGGTATATCGTAAATGTGAATTTTTGGAGCACACAAGCTTAACCTAATGGCAAAAATATTACCCCAATAAAACCCAAAGAATTTTTTGTTTTGTTTTATGGGGACTACAATGAAAACATTGAATGCATTAAGTCATACAGATTTCTTGCGTTAACACCACGTTAGAAACATCACTAATGGTTAAGGACCAGCTAACAATATTTCATGCTGGCATATGCTAACGTAACTAATCAAAGTAACTATGACTAAACACTTGAATGCATATAATTAAGCAACTTGCAGTATACTGTATATAGCCATGAGTTTTCAGTTTTCAGCCCAAAACAAGAAATATGCTGCAACTCATATTACGCTCAGTTTAATTACAGTTTGATTTTATGTAACTATTATCTAGGGAACATAATACACACAGTTTTACGCAATCTCATGTTAATCTTGAGTAGCCTACCTATAGAGTAGTACAGTGTTTCACTCACTGTCTGTTTCACTGATTCTGAAAGTTTTCCGAAGAACCCAGTGAGTGTGCATTTGGCACAGAAATACTTTGTTATAAATCCAAAATTATTCTTATTAATTATTAATATTGTTTATTTATTCTTTTTTGAAGCTTTGGTCATGTTTAGCATGAAAATCCATCTCTTTAACATTGTAAATAACTCAACATGCATGAAATTGCATTAGCCCTCACACCCTTTAAGAAAATGTATTATATTATTGAAACTGCTCAGTTTTACAGTTCAATATGAAACCAAACTATAGAGCAAATTTAGCCTACTTAATGTGGACAATTGTAGGCCTAATGGCACATCCTGTGACACATGTGAGGAACTGGCCATTGTTAGTATTAGATGTGATTATCCAACCATGTTGATTTAGCCATTGAGCTTAATGGAGAGCCTGTGGCGTCTCTAGATGCAGTTAACGAGTCAATAGGAGCCACTGTGATTTTGGCGTTACAGAGTAGAGGCAATACAGTACAGAGGGGTCAATAAGAGGCAATTTCACCAATGAAAACACCACTCCATGCACACACACACAACATGAAGGAGTGGGGGGTGGGGGGAATCACACAAGAAAACAAAAACATGTCTGACTGGTGTTTGGTGGTGAAAATACATTTGCATGATTGTAAATACTGTTCTGTTGCCAGTCCAACAATACTATGTAAGCAGAAATATTAACTACTAGACTGCTGTGATATCTACAACACTGGATAACGAAAGTTTACTCCAACAAAGAAGTTTACTTCACAGTAAGCATTTCTAAGAAAAAATGAAATGTTCACACCTTCATAAATGCAGTCACACTCATACACTCAATCCCCCTCACAGTGTGGGAACGCTGTTTCTTCAAATATCTTGTGATTTCGACTTTGTTGCTTAGCCAGACACAAGTGACAGCCAGCTTCCCCAACAAACCAATTACCAGTGTTAGAATCATCCAGAATGCACTTCTCTTCCCAACACTAAAATAATGAACGTTCTGACTTTCCAGATTTGTTAAGCTGCATAATGGGGAACTCTAAGAGTGGTGACTAGAATTCAGTTGTTTTGTTCTTGGACACCTCCCATCAACACACACACATTCACCCAAACCCTCAGACACGGATAACACTTTAAAAGGAAGGACTGGCAAACTAATGAACACTGACAGCACCCCCCAAGCTGTTTGCATTCCTGTCAAAATGCTAAGCAGTAAATAGATGCTGGAGTCACATATGCTTTTATCTCTGCCAGCATGACAGAGGTTAAGAATGAAGCTGGGGACTCCCTTGCAGAATCAGTTATTGTTTAATATCATAAACCTTTCATTTAATATCCGCTGATGTTATTCTAATCGTATCTTAATAATAGGAAAAGCTAGGAACTGTTTAAAAGAAATAATTTACATTGGGGATAATGAGTGTTTGCTTTTTGATCAAGGTTTATTAATACTGTAATTTGAGAGTATTATAATAATCAATGAGGTGTGCAGAGAGAAATCACATTAATTAGATGTCGTCGAAAATTAAGCCTGCATTGTACAGTAGCTGCAGGGATGTAAAAGACTCAACCCGTGGAAGTTTCAGCCTTTGAGGAACAACAAATTATATTAAGAAATATGCTAAGAACATTCATGTTCATTTGTTATAGTGGGTTATATTCAAACTATTCTGTTTTTATCTGCAGTGGGAATTTTTTTTTTTTTTTTTGGTAATGCTGCATGTTTGTATTTCACAGGGCACAACCTTTTCTATTTACTGAGAAAAAAGTTATCTATTGTCCATTTTCTAATTGCCAATTTTATATTGAGCTTATTTAAGTAATATTGAGAAAGATTCATATTCTGAGCTGTGATTTTGTTCTTCCTAATAGTCAGACCAGCAGTGCACTTGTGAGTGTAATATTGCATTTAGCAATAGAAAAAAAAATTGAGTAATGTAAGTTTTATGGTTTTTTCACACCATGTGGTAATTGATGTTAATACTAGATGGCAACCCTGATGTTCTACTGTGAGTTTTTCTTGGTATTGTGGTGCACTTATAACATCAAAATAAATCTGAGCTATTTGTATAATCAAATAGACAAAAGCATAACACAAATAACAGTAGTCATGCAAATGCCTTATTCATACTTTAGTCATATTCTCTGCTAGCTACAGTAATTAAACTTACTGTATGCCTTTTACTTGTGTCATTTATTTGTTTAATCTTGCATTAACAAAAGTAAACTATAGGAACTATTAAACAACATTTTTATGCTTATTTAACTATTAATTAATTCACTTTAATTCATTGAAGTGGTCAGATGGTGTAAGTCAAGACCCCCCCC
>JAUMHG010000033.1:5801553-5815545 GCA_032359395.1 Enteromius anoplus | reverse complement strand
ACAGGAGTTGTATTAAAATTTGTCCTGGCACTTCTAAGCTCTATCATTGCAGTGGGCAGGTGTTTCTGTTCAACACCTTAAGTAAAGAACTAACATGACAAGAACTGACCAATGAGGAACACGGCACATAAGAACAACATACTAGACTATATTTGTCGACTACAGTAAGGAGTAATGAATGAGCGATTTTGAGCACAGCCCTTGAATGATTCACAGACTCATAACAATCAAAATTACACTTGTTACCACCTGCTGGGGAAAAAATGGAGCGTGCAAAAAGGGTCACTTAAAATTTTCCAACACAAATAGACTGTTAGTCTGTCTGAAAAGTGCACATTTAAAGACGTGGAGTGATATAAAAATTGAAAGGCAGGCTAATATCTGCAAACTTAACATTTTTAAAAGACTGTTAATCAAATTTGAAATCCCCAACTATCTACTGTACATCTTAAATATAATAAAAAAGTCTGTAACACTTTAGAATAGGGAATACATCACTATTAACTACAACTTTTCCATAATTGCATTCCTAATTTTCTGCCAATTAATAGTTGGCAAGTTAGTTGTTAAGTTTATTTATTGGGTGGGATTAGGGATGTAGAATAAGGGATTAGCATGTGCTTAACTAGTCGTAATAAATGGCTAATATTCTAGTAATATGTATGCTAATCAGCAACTAAGAGACCCTAAAATAAAGTGTTACCAAAAAGTCTATAGTGAATTCATTTATATCCAAACACAGATCTTCCAACTTGTGATAGAAGGTGTGCTTAGTCCAATCTGCAACCTAAAAGTTCACTCCTGGTTTACAACAAACAGGGTGCGATAAAGGAAAAAGAAAGAGGCTACATCCAAATATGTATACTACTATATAGTAGGGATGCAATGATTTTCGGTGGTTTATCGAACCGTTCGGTTAGCCCTGTTCGGTTCGGTGCACCCACGTGAACCGTGATATTTCAGTAGCCTATTTGAGGCATTAAAATTTCCTTTTAATTAAAATTAGCATTTTCTGTGTATTAAGCGCATAGACAATCAAGCGATGGTCAGAACTTCTCAAGACTAGTGATGTGTCGTTCTTGAACAATTTGTTCGTTTTGAACGAATCTTTAATGTGACTCAGGAAGAACGAGTCGTCTCGTGGGAGTGATTCATTCAGTCGCGCACGGCTCAGGCTGCATAGGTTAAGTTTTTTGGGCTGACACGTGATGAACGAATGACTCGAAACCGAACTGTTACCGTGACCAGAAAACCGTGATACAAACCGAACCGATGGGCTCACTGTACCATTGCATCCCTACTTTATAGTACAGTATATCAAAAAAGCATTTTTCAAATAGTAAAGAAATTACTTATTCAACAGGAGTACCTACTCACCCCGAATAATGACAATGGACAATATCAAAACTCATGTGTCAAAGTTCACTGCACCCCTTAAATCAGATGAGTGGTTGACGGGGTAATTGTCACAGTGCCTTTACCCTTGGCCTGTACGGTTGTTGAGCATCACATAAACCTCCGTCATGCTTGATAGTTGGAGATTTAGCATTTGTCTCCAGCTGCAAACAGCAAGGACTCCTGAGTAGCTGACTATACATGCCCAGACCCATAATTCATACCATGAGAGGCAAAACGCAGTGCAAAAGGGACATGATGGACACACACTCGCTCTTTTTGTGGCTCGTCATATGCAGGTATAGGCTACAGACACCGTAGCTGTGGCTCTGAAAACAAACACGGTGACAGAAGAGCGTGGCAGGGCTCGAGAGGTCCATAAATAACGGTAATTACGCGTGACACGCTCACTGGCGGCTGACCTCGGGAGCTGACGGCCACGGGTGCACATCCGTGACTCGCACACTAGGCAATACGGGCGATTGAGTGGAAAGCAGTCGAGATTACAGAAGGATGGAGGAGAGGAGAAAGAGAGAGAGGAGGAGAGACAGGGGAGGGATATGGGGAAGGCTAATGTATGTTATGGCTCCTGAGTGCTAAGTGCAGCTGTAAGCTTCACAGGAACATCAAAACACAATTGACTGGCTGAGCACTGAGCCCTCAGAGTACAGCTGGAGAAGAGATAGAGAAAGACAGAGAGAGGAGGGAAAACCAGATGACTCACACCCCTCTGCATTCATATGCTTTGAATACTTGATGGCAACCTTAAGGTTACACTTAAAAGATTGAGTTAGGCTTAATAACTGTGTAATTCATTAAAAAGATTTTACCTTTGATTGTGACGCCCCACACATACATAGCCTACGCAACCCAGCCAATGATTAGTTAGGTGAAATAAAACAGAACCAATGTTACACCGTATACACGACACGCATCACACGAAATACTAATAGAAGTTATTATAATCAGTGATGCTGTCTCTACACCATTCGCGAGCAGAGCAACAAATTATTTTAAAATCCCCTTTCTCAAATCAGGCTGTTCTGAGATTCCTGGCAGGATGACATAGTTCTGCACATGTCCCTACCACGATAGTTAATTGACAAGACCGTCCTACCTTAGACCTGCACTTAGACAGTGATCTTTCATCAGTCCCTTACTGTGTTGACTCTGGTGCAGGGGAAGACAAGATGTCTCTGATTAGGCAATTGAGGTGTTTTGTTGCTGGATGTAATGATGAACATAGCAGTCGTCATTCACTCATGACATCTAAGAGGCTGTAAACAGAGAGGATTACCGTTAACTTACTTTAGTTTTGAAGGGAATGCATATATGTTAGTGTGAATCATTCGTGACCCAACTTCATCAACAGAAGAAGTGAGTATAATGACCAAATCGCCTTTCCTAATAAAAAGTTCCCATATAAACAGTCTCAAGAGAACAGCCCTTCAAACAAATAGGTGTTTTTTTTACACTACCATTGAGAAATTTTTACTTAAGTATGTTATAGACTTTTCATTAAGACCTTAAAGAATCATATCAACTTAGATCTGATGACCCCTTTAAAAGTTCTTTGAAACAAGAACACAATACAATAGGGACATGTCATACTAATATTGTGTTTCTGTGCATTGATTGTGGTAAAATCATTGCTGTCTATGCAGAGTCAATGAGCTCTCAGATTCTATAAAATTTGTGTTCTGAAGATGAACAAAGGTCTTACAGGTTTAGAAAAACATGAGGGTAATTAATAACAGAATATTAATTTTGGGTTGAACAATCCCTTTAAGAATGTGCTTTTATCTGCCAATCAAGTGAATGTTAAGGGTTAGTTCACTCAAAAATAAAAATTCTGTCATTTATTACTCAACCTCATGTTGTTCCAAACCCGTAAAACCCATATTGGTCAAATTGGAGAGCCATCAGACCCTCAATAGAAAGCAATACTGAAAACTAAATGATTCCAGGTCCAGAAACGTAGTAAAAACATCAGTAATCAGTCCATGTGACATCAGTGCCCCCAGTGACATCAGAGAATATTTTTTTTTGTTTTGCACAAAGAAAACAATAACATAATTTACTCAATCGTCTTCTCTCCTGACTTACGTCTTCCTCCATTTTAGAGAGTATCACAAAGCAACTCATAAACAAGCTTTAAAGGAGCCGTATGTAAGAAATGTATTGTAATAAACATAAAATGTCTCTGTTATGTTCAACAGGCTTTAGGAAAACATATTAATTTCAAGTAATCGTATCACTGACAGCAGTCGTACAGCCTGGATATTCTCATTTAAAAAGTGCAGTTGCAGCCCTCAACTAATGTTTATGTTGTCATGTTTTGTTTTGGTCGGAAGTGCCACCCTCCATCTATCTCCAAATTACGAAGTCTGAAGTGTTTCGGCATCCAGGTTGCCTGCTCTGCATAAACACAGTGCATTCCATCATCATTGCGATTGTTCTAGTTGCTGTCTTTAATTTGGCAACCTATGTGAGCGTCAAGTCTGAGTAGGAGAGGGCCGGGTGAAAAAAAACATCTCCAATATTTTAAATTTGACCTGCAATACCTAGTTCAACCACTCGGTGTCAATCCTACATACAGTACCTTTAACGTATTTGACGTAATCTTGTTTACACCCAGGGAAAAGCATGCACATGTACATAATCTGTGGTTGTTTTTGCCTTGAGCAAAGCGTATGCATTGTGATCCTCTCTAAAATGGTGGAAGACGTAAGTCAGGGGAGAAGAATGGTTGAGTAAATTATGTTATTTTAGTTTTCTTTGCACAAAAAAGTACTCTAGTAGTGCCACAAAACAAGTTGAGCTACTGATGTCACATATGGACTGATTACAAATGTTTTTACAACGTTTCTGGATCTGGGATTGCTGTCTATGAAGGGTCAGATGGCTCTCTGATATCATCAAAAATATCTTAACTCATGTTCCAAAGATGAAAAAAGGTCTTATGGGTTTGGAATGGCATGACGGAGAGTCATTAATGACAGAATTTTCAGTTTAGGGTGAACTAGCCCTTTAAGGGTCATGGTTCCCATTTATTTGTAAAATTAAATAAAGTCATGTATGATGTCAGTAAGATTCTAAGTTTGAACTTGGTTTCATACAAACAAAATATCATCTATTAAAGATGAATTTAATAGGTCTTTCTTATATTCTTAAATTTGCCTCTAAGAGCCTAAAGCCCAGAGTTCTCTATATAGAATATGGCTCTTCCTCGCTTGTTTGGTCTCAAATAGAAGTGAAGAAATGAATAAATAAAGTGACCTTTGCATAGTAAAGTGCAATCATATGCTCTTAAAATGATGGTAGAGGTTATCTGAGTCTTCTCAGGTTGTATAAAGCCTTCACTGTAGTCCAACAGGGAAGCGCTGTCAAAATTTACAGAGGCTTAAAAAAAGCTCAAGTTTTGCTACGCCAAAGGCTTCCAGTATATAATAAACCCATGGGTGAGTTATATAAGAACTGCATTAATCCCCTTTTTTTATCTAGCCATCTAGCTATCTTGCAACTTCATTCCCAATGTTTTCTTGGCTCTCTCCTTGCAAAGTTCACTGCCTCAGATTCTGTGAAACATTTTACTGTATTTCAGGCGAGCATTGCTAAAATAACTGGCACAAAGTAGCGTTTTCATTTTATTCAATCTGGCCACCCACTGGTTTCTTTGACAGCAGCCTGTCATGTTTCCCAACTGTTCAGCTTCAGCCCCTTTGATGAATTGCCATCGTATTTTGCTAATTACCAAACTTCCCTGCCATTCACCTGAGTGGAAAACATATCTATCACAAAACTGGAAAAAAAGAAAAAAAAATAGACTCTGGAACCACTTTATCCCAAACAGCCAAAATGCAAACCAAAGGTTCTTCAGCCCTAGTGATAATTGAATCTTTGGCTTGGAGGGTGGTCAAGGTCACGTGGGTGAACTGATATCATGTACAGTATCATGTTTTTACTTCATTTTACAGTAAATTCAATACAGCACAGACATTTTCACATAATAAATGAC
Source organism: Enteromius anoplus (assembly GCA_032359395.1). Classification (NCBI taxonomy): domain Eukaryota; kingdom Metazoa; phylum Chordata; class Actinopteri; order Cypriniformes; family Cyprinidae; genus Enteromius; species Enteromius anoplus. The sequence goes on along the minus strand of JAUMHG010000033.1, from coordinate 5,810,132 downwards.
TATATATTGTGCTGTTTTTGTGTAATTGTAATTGTGATTAGTGTTTCTTGGAAACTTGGACCTTAGTTCCTTGTGATTACTTTCTCCCTGCTGGTGTAATACATGGAGTATATGTTACATGACTCACTATGTTACATGGTAAAAAAAAGTTTAGAGACTGACTCATGTGAACTCTCTGCTGCACAACACAATAGGAAACTTTTTCTTTTTTTTTTTTTTTTTTTTTTAAGAAAGGGGTATGATGCAAGTCTTCTGATGCCATAATGAGTACCAATGCCTCACACTGAGTCAGAACATAAAAAAAGATTTAATAAATAATAATTAATCAAATAAAATCCAATTGCAGTGTAAATTAAATATAAAATAATAATAAAGCAGACGTGCTATTATATTATACAATATTTGTCAGAATAAAGCTTAAGATTGTTGACACAAATGTGTTACTGTAAGTAAGTTTTGCATACTAACGTGTAAACCTTATTGCAAAGTGTAACTGTAATCAGTTACCAATACTGAGAAAAAAAAGTGTAATCAAATTATTAAATAAAATGGAAATGATTACAAAGGGTATTACATCTGAATATTTCTTGTGTTAATAATTACTAATGATTTAAAATGTATTTTTAACCTAAGAACAAACACAAAGTAAAAAGAGGTGCTCAAGACTGATTTTGTGGATTCCTGTACTTTAAAATGAATGATAATAATACTTGAAGTGATGAAGGATTTTGAAAGTCTGACAGTAATCAGTGTTGAGTACAAACCAGTAAGGTTTGATAAGGCAAGACACTGAATATAGGGTTAGCTGATTACTTAGCTGATTGATTGCATTGATAATTGCAAATATTTTTTGTATTACAAGTTTTCTAAAAAGTTAGATTTAAATATGCAAACAAGTCATTATTTAATTAAATATGTGCTGATTTTCATACATGTAAATTACAATCTGCTACATTATTTTATAAAGCCCTTGTTACATCCACGCCATGCTCCACCCTCACTCCCTCACAACGTTCACTCTCACCAAAGTTTTAATCACCGCACCCTGAACTGAATCACTGCACCAATCAAGCCACCACATAAATCCACACAGCACTCTTTGTCCGAGCTTGTTCTCGACAAGTGGACTCAAACTTTGGCAAGCTCTATCGCTACTTACTTACCTGAATATCCTGTTTCATCCCCAGGCTCCTTGGATCTCCCTCTGTCTCTCCAGCATCTGAAGTTGTGGTGTGTGGTTGTGGTCTCACGTCCTCCTCGTCTCTCCAGCGATCTCTCTAACCTACAAGACAGAGGCATTGTGATTACTACAACATTCCAGTGTACTCAAACTATCCTTCTGCAAAGATACTCACCTCAAATATCCATTCCGACCTCTGTTACTGCTCTGCTGTCTTTAATAAATACTATTTACTCACTTACCTCCTCTGTTGCAGTCCGCTTCCTAAAAGTCCTTATAAATAGTTATATTACATTTTAAATAATGTAACATTATCTCTAAACAAAAGCAACTTTCCAACACTGATCACTGACGAAAATTTGACCAATCAAACACAAAATTCTATTTAATTAACATGAATTATTGATTGTATTGAATTGTAATAAAAATGAACAGCATTACTTAAAAAAGTGAAACTGAATGCAGCATTTAGCAGTTATGAACACAATTCACAATTCTAAGCAAATATTTAATGATGAAATTCAGTAGCAGCATAAAGTGCACTGTATCCTTTCTTAAGACTGATATAGCTGACGATTTAGCTGACAAATTTACATTTTGTAAGCTCTCAGCAGCCAAGATAGGCTCCTGCGTCAAGTGAGAAAGTATGTCTGGTGGGTTTTTTTTTTTGTTTTTTTAAACTGACGTACTACTTTGAGTACTACTCCCTCCCTAACTCAGAGATTAGAAATTGAGCCATCATTCTCTGTAAGACTTCGAGTGAAACCAAGAGTGAGAGAGTGAAGTGGAGAAAAGGAACAAAAGAAGTAGGAAGAGATATGGAAGGGCTTTTATGTTAGTGCTTAGCCCCTTTAACTCCTGAGACCTTTCTCCCCAGAGGTCTCTGCTCATTTTAATAATGCTCTCTTGATGCACTAAGCATTCGTGTCATGGAAGGTTAAAACCCAAGCTCTTCTGCCTCCTACTTGATTTGTAGAATCTGTGGAAATTTCACACTGAAATTTCAGATGAATGTGTATTTCAGAACAACATATTATGATTTTCACTTTAAAGTCCACTGTAGCCAATTAATATACACTGCCCAAAATAAAAACACCAAGATTGGCAAATTCGCCACTGACGCCCTGTGCTCTTCACAGATCAAAGCAAGTTCACACTGAGCACATGTGACAGACGTGACAGAGACTGGAGATGCCGTGAAGAACGTTCTGCTGCCTGCAACATCCTCCAGCATGAACAGTTTGGCAGTGGGTCAGTAATGGGGTAGGGTTGCATTTCCTTGGAGGGCTCGCCAGAGGTAGCCTGACTGCCATTAGGTACCGAGATGAGATCCTCAGACCCCTTGTGAGACCATATGCCGGTGCGGTTGGCCTTGGGTTCCTCCCAACGCAAGACAATGATAGACCTCATGTGGCTGGACTGTAAGCAGTTCCTGCAAGACGAAGGCATTGATGCTATGGACTGGCACGTCCATTCTCCAGACCTGAATCCAACTGAGCACATCTGGGACATCATGTCTTGCTCCACCCACCACCATGTTGCACCACAGATTATTCAGGAGTTGTTTTAGTCCAGGTCTGGGAGGAGATCCCTCAGGAGACCATCCACCACCTCATCAGGAGCATGTCCAGGGAGGTCATACAGGCACGTGGAGGCAACACACACTACTGAGCCTCATTTTGACTTGTTTTAAAGACATTACATCAAGTTGTAGTTTTTTCACTTCAATTTTTTAGTGTGACTCAAAATCCAGACCTCCATGGGTTAATAAATTTGATTTCCATTTAACATATTTGTGTGATTTTGTTGTCAGCACATTCAACTATGTAAAGAACAAAGTATTTAATAAGAATATTAAATTTATTCAGATCTAGGATGGGTTATTTTAGTGTTCCCTTTATTTTTTTGAGCAGTGTACAAACCATGCTGTCTTTTTTATGTTATCTTATAGCGCGTCTTTACTGAAGTAAGTGCTGTGTGGTTCCTCTCATCTTCCATAAAATAGATGAATCGTCACACTTTGCACACGCGAGCTGATGTGGGCATTTACATGTTGCGTAAGTCTCACATAGAAGATTGTAATGACAAAGTGAAAGTAGCTTGTGGTCGCATTTAAAGTAAGATTGAGAAACTGAATAAAGTGTTGGTAACTTACTAGTCTCAGCCTCAGATGTCACGCCCACGGAGCGTTGGCTGAATGTCTGATGCATATGTTACACTTTTCTGGAAACACTTCAGCAGTGTTGAAGTCGTCATCTGATTGGTTGAATTTGAGCGGATGTCCGGGGGGAGGGGGGTGGGGTGGGTTTTGGTCTGCCGGGAAGCAAAGCGCAGAGGTGTAATTGCGGGAAAAAAAACCCTGTCGTGTTTACATGAGTGACAATAAGCATTTATTAAGATCAGTTAAACGTTGGATTCTCAAAAGTATCCAATTTTCCAAAAGTATCCAATCCAAGTGATCCAATTTTACTAGTTGTGTGTCTCCTCCTATCTATTATGGAAGATCAAGTGAAGTACCTACCTGAGAAGGGGATCATCCGCGTTTGCTGGCAAACATGAAACAACAGACGCTGACATTGCAGCTGGCCGATTCAGTATTGTGTTCGGTTCTCCAGAATTGCTTGTGGGTGTTAAAAAAGTGGAGAGATAAGCTTCAAACAGATGTATACCGCAATGTTTATCTGACTGACTGTTGCATGCCGTTCTGTTGTTGTGGGGACATTTCCACGCCCCGAAACGTGACGCTAAACGAAATGAACTGTGATTATGGGCAGGCCTTGTCAAAGAGAGTGGCTATGAATTCCAGACCTTCAGCCGTCAGTCTGAAGGTCTGGCTACACGAGACTAGTAACTTACTGATTACTTTATCAAAGAATATTTGTTTTCAACATGACTTACTGCGTTTAAAAGTAGACTCTTCAAGCTTTATTAACACAATAGATGTCACAGAGTTTCAGTTTATTTTAGTGACGCGTTTCTAAAAACAGTTTGCGGAGAGAACAAAAAAAACCAGCACACTTTTTATTTTCCTTATTTTGTAAAAGCACACACTTTTGTTGTTACTTCCCAGTAGTATTTTTAGTGTCTTTTGCACTGATTAGAAAAAAAAGACGCTGGTCACGCCGACGACCTCAGAGGGTTAACAATACAAAAAAAATCTCTTTGTACTGGCTTTATGAGGGTTTTAAATAATTTCCAACAGAGGTTTAAAAACATCATGTGGTTTAACCATTGTATTCACAATGGTAATTCATGGGCTTATTATTCAATAATGAATAAAATAACAAAATAATTCCATGAATTAAATATCAGACATCTTGGCTTTTCATTAAATCTTTAAGCTGGGTGTGCAAAACTCAGTTCCTGCATGGGGAGCCTTAGCCCTGCAGAGTTTCTGTCTTAATTAAATGTGGTTGGTTGCATAAACTGCTTAGACTAGTCTAACAATTTTGTGTTAAGGCTGTATTTATTTGTCTGAGATGATAGTGGCTACAGTCTCCCTGCTCCACTGTGGTGGTATTTCAATCTATTGTGACAGGCTTTTGCTCCACAATGACACCCTGTTTAAATGAATTCTGTGCCTTAATCCCCTTGGTCAGCCCTGGTTTTCTCCAATTCCACAGACTCTGCCTTGGCACCTTGGTCTGCAATGATTTCCAGGACTACTTCCATCTCACATGCCTGACCTTCGATCCATCCATTTGTCTGTGTTCATTGCACCACCTTCCTTTTTTATGTTACTATCTTTTTGATTTTGCAGACTTTTAGTTTTTAGTTTTGCTCTGTTCTTGTTTCCTGTGTTTCCCTCTCACTAGTCAGACTGTTTGCGTCTTGTTAGTCTAGTTACCCCAGTGTATTTTGTTACCTTTGTTCATTGTCAAGTAAAACTGTTGAGTTGGGTTGCGTTGGTTACCGGTATCTTTTTGAGGTGTAGGTTTAAGGCTGGCCTGTGCCACTTCCCAATGTCTTTAATAAATCTTCAATAAAATCAATAAAACTGTCAGAGCAGGAATGTATATGCTCCTGATTTGCGGATGCTAGAGCTAGGGTGTTCCCGGGGACTTGAGGACATTTGATCCTGTTTTTTCACTCCTACATTTTCTCTCTGTGCACTAAGCCTTTTTAAATAAAAATCAACACTAGTGACTGTAATCATTTAATCAAGATGTTTTTTTGGTTTTTTTGCACAAACCAGGGTACTCATAGCTTAGCACGTAATGACTATATTATACCCAAATCTATATATATATATATATTCCTCAGTGAAGTGGCAATGATATTCTACGTGTTTATCATTGGCACCCATTGTGCACACCAGCCCACGTTACAGCCACAATTAGCTCTCTCCTGCAACATTCCTGTTCCTGCACCAGCTCTGCCATTTCAAACCGCCGGCTCAACACCCACAGCCACACAACTAACCCCTGAGAGGCCGACACTGAGTCTGTGCGCCTGTGTGTGTGTGGTGTCGTGCTTTATGAGGATATCAAGTATAGCTACAGTGAATGCTTTAAAGAGAAGAGGAACAGCCGGGAGGGACCACTGTCTCTGCTCTCTGAGAATGAGAGGAGAGATCAAAGAGAGAGGAAGAGAAGGGGAGTGAGGGATCGGAGCGAGAGAGAGAGAGAGAGAGAGAGAATAAAAGTGAAAGAGCTTGAGCTAGAAGCCTTTGATCCTCCAAAATAGTGACCTTTGCGTGAACCAACAGCTTCCTCCCATGGAGACCCTGCCAATATGGCATAGTTCTGATTAAAACACAACTTTATTTGAAGTTGGATGAGCTTTTGATTGGGCTTCATAAAGAAAATAATCCGTGAAAAAAAACATCTTCTTCAATGCAGAGATAGGGGCTAATCCTATTTTAAGATAATAAACCTTTAAAAATTAATTAGCTTTAGATGGATGAGGTAAAAGGTCTATTTTCATGCTTTTTAATAGCAGCAATTGTATGCTAAGCTAAATTATATAATATGGTAATTGTAGACAATAACGGAAAATCAGGTGTGGTCTTCATATACATATCAAACATTAGGCCATACTAATCAGCTCGTTCATTGTTTGCCTCCCATAAATAGTTTTTGTGCTTTCATAGACCCTCATATGGCTTATAAAACAAATGTTTGGTGCGATTGGTGAACTAACCAGTTTCGGTGAATCAGTTCATGGAAAGAATGATTTACTATTTTTCAAACTTTCTTAGATAGTTTTGGTAAAAGAACAAATATATGCAAAGTTTCAAAATAGACAAAGATTGTCCTGTTTGACGCAATCATAAAACTTTCTTCTTTTATAACAGGAGCGAGCAGTGCAACCATACCCTCCCTCCATCCCTCCTCGCCCTACCAACTTCTTTTCTCTTTTTCTGTCTCTCTCTCACTCTCTCTGCCTTCCCTATGGGTATTTCATCTAATATTTATGTCCTCTTCCCTCTCCAGAAGTGTCATTTTAACTTTAACAGGCTTTGAAGCAAGAGAGTTTGACACCACAGAATGTTGTAAAACTAAAATAAAAAGCATCGACCTGTCTCCCCATCTACAATAGCTTCATAGCAAGTCAACTGGAGATGCTGTGCTTTTCTCGCCCTTTAGACATACAGTATCATTAAAGCTAGAAAAACTGGTAAAAAATACTGACTTATGAAGAACAATGAACAGTTTTAAAGGTTAAGAAGTCAGTTTGTCATTGTTTAAAGGTGTCCATCATAAATAGAAGGAATAATCTTTAAAAAAAGGAACTCTATATATTCCAGGTATTCTCTTTTTATCCATACTGGCTTCATATGGTTTGGGGGAAAACAAATTATTTTCAACAAATGTGATGATCCTAATATGGTTTTCCAAAAAAAAAAAAAAAAATTATTTGAATATACTTGTCAGTAATGAATTAAATCAAGAATTAATTTTGGAGAGTCACTCAATATTAGATTTTATAACCTGAACTAACTCTATGCTTACAAATATGCTTACAAATAATTAAATTACACTTTTTTTTCTTCATTATGATCAGATCATTTGATCCTGACAATTTATTTCATGCCTCTTTAAAGATATCAATCAATTTTAATTGAGAAATGTATTATAAAGGGGACATATTTAAGTCAATGTGTGTATGATTTACATTTTTTAAGTGTTAAAGGGGTCATACATTTTTGATAAATCAAAATTCCCTTGATTTTTCGACATATACTGTAAGAGGTCATTACATAAAGACAATGCTTTCCTACCTATACTTGTTTGGACAGTAATGTTGAAACACTCAAATGTGAATAACTGTTGCATTACATCATCGCTATTGCTTTTTTTATTGCAGGTCAGTTGATATGTACTGAGTATTGATGCACTTTTATCCTAAATCAAACATATTTGGCTGTCAATCATATACAAGTGTTAGCCAATGCCTATTCAAGCAGAACATTTTGATGAGGGGGTGGTAAAAAGGACAGAAAATAGCCTATTACTTCTAAGTAACATTTTTGTTTTTTTAATGTACAAAATCTTGAAAACATTATAAGTGAACCTCAGATAACAGTACAACATGATAAAAAAAGACCCATTTAATAGAGAAATAAACAATCAGAATATTCAATAAATAAATAAATCCTTAAAGTTAAAATAAACTGTGCTCTAGTTAAATTTTCATACACTGTAGCACATCTTATATCACACATCTTGTAGTATACAACTCCAATACTAATTACAGTAATTTAACAACGCCTTCAAAATAAGCAAACTGTCTAAAGTATGACCAGATGATTGATCTTTCACAAGGCTAGTAATTATAAACCAATTCCAGTTAACAAGTAGCATGTGTGGCTACTGAGGAAGACTTCAACTCTCAGACAAGCCAGTCACATCGAAATTGATTCCCCAATTGATTCTCACTGACTGGTCAAAGCCAGATACTGTGTCCACGGGAGAGCTGATATTATCTTTCAACCAATCAGCATTGGCTCTCCATATTCTCTGAGATGAAGGAATGATTAGGCTGTCCAGTGCATGTCATCTTTGACAGTGACGGATCAGAGGGGGAGTGTAGCCTTTGATGAAATAGAGAAATGGCCTGGGATCATAAAGCCAAAGGTAGGCCAAGCTCAGATTGCACTTCAGTTGACCATCACAGTAACTCATTTTTCATCAGATCATCTACCTCAAGCCTTATATCATTCACAGAACTCTTATTCCCCAAATAGACTTGCCACAGATAGAATAAAGCCCCAAAAAATAATAAAGTCCTTTTATTTATTTATTTTTCAATATTTGCCGTGCTTTCTCCACTCTATACTCCACAGAGATTGTGTCACCTCCAAAAAGGTTGATATGACCTAAGATAACCACTCTAGCGATGATAAAATCTATGGCGGGGGGGGGGGGGGGGGGGGGGCGGGGGGGGGGGGGGGGGG
>JAUMHG010000033.1:5763510-5777318 GCA_032359395.1 Enteromius anoplus | reverse complement strand
CCTGCCTGTTTGGAGTCTGTTCGCTGAAGAAGCGGGATCGCGACGGCTTTCGCTGCAGCCCGACCCTAGACATTACAGTTGGAAGTATTACGGTGTTCAATTTAACAGCTTTGTTAAGCAGCTATTTCACAATTTCTACTTTAAAAATGTAATGTTTAATTCAGTTTGATACTTGCTGTTTATTCGTTTGTAAGATTCACTAGCAATATCTAATTAAAAATTGTTTCTACACCCTTTTTCAGAGCATAATATAATATGCTATAACTATTTCTCTTAGTTACATAATATATACAGTGTTACTGACTACTTTCTCAGGAGGGTTACTTTAGTTTAACTATTTTTATACAGAAGCTTGCTATGGACCACAGTGAGTGACTGAGTGACAGGAGTGAGCTCCGAGGCCTCAAACCATACGATGTAAATCAAATGTAAATCAAATCAAATGCTCTGTGGAGACCATGCTAAAAAATCCAACACACAGTGTAACTTCAGCAGAAGGCAAAAGTGTCCTGTGGAGTCACAAAGACGGATTCATTTTAGGTTATGTGAGTGTGTGTTTGTGCATGTGAGAAGCAGAGAAGAGAGACATTGGATTGGACTGAAACTATAATAGGAAGGGTAACAAGGATAAGCAAGCGAGAAATAAAAAGCATTTCAGCTTGAATTGAAATATATAGAGAGAATCTATAGAGAATATAGAAAGAGAGAGAGAAAACGCAAGAACAAAGAAAAGGAGATAGAAGACAGCTTACATGATAGGTTGAGTGTCAGGAGGGAATCATAAGAGATAATGACAGCGGTGCTGTGCTCTAACACACTTCAGCACTCCCGTCAGTGCCTGATGGATGAGGTCTGGGCTCTTAACTACTTGCTGGACTAACTCGAACACACTCCACAGAAAACACTCCACGCTGCTCCTGCTCCGCTCCTGCCATCTGAACCAAAGCCTGCAAGGTCATATAGGACTGAACTGATGAAATTACAAACATTTCCAGGGTTTTTTCAGTCAAAGAAAGGAGTGAATATAGTTAAAATAACCTGTTTGCTAAATATATTTGAGGGTTTTTTTAATAACTTACTTTCTTCAATTAAAAAAAAAAAAACACTGCTATGCTTGATATTTCTAATACAGTGAAAGCATATGGTTAACAAGCTGTATGATTATTCGAAATTAAGCAAAAATTGCAATATGGTAATGTGAGAAAACTCAGATTTAATTTTATATATATATATATATATATATATATATTCATGCATTTTTCAGAATGAACTTATCGCACTGCACTAAAGAAAACAAAGAAAACAGAACGTATGCCAACCATATCCCCAAACCTGTATTCAGAATCAGAATCAATAACTCATGAAGTTGCTAAAATAAAATGAAATACTAAATTAAATTGTTACATTACTTTTCAGCAATAATGTTTGAAAATGAAGAAATTAAAAGTAATACAAATATGGTATGCTATTTTCTGACAGCTTTATTTTGCTGTTAAATATTACAATAATTATATTTCTTATTCTGCTGAATATTTTAATAATACTACTTAAAAAATGCTACTATTACTACTACTATTACTACTAGTAGTAGTCATATCACAAACAAGCCAGTCAGAAATAAAAGAAAGAAAGATCGCATCATGCAATTTCCCCCCCAAAATCATTTAGCCCCAACAAATTTACACACGCTTTTTATAAGAGAATATGCAAAAATGTAAGTATTTATTCACAAAAATGTGTCATTTTGAGTCATAACTGATTTATTTTAGATAACTAAAAGAATGCTGTAACCTGAAGTGTGGCTTCTCAGAGTCCACACATACACAGATCCCCACGGCTCAGCTCTCAAAATCCAGACTAGACTCTGCAGAAATTGTGGATTTGTGTCATTGTAGGATAGAATGTTCCACCTTCAGCCTTGAAAGGAAAAGCTCCGAGTCGACTGAGCTAGTCTTCTGTCTGCTCTGAATGTTGGTCCTGTTTCAGTACGCTGTTCTTTTCAAGGTTATTTTAACTTTGCTATTGCAGGATCATGCCGGGACAGATAGATTTGAACCGAGAGAGCTAACAGAGCCTTTTAATGTCTAGGAAAACATTGGTGTATCGCTTGCACAATGGCCTTTCTTACCGCATCACTGATAACGCAGGGCCTCAAGCGTCTCAACAAAAGTTTTTTTGAGACTGTAAAAGCCTGTACATAAAGATCTAGGATTCTGGCAAAAACATTATAATTATTATAATTTATTTGGGATTCATACAAGCACGTCTGACCTTTGCTCCGCGTCTGGCTCCGGTACAGGAGACTCGCATTAGCATGATGCTCGGCTTTACCGCTGGGGCTCCGTCTCTTCCGCCAGGACTTGCTTGATTCATTTTCCCTTTAAAGTAAATGTGTCACTTGTGGTTTAGCTACTTTGTGGTGTATTCAGATACTGAATGAGGGTTTTGTGCCCTTGAGGCTGAATGCAAACAGGTCTCGAGGAGAGAGAGAAAGAGAGAGAGAGGGTAGACTTATGAAGGAACACAGACAATGAGACTGTCAGGTGGCCTCGGAGGCGTGGCACGGGCCATCAATCATTCAGGCCGATGAACATCACAAACAACGTGAATATCAAGAGTGAAGGTCCGAGAGAAAGCCAGACTCTAAATATAGAGCCGCCTATTGGCAATGCAATTTTTCACGCCAGTTAAATGCGCCCTGACAAGAGTGCGCGAGATGCTTTTCTCTACGTCGGACGTGTGACCTTCGCGCGAACGTTTCTGTATCATTACTATCCTACCTTTGACTTTTTCCCAGACATTTCTTCTTCCTTATCAGACTCACTTCATTTATCAAAGTTTGCATGGCAAGTCTTATTTAGGTAGGCCAAGGTTGACAAAGTTAGTGGAAAGAGATTCAATTACTTTGTTTGAATGGGTCCAGTAACTCTCACAGAAACTAAAGTCTATATTTCCTCTCAGGTTATTGACCGGGTGAATTGGCCGAGATTGCATTCTTCAACACCACTGCTTGTTATCATTAACGTGAAAGGTCTTGTACTTCACTAATTGCTTTTTAGCCATAAGTATAAATTTCAGCATGCTCGTTTTTGCTCTTTTGACCTAATGTGCGGACAGAGAAGAAGAGGGTCACAGAGAGGTGAACCAAAAGTGAGAAACAAGACACAACTGAAACAGAAGGAGGCTTCATTAGTTACAACATAACTTAACAGCATCAAATTTCATCCAAGTTTAGTGTTTTATTGAAGCATTTTCACAGATACTAGTATAATTGGTGTTATTTGCTAAGGCAAACGTCATCATTAGTATTGCTCACACTTAAGGCTAAGGATTTTAACAAGGTTGCACCTTAGGTATTATGGGTCAATGAAGACAGGTTTAAACAACTGTGCGGAAACCATAAAAAGAAACTCATTAACTCATTCTTCTTGCTAAGAAACCCCACAAATGAAAGTTATGTCTTCAATTACTAACTCTTATACTGTCCCAGATATAAATATGACTAAATTCCACACCTGAACCAATGTAATCAAGGTCTTGCGAAATACTACAATCTTCCAGGCGTTTTTTTGGGGGGACAAGTTGGAGCTACACGCTGTAGGACACTGGCCCTCTGAACCTGGATTGGACATCTTTGCTTTATGTAAGTGTTGTGGGTTTTGCAAAAAAAAAAAAAAAAAAAAAAAAAAGAATTACAAAATAATACTTGTTACTTGGGCTTTTTGTTTGAGCTTCCCATATAATTTTTTTCTTCAATTAAATATAAAAGGAGAAGTTGTGAGGGGGAAAAAAAGTTCATACTTGCTATATTTATACAGTGAAAGCATATGTGAGCAAGCTTTAGGGCTGTGTAATTATTTAAAATGAAACAAAAATTGCAATAAGGTTATGTGCGATTATCACATTGTGAATGCTCAGATTTAATTTAATTTATACTGTGGGGGTTTTATTTAGAAGAACTCACACTTACAAAAAAAAACTGATGTCATGCAGTGCAAACAAAATGCAGGGGGAAAAAACTTATATGTAATAATAATCTTTTAAAAGTTGAAAAGTGGTAAAATGTTTTTTGATGGTTACACCACATGACATTTGTACAGTGATTAAATTCTTTTGTTGAAAATTGTATAAAAGTTTCTAAACAAATAAAAAAACACAAACGTCCATTTCTTGTTTTCCTGTTACTTGTTTTAAATTTCATTTTGAAAAGATTTTTTTTCATTTATCAAAAATCTATCAGGACACCTTAGCAACCACCTAAAACATTTTAGCTTTGTGGGGTCAGTTTTACACTGGCATTCACATAAAAATAAAAGATAGAAATATGTTTATTATTTGCCACTTCCCGACTGGATGCTTTGATTTACATTTTCAAATTATTATTCTGTCGCACGTCTGTTTATTTATTAAAAAATGATTGCATTCGCTTGGGCTGATTTTCATAGTTTGGTTTACTGCCGTGAATTACTGGAAAGAATTAAAGGTCTCCTCTGGCATGTGTCAACAAATACTGTCAACAAACATATTCAGGTTCATTTAAAGAGACTGTGTTATACCACACACACACACACACTACATCAGCCAGAAGCAAGCGAGGCAGGTGGAAATTTGCATCATCTCAAGCCTTGTCCTGTCTGCTTGCTGCAAGAGATTGCCTCTCTCTCAGAAACACACACACACACAGAAAGAGAGAGAGAGTCAGACACACACAGAGACCTTGAAATACCTTGTTTACCTGGATTTGTGTGGCAGTCACAGTCAAACCTAATCCCATTTAAAGCTTATGTTTCTAATTCAACCTGACACAAAGCATGCAAACGAATCTATCCACAACAAACACTCACACGCAGACACCAATTTGTCTCATATCACTTTGTGACTCGTGGAAGATGCCTGTTAGACCAGCTGTTACAAATTAACACCTCTGTAACGTACATATACAGAGAGGCATAAAGAATTATCACAGGCCTATCGGTGGCGTATTTGGCAGGATAAGCAAATAAGCAAGTGAGGGAAACAAAATGAGAACTTTAAGCCAGACGCACATTACAAGACTGATGATCATTGCCTTTTGATGTTTTACGCATACAGTGAAACTAGATAATATTTAGCATATATACATTCATTGCAATGCCAGAGGAGCAATCCCAGCTGTGTCTGATTCATTTCTAAACACCTTATGGAGGGTTATTTCATTATATATATATATATATATATATATATATATATATATCTGGAGCTTTAATACATTCAGACATAATTATCTGCAAAGCTTCTTTGAAACACCATTGATTGTTAAAGGCACTACCTATACAAATAAAAATGACTTGACTTTTAAATATATAGTTCTAAATATTATGACATGACTATGATAAAGATTTTATTTTAGCACAAACTCATGTACACAAAAACATGGAGGACCTGCGATAATTGATTTGCACAGATTGGGCAAAAGAAAATATAAGACTTGTTTTAGACTTTGTTTTCTTTTGCACTGTTGCTTATTGCTGCTCTTTTGTTAGTCTAAAGATATTTGAAATCTTACTTGAAATCTTCCTTAACTTCTGTGTCTGGTCACTTTGGTTACAATCTGGGACTGGTTACAAGGCCGGGTAAGCGATTTCTGGAAGCCAATGTTGATATTCACCAAAACAAACATGCCCCTCGCCCACTGATCTATAAAATGACTGGATCGTTTATTGCTATTTAAACTGCCGATAGGCAGTGAAGCTACCGGAGGTGTTCGACCATTTGAAGCGAATCAGTCACACGGGATTCATTTTTATGTCATGTGTATGTAAATTAATTTTTACTTCAGATGTAGTCTGCTAAATTTATGGTCTTTTTGGGCAGATAAGCGCTAGTCGTTTAGGTGAGTGTGTCTGCTGCACACTGTCGACACAGGTAACTGATTCAACACGAAATATAGCCAATTTCATTGTGTACACAATTATTCAGTATGCAGTTAATAATGCAATAGCCTGAAAAGCTTACCATGCATCATCTTGAAATAAAGCTTCATGTTCATGCTGTATGTAACTAATTAGTCAGTTATTTCTCTGAACAAATTTAGATGTGTATAATATTTCTACGATTTCGATTTCTCTAACATCACACAAATTTACTAACATTACCGTCTACATGCGAAATGTATGCTAAATTAATACTTATTTTGACAAACATTTAAATGCATGCTTCAATGTAGTAAACAAAATCATTGTTGAAACATTTGCAGTTAGCCTACTGCACGAATAAAAGCAAAACTATAACAACGATAAGCCGACAAACTATAACAAAAGCAAATAAACAATAAATAACAGTACAAGGCGAATAAAAGTATATTTGCATACAAAGCATAAAACCTGTCTTCAGATTTAAGAGAGAGCACTTTGTAATTTAATATCGAGGTTGTGTCCGTCTGTCTATCATGTTCATCTTTTTTTTTTAATAAGCAGGGGACATTCCCCACTTTAAAAATAAATGTTTAAATGCATAGGGTGTTTGCATTAGAAGAATGTATACATTCATAGATACAAATTTCAAATCATTTTCGGAGGTTGCTTTATCGCATGCGGTGTAGACAGTCGTTAGCTCTCACTGAGTGATGTCTGATGTAACACACTTGCCTATCGAGAAGAATTATAGCAACCTCGTCGTCGATCGCAGGTCGTTCGCTCCTTGAGTTCTCTCCAGCGCTAGAAAGCTGATAGGATATTTACACGGTTTTCTTGCCTTATAGTTCAGCAGACATCTTCCTTTTTTGTTTTTATCTTTCTGTTGTCGGCTCTGCTGTCCACTGAACGCACTCTCCTCCACATTATTACTAGACACGCCCCTTACTGCTGATTGGCTACAAGTTTGTTTGGGTACTCGCCCCTTTTCAGTCTTTCACTGAAAATACAAGACCCAAAATTTTTAATGCTTCAAAAAGTTCTTAAAGACAACATTAAATCAATCTGTATGTATCAGGTAGTTTAATCTATGGTTGCTGTAGAGACACAATAATTTACGTAATGATCATATTTGCATCAATCAAGCAAATTTGTCATTTCTTTTATTAACTTGCTCAATTCCTATGGCTTTTATCATTTTATAATAATTTTAATTAACTTTTTAAAGCGTCAGAGTTTGCATGAAATCATTTAACTTTTCTAGGTAATTAAGTCCCAGGTAACCAAACTGAGTCACTAACATTATAGCAGATTTCAAACAGGTTTAAAACATCTGGTCATTAAATGTGCACATTGTCCAACGAGCTGTGATTAGTAATGAGAATGCAAAAGGGAAACCAATGCACCAGAACCAAAAGATAAACAGATTTCTTAAGTGTATATTTTTTTTAGCTCTTTTTATTCTCTTCGTTCTGTGCCAGTCAGTGCAAAAAATATAAAAGCCCTCCATTTGGCTGAATCAAGAAATAATTTATCACATTGCTATTATGTGAGTAGAAAATAGTTACATTCACTGAGGTAAATGACAAAATGTCCCAAAATTGTGAGTTTAAAGAGATTAGACTGAAATTATTGTGGCCTCACAGCTAAAGCTATAAATTTAAAACCTCACAAAGGTTTTAAACATTTCCTAACGCAGACTGCATTTTTGCACAAATGCAGTACTACTGAAAGTCTTTCATAACATGATGACAGGCCATAATATTTATGCTTTAAACAAAATTCATAACTTATTTTTAAAAGAACACTTCTAATATTTTTTACAGTTTTCCCACATACTTTGACAGGTCTGGTTGCTCTTTGAAAAATTGTACGAGCTTCTAAAGACACTACAGACCCTTTAATATCCCTATCCAAACATAAACTTTTAGGCAATCATAACAAACTTTCGCAGATGTACTAAAACACAGAGACATGCTCAAAAGTGCACACGTAAACACAGTCGCGTATCAACCTCTAAACTTGTAATAAGTGTCTACTGAGATACGCCACATATCATAAATCCTTCATTAGTCATTCTCTCCCAGCGTGATGAATGTTTTCGCCCCAAGTGAAATCTATATCAGATTACAGCAATATTAATGTTTCAGACATTTTCACAATCTCGCTCCCTTTACATACACAAATCCCCCTGGAGACCAAGCCGTTCCGAAGCTTAGTCTATGTTAGCACGACTTGCACAATGCACACTCGGAGTTGCGTGATCGAGAGCTCTTTGAATACACGAGGCATGCGTTTGCTATGCTAATGAAGGAGACAGAGACCTTGATCAAAGAATCATCAAGGTATACGTGTAGAAAAAAAAGCATACACAAACAAACCTCAATTGCTCTTTTTATCTGATCTCTATATGCAGCTGTCACCTTGGAAATCTTTAATGAAAGTGTATATTTTAGATGTAAGTAATATGTGAATGTGGTTTATCTTACACCAGCAAAACATTGATAAAGCTATGGCTGAGTGACAAATCGACAATTCTCCAAGGAGGTATAGGCCTAGTATTAACCGTCAATTTTCTCACTCAGGGGGACTAACAAAAGTTATGGCTCTGCAAGGATGTTAGCTTAAAATGGTAGCAATTTTGTGCTGTTGTAAGCTCATTTTAGCTCAATTTCATTAGCTTATATTGGACTCCTCCTTGGCAGCGCCGGATGTCTTCGCCATTTTCAGCAGCCAATTTTGCTGTCCAATATTAGCTAATGAAGTCAGCACACTGGGGCTCGGAGTGCAGACTCTAATGAGACAAAGCTGTGTAGAGTTTAAAATGGGATTATGTCTGTTTTACACAGTCTTTCTGTCAAATTAGCCCTGTGGCAGCAGACCCTTGAAAAAACAATATCCACTTCCTCCTTACATCCACATCGATTCATATTAAATGTAAAATTAAAACTGTGTTTTTAAAAATTGAAATAAGTCTAGCCAAGGACAGAGGCTGCAAATGAGCTATTAGCTATAAGCTTATGCACACAGCATCTTCTCCATTACGTAACAGTGTTATCCTGCATTATTCCTGTCAAATAAACAAATATACCAAAAAAAAAAAAAAAAGGGTTGGACAAAATAATGTTAACATCACCATCAACATTTGCCTTTAATACAGCTTCCACCCTTCTTAGAATAGAGCGTGTTGAATGTTGTATAATGACACCTGCCAGTTGATTCAAAGATTTTGGAGGACAAAATCTATTTCTCACTTTTCTCTCCAAAACTGTCCACAGTGCTATTCAAATGAGCTGCTAGCTCATTTTGCTGCTCAAGCTGTCTAAGTTTTATGATCACATAACACTACACTGTTCATATTAGCATTTGTTTCTGTGTTTAAAGATTCAAGATTCAAGATCTTTATTGTAAATACAACAATATACACAGTATTAAGCATATCGAAATGCCGTTTCACCCCAAGCCCCCCATGGTGCATTTATAAAGAATATCAAATATATATATCTACAAGAATATAGAGCTGCAAATTACAAATTAATATACATTTATAACTAAATTTAAGCACAATAAATGGAGACAGGACAAGAGACAATACAAAGTGATCATGTGCAATTAAAGTAAAGTGAGATGTTGTGCAGGTGGTATATAAATAGCAGGTTCATGTTATGGTTATTGTAGACAAGACAAAGACATGTGCAAGATGTAAAATGTGCTGAGATGAGTTCAGTAGCCATCTGACTGAGGTGTGCAAATAAGCATATTGTTGCAAGGTCCAGTTTGTAGTGCATTTGTGAAGTTTGCGTTGTTATTACTGAGTCTTTTGGTGAGTATTTTCATGGAAGTGGTGATCCAGTTTGTGGTGTTTTAATGTATATTGCTTGAAGATGAAAAGTCCAGTTTTTAGTGTCTTTTCTTAGTGTTGATAGTAAAAGTATTTGTTGTAGAAGTCTTTATGTTTGTAAAAGTGTTTGTTTGTAGTGCATGTTTGTAGAAGTCTATATATTTACAGAAGTTTTTATGTTTTTGTTTGTAAAAGTGTTTATGTTTATCAGTCATTTTGGTGGCAGAGAGTTGAGGGCTTTGACTGCTTGTGGGAAGAAGCTCTTGCAGTGTCTGGCCGTTATGGTTTTGATGCTGCGAAACGGTCTGCCAGATGGAAGGAGGGAGAACAGGGTGGGAGAGGGTCTCCAATGATCCTTTCTGCTGTCCTCACTATCCGCTGCAGAGACTTTTTTTTTCCAGCGAAAGTGCAGTTCCCGTACCAGATTGTGATGTAGCAGCAGAGGACACTCTCAATGGTTCCCTGGTAAAATGATGTAAGGAGGGAGTCTGGTTCTTCAGCTTCCGAAGAAAGTGAATCAGTGTTTGGTGCTTGTACATCAGTGTCAGTCATCTATCATTTACTCTTATTTTAGGCATTACTCATCGGTGGGGTTAGGTTTAGGTGTAGAGATATGGTCAAAACTAAAATTTTGGAATAAAATGTTGTTCCAGGGTCAACAAAAGTTAACCCAGGAACACGTAGAACTCAACAAAATCAGCACGTGCAAGTTTAGACACATCTTCTCATTCAATGTTTTTTTCTTTATTTCCATGATCATTTACATTGGTAGATTCTCACTGAAGGCATCAAAACTATGAATGAACACTTGTGGAGTTATGTACTTAACAAAAAAGGTCAAATAACTGAAAACATATTTTATTTTCTAGTTTCTTCAAAATAGCCCCCCTTTGCTCTTATTACTGCTTTGTACACTCTTGGCATTCTCTCGATGAGCTTCAAGAGGTAGTCACCTGAAATGGTTTTCACTTCACAGGTGTGCCTTATCAGGGTTCATTTGTGGAATTTCTTGCTTTATCAATCAGTTGGGATCATCAGTTGTGTTGTGCAGAAGTCAGGTTACTACACAGCCGACAGCCCTATTGGACAACTGTTAAAATTCATATTATGTCAAGAACCAATCAGCTAACTAAAGAAAAACGAGTGGCCATCAATACTTTAAGAAATTAAGGTCAGTCAGTCAGTCCGGAAAATTGCATAAACTTTAATTGTGTCCCCAAGTGGAGTTGCAAAAACCATCAAGCACTAAAACTGGCACACATGAGGACCAACCCAGGAAAGGAAGACCAAGAGATACCTCTGCTTCTGAAGACAAGTTCATCCGAGTCACCAGCCTCAGAAATCGCAAGTTAATAGCAGCTCAGATCAGAGACCAGATGAATTCCGCACAGAGCTCTAGAAGCAGACCCATCTCTAGAGGAGACTGCGCGAATCAGGCCTTCATTTTCAAATAGCTGCCAGGAAACCACTGCCAAGGAGAGGCAACAAGCAGAAGAGATTTTTTGGGCCAGGGTTAGTTAGTTAGTTGGTCTCTCATTTGCCAGAGAACACCAAGATTGGCAAATTCGCCACTGTGCTCTTCACAGATGAAAGCAGGTTCACACTGAGCACATGTCACAGACATGACAGAGTCTGGAGATGCCGTGGAGAATGTTCTGCTGCCTGCAACTTTCTCCAGCATGAATGGTTTGGCAGTGGGTCAGAAATGGTGTGGGGTGGCATTTTTTTGGAGCGCCGCCCAGCCCTCCATGGGCTCGCCAGACTGCCATTAGGTACCGTGATGAGATCCTCAGACCCCTTGTGAGACCATATGCAGGTGCGGTTGGCCTTGGGTTCCTCCCAATTCCAGACAATGATAGACCTCATGTGGCTGGAGTGTGTCAACAGTTCCTGCAAGACGAAGGCATTGATGCTATGGACTGGCCGGTTAACCAGACCTGAATCCACACATCACATCTGGGACATTATGTCTCACTCCATCCACCAACGCCGCGTTGCACCACAGATTATTCAGGAGTTGGCGGATGCTTTAGTCCAGGTCTTGGAGGATTCATTCAGATCTAGGATTATTATTTTAGTGTTCCTTTTATTTTTTTGAGCAGTGTATATATATATATATATATATATATGTATGTACAGTAAAGGGAAAGAGAGAGAGAGACAGAGAGAGACTAATATGTGGCCACAGAATTAGATAGAACGCATCTAAAGAAATGGAGCAGTGGACAACAATTCTAACCAGATCCACACTCAAGAATAATGAACTTTAAACAGTATCCGTTCTAGTCAGTGAGGGAGTTTTCCATGGACTGTCATATAAACAAACATTTTTAGGTGAGCTAATAAGTAGCCAACTATCTTGCCTATCAGTAGTCAAATGTACGTTTTCACACGTCTTACTTTTTTAGCTCTTTTTATTCTTTATTTTCTTTCTGTGCCAGTCATTGCAAGTCCTCTATGTTGAATCAAGAATAATATGTCACGTTGCTGTACATGTGAGTACAAAATCATAGTTAAATTCCGGGCAAATGATGATGTGTAGACAAAATTCTGAGTTTAAATAGATTCACAAAGCAAAGAGATTCAGTCTTATTAGGCCGCATGGCTAAAGCTATGAGCTTAAAACCTTGCAAAGAGACCCTGTCAACATTTACGAAAGTAGACTGTAGTTTTGCACAAATGTAGTACTACTATGACAGTATGACAAGCTGTAATTTGCTGTCAGAGGTGCAGGCTGAAGTTTTATGCTTTAACAGCTTATTTTTAAAAAGATAAGTCATAATTTTCCAATGAAGTTTAACAGGTAATTTTCTCCTAAAAATAGTACTATAATAATAGTCAACCAGAATTAATTAAACCAGTCTCTCTTGTTATGAGATCCCTTAATATCAATATTTTGGATGTGTCACATTGGCTTGACGATATGTATGCCAAAATGTTGCAACATTTATCTTCTCCTACTGCATTTTAGTCCAGAAGAACTTATTGTGTTTAATTATTATTGGGATTAATAAATGATCAAAACTACCATAAAGTATTGAAGGAAGAGGTCCTTTATGTTAAATTTATATTAAAACAAGAACAGATATCATGAAGTAATTTTTTCCTGTATCGTTGATTTAGTGCAGCTATTTTAGTGTCCAGACCTGACCAGGCTAGTGACGCTATTGTCATCTAAAATAGATTCAGCACTGCATATCGATGAGATCATGACTATCCAGATTTTTGTGTTAACACAAAACATTCATCTCACAAGAAAATAGTCGTAAATCTATTTTGATTTACAGCCGCCCCACATCCCAGATGACCAGCCTTGTTCACTTATAGCTGCCAATCATCTGTTCCTTAGTGCCTCTAATCTGCCTTCTCATCAGGTCTTCAAGAGAGATCACACTCTGTTTTTAATTGACCCGATGCGTCAGCATATCATGAGCAATGAGGCAGAGCTCCCAAATGCTTGCCAAAGCTTGGCACAGGGCCAGAAGATGTTATTTTACTCAAGTCAGAGCACAGAAATGAACTTAACAGTTTTAATTCCCACTTTCAAAACCCTTGGACTAACTCAGTCATCTTCACATCTCTTGGCATTCAGCAGCTGTGCTTTATCCTCTGAGCTCTTGACCCCAAATAGATGCCACTCTTCTCCTGTTGACTATTCAATTGTCCAATGGAGAGGAATGAGAGTGTGATTAGTTCGGTTCTCTTGGTTTGGACCAAAAAAGAAAATAAGCCACTACATTTCGTGTTCACACAATTTAAAATTGAAAATAGGCCTAATGAAAACACATAAATATGTGGTCGTTCTCAAGCATAATGGGCTTTCCTTGCTTTTAATGCTTAGACAGTTTAAACTGCACACTTCTGCAGATCAGTCCAGCTCTGATACGACACTGAAACTGTTTGTGGCCACCAGTGGCGATTTCTTTAAGACTGCAAGGGAAGCTCAGCTTCCCCTATAATGTCACAAAAATAATGGTCAAATGATGTACTATTGTATTAACATTTTATTGACAAAAAATGCGTTAGAAAACGTTTATCTCAAAGACGAGTTCGTTCAGAATCAGTTAGATATAGCA
>JAUMHG010000033.1:5723455-5763410 GCA_032359395.1 Enteromius anoplus | reverse complement strand
CGCGTCTTTGCATTGACTTAACATGTAATTCACTCGCGCTAGACGCTTCATTCGCGTCCGGTGTGAACGCACCTTTATTATTCAACCATGCCAATAAAATAAATTCTAATACAACTATAAATGGCATAAGCACAAAAAACAATTAAGCCTAAAATTAAAACTTTAAATATATATAAAAAAGACCATTTAACCCAAGGATTCTAAAATAATTATTAGTTACTGTCAAGAAGATAATTGCAGACATCAAATCAAGAATGTAACAAGAAAACCAAAATTTGCAGCATTATTTATCATGATTTCTGCTTGCCTATGAGTGTGTGTGTATGTGTGTGTGTGTGTGTGTGTGTGTGTGTGTCGGGGGGTTCCCGTCGTAGATATTTACCAGAGCAGCTCCTTCTGTAAGAGTGGTAGTTGAGTTCTCTCCTTCAGCCACTTTTCTCCTTGGAGGGTATCCTGGGTATAAAGCCAACTCCGGTCATTAGAGCACGGGGCATCTACAAGCACCTGACACAGAGGGATGGAGCAACGCACACAGACAAACACACATCAGAGAACAGGCTCTAACTCTGCAGGGAGGAAAAAAACAGTGAAGGGGAATATTTCATGTTCACCTGAGGGACGGTGAACATAACACAAAGAGGAAAGCAGAAGGACAGCAGGGACCTGCCGGTATGGGCCTCATTAGCTCTTTAAAAGAACCAACACACTCACACCGTCCTCTGTGAAAGCAGCTGAACAAATGAGAGAGCGGCTGAAGTCGAGAGAGAGAGAGACAGTGGAAACACTACACACACCTGGGGCTAATAATCACAAAACGCACCTGAGCTAGAATCTTCTACAGTGGTTAAACAAACAACCAACGCAAACAGAAAGAATCTCCCTGAAAGATTCAGCTGAGGAATAGACAGGACTGAATAAAAAAAAAGGAGCCCTGCTTTCTGGAATGGAACTCTCTTAGGAAACCCTGCAGTCCCTTTCCCACCAAACCCATCGTTCCTTGCTCTAGCTAAGCTCGTCTTTCTTGGCTTCCTTTGAGACTACCCTCTCCTCATTAGAACTGGCTGAGAATGCCTTGTCAAGCTGACAATTGAGCTCCACTGTTTTTCTCCCTGCCAGCTTTGTATTAGAGCCTCTTAATTCCCTCTCTTAGCTCTACTGCCTGTCTGGCTAAAAGAACGCCGGGGGGCACTCAGGAGACTGACATCACTAAAGGACATGATGGTGTAGAAAGACCCCCGTGGGCCTGACAATGTGATCTAGGAACGGCGGCACGTTTAAGAGGAAGAGCCCGAACCTGTTACCCTCATCTAAGTGCCAGAGCTGATAAAGTGATTCGATTATGGGCGTCTGAGACATATTCATTTGACATTTTGGGGAACAGGTTTTCATCATCAGCTTGGATGCGTACCTGTGTCCCCACCATCGAGGGTCCCGGGGAACTTAACCATCTGCCCAATGTGAATGGAGGTCAGTGAAAGTAAAACAACAACACTGCCACCTTCTGGTGGGATGGGTTCATCACAGGTATGTGCGGCTGTGCTGTATTCAATGAATTACCAAAAACATTGCATTAATTATGGTTAAAATGATAAAAAAGTAAAAAGTATTTATACATTTAATTCACAGCAGTTTTTTTGTTTAAATGAGCATTATAGCTGGAAAAAAACAAAAACCTTAATGTTACAAACTACTAAAATAAATTTTAATACAACTATAAATGTCATAAGCACACAAAAAAAAAAAAAGCTTAAAATTAAAACTTGAAATATATTTATTAAAAAAAAGATAATTTAACTGCAGGATTTTAAAATAATTATTAGTATAATTATTTTGAAAAAAAAAAAATTAACATTGAACATTAATGGCAGTAAAACACAGATGTGTTTTATTCATTTTCACACAAATTATGATTGCAGGGGCAGAACAATTGACTAACATAGACTATATACTATACACAACACCATGTTTTGACCTCAAAACAATTTTGCCGTAGTCCAAGATTTTAAAAACTATTACATTTTGAAGCCTGCATCCCATAACTAGATTCATGATTCACTTTTCTAAAGCAGTAACTTGCTCAGTAGCACACCTGGTAAACACTTCAATTGCGATTAAATCCAATGAACCATAAGTCCCAGCAAAAAAAGCTCAAAGATGTAACAGGCATCCCAAGTTCATATCCTTGCTCGAAGATCTTTCCCCTATCCTGCCTCTCTCTTTCTCTCTCCAGCTTCGCTTCCTGTCTGTTCTCCACTGTTGTCTCTTAATAAAAAGTGATTATAATAATAAAATCACTCAAACACTTTTAAAAGTAAGATAATGGTATTTTTATCTCATGTTTGCTTTTATATTCTCACTATCAGGTTTGATTATATTTAGTGAAGGTGGTACATTAAATTCAAATGTTGCAGGGCTTTAGCCTTTTAGTGCCACTCACCAACTACGGTGCTACAGACAACATGACACGTTGCCAGAATCCTGTTCATACATTTCAGATTAAACAAATATGCCGGACAGTTCTCTTTGTAAGTGTTGAGAAACATGCAAGAAGCAACAACATATTGATGTATTTTACAAAAATCTCGCCACAGGGATGCTTCCAAAAAAAAGAAAAGAAAAAGTTAACCTCTTTTACCAATGCATTCACTCTGAGCTGCTTTCATTTAAAACCCTCACAACACCTCCTGTCACATTGTGTATTCGTTTACCTTTCTGCTCAGTGGCCCAACACTTTTCTCGCCGCCGAAAAAAAGGATAATACTCAGTCAGCAGTATCTGGGAACCTTAAAAGCGCCATATTCACCGCTTGATTGGCATGTTTGGCCTGGAGGGCTGCAAGTGACCTGCCTAGTGTCTCGTCACCTCATGATGAGTGGGAAAAAAATGCGAACATATGCAGCTTTGCCTTCAAATGACTGAGTGTGCAGAAAACCTCTATTCCACCTTGCAGGTTTTTGGTTGCTTTGAGATGGAAAGTAAGGGCTTGCACTAACAGTTGCGCCAACAGTGATAAATGAGGGAGTTTGGAGGCACCATCGCTATTGATGAAGAGTGTCACTTTGACATTCACAAACAAGCAGGTTTTTTTCTTTCCCAAAACACTTAGATGGATGACATTCAGTAGAGGTCAATTCAGTGAATTTAGCTTCTGGAGTTAAAGGAATAGAAACAAACGTTAAGTAATGATTTCTGTTATGAAGAAGTCATTTGATGATTCGTTCTGTGTAAATATCAGCACTTAAAATAGCCAAATGATAGCTTGAAGCTTGTAATTTTGATGGCTCCGACAGGTGAGTTGAGGTTAAGAGTGGTACCTTGTCGTAAATCCCTGGCCGCATGCTCCCAATGCTCCGGCCATCCAGGTGAGTCACTGAAAGCAGATGTCGTAGCGTAGGAGGAACATATGACTCCAGAGTCTTCAGTAGCCAATCATGTCTGTGCTGATCCACTTCATTACAGTGCAGGAGCCCTAAGAGTTCAATTTACCAACAGAAAAAGAGGAAAACAGTCATTTACATGAAAAAAAGGTCATTTAATGAAAATATACTTGGAAATGTACTTTGAGTTTTAAAAATGAACAGTCATCAAATGTGATATTGGCACTTAATTTCATGACTAATATTTCATAATAAGTTATTCAAATGGACTACACTTGAAATCTTTAGAGGTTTAGGGGTAGGTTCAGGGGAAGCACCTAGTTATCACCCAGTTATTGTAATTACTATAATAAGTACCTAATATGTACATGAGAAACAGGACTGTAAAATAAAGTGCTAACAACATTCAAGAAAAGGACATAATATAATGTTTTTGAAAAATGTATTCGATATATATGAACAAGGTTTCGAGCTCAGACACGTCTCGGTCACGTATGTAACCCCAGCTCCCTGTCTGTCAGTCACTACGAGCAATGTCGTGACGACAGAATGGGGTCTTGCCTAGAGCCCTGATTCGCTCTGCTTAAGAGAAAACACCAATGAAAATTGGCAAGTGGTTAAACAATCCTGAGCCACTCCCCTTCATCTGGGAATAAAGAGGCGACAGGTGCAACCACTCATCAGATTTAGCTTTGGTAGAGATAGAGTTTATCCCTGCTGCTTTGAAGTGCAGCAATAAAGAGGAAGCTGAAGCAGAAGTTGCTCTCTGTGGTGTTGCCGACACAATCAGCAGTTACCCTGTCATGCGAATCCCAATTTCAGCAATTTCACACGGTCGTTTCGCATCTTTTTTTTTTTTTTAATTTTCGGCCATGTCCTCTTAACCACAATCTTTGAGTTGAGCCAATTTCTTTCCGTGTGTTGGGTAACAGGTAATTGGCAGGAAGAACTGGCAGGTGTCACGCTTGCTGTGCCATTCCCCCTCACAGGGGTGCCGTTTACTCTTCCAGTAAGTTCCCCAGGTGGTGAACCCTGGTAGAGATTCTTATAGCATCCTCGGCAGTCAAACTGGGCGGAGCAGTTGACGCCAGGCTCAGTATCGGTGTGCAGCTCCTGTACTGGGATAGACGTCCATATAGTTGATTCCCTGTGGGTAATCCTATATGTGTACCCTCTAAGTTAAGGTTTCCCTTGTTAAATCTGTGTCTTCCCTTGATTGAGCACTCTATCCATCTCTACTGCCAGTCGTTCCTCTCCTTCCCTGGATGGGAGCTGCCTTAGAGACAAGATCGTATGTTTTACTGCCCCACTTCGGGTAAGTCCATACTAGGGTTTCACATGTCACCTCCCACTGGTAGGATGTGCGCCCTATTCAGAAGGTCCGCTTACCCACTGTCTTGCCAGACTGTACAACAAATACAAGAGGTTGCAGCCCCACTTGTGGAAGGTTGAAATCCCTTCAGGAAGTAGAAAATTGCTTCTTCAGCAACAACAGTTCTGGCCTCTCCGGCAGCAGTGTACTCACTCTGCTCCCTACGGGTATCAAAGTCAGTGAATCTGTAACTGGGACAGTTACAACCTTTGCATAACAATTGTCTGACACGTGCCGCTTGTCAACATTTGTAGTGCTACAAGGTTGTGGCGTTTTCCCATTGGATACCAGTCTGTAGGCAAAACATAACTCGTAGTCCCTGACAGACAGGGAACGTCTCGGTTTGTAACCCTCGCTCCCTGATGGAGGGAACAGTCAGAGACGTTATGTCCCCTTGCCACGACCTCGAACCCTTGCTGAAAGCTGGGACTCATTCTCGGCTCCTAAGCAAATCTGATGAGTGGTTGCACCTGTTGCCTCTTTAAACCTGGATGAAGGGGAGTGGCTCAGAATTGTTTAACTACTTGCCAATTTTCATTGGCGTTTTCTCCTAAGCAAATCAGGGGTCTATGCAAGACCCCAGTCTGTTGTCATGACATAACGTCTCCGTTCCCTCCATCAGGGAGCAAGGGTTACCTCACTCCTGTTGGCATCCTTTGGGAATGTTGTTAGCACTTTATTTTACAGTCCTGTTTCTCATGTACATATTAGCTTGCAAAAAAATAAAGTGCAACCACCTCAATCACAGATTTACATACATGACTTATGCCTTAGTCCTTAGTATTTTATTGACTGTTCTAGACTAGGTTTGGAACTTACCAGGACTGGCTGTCTGTAATATAGCCAAACTTTTCCCCCCAGGAGCTGCACAAAGATCAAGCACATGCTCCCCTTCCTTCACATTCAAACTCAGTACTGGGAGAAGAGAGGCTGCGTTTAGAAGGTAGTACTGTTTCAACCAGCCAGGGTGGTGGCTTTGGGTAGGAATTCGAACTGGATCTCTGTGAATAAAACACTGCAGGGGGATGGGTGCTGTTTGGTAATGGGATTCAGGATGCGTCTGTGGAAGGAGGTTTGTGTATCCAAGCTCTGTGAGGCACTGCTTGAGGTTTGTAAGGTCACTGAAGCGATTAAGCAGTACACCATACTGCCACGAGAGTGGATTCAAAAGCACATCCCTGAAAACATCAAACATTTATGTTGTGCAGACTAGTTCTGAGATCGTTTAATATAATGCACTAAATGATCAAATCAAATACTACATTTCCAGACAGCTAATATTTACCAAAAAAGGACTGTAATGCCATACATGTAATAGCATACATTCATGAAAACATGCTTTAAAAAAAATCTAATTTCCCACCTTGCACTACTCCACTGTTCTCCAAGCTCTTCACTGTACTGTGCATCAAAATGCTTCAGTACAGTCTTACAAACCTGCTTCTGAGGTTTAGATTTGCACTGTGCTTCAAGCTGTTAAAACAGGTTAACTCATTTAATTAATTACAAATATTGTTTTACAAAAATAATACTTAGATATATAAATTAAACAGATAATATAAGTATGTCTAAGTATTTATATCATGTACAGCAATTAAACGAAATTAAAAATTAAAATACATTACAAATGTTGACAAATATCTAACGATCCTAATAAAAAATTAAAAGGCAATTTGTAACAGTTATAGCATGTAACAGCATATTTTCAGTATTAATATAAACCGCTCACTGTGTCAGTGACTGTGCATTGACCATGAGCTTGACACAAGGAGGGTAGAACACGCTCCAAAGACTTGGAAAATTCCTTAATGCAGCATAATTTTGTAGAAAACATCGATATTGGTATACCGATGTGTCTCCGTTTATTTATTGCTCCCCGGTCCGCCTTCTTATTGGGTTCCCCCAGAAACGTGGATTATGATAGTTGTTCCGTTTTTCTGTGCTTACAGTCGGTTTTCGATTACCGATTCGTATTCGTTTTTATTTCGTCGGCTAAATATAAGGTAAATTAGGAGCTGTTACTTTTTGCAAAGGTGTTTGTTAGTTTACTTAGGCTAACTTTAATTATTATTATTATTATTGAAAAGTGTTTAAAAAATGTGTTTTCTAGTCGGTCACAACTGTGACCTGTGGGAAAACGTGTATACTGAACTAACAAAGTATTTCTCCAGTAATAAAAATTGTTACATATGTTAGCCCAGCTATTTTAAACTGTTAGATCATATTCTATGGTTCCTATCGTGCATAAAAAACCTACAACATTGATAGGAATACTGAGATAAAAGACCAATTAAGTTTTCTTTGTTCGTTCGTTTGTTTGTTTTTTGCAAGATATATATTTACAATTTGTATATTTTCTATTAACAACAACAACTTTATTCAACAATTTCGGCACTGTAGGGTCACGAAGTGCCATTTTGGAGAGTAACGCTGCACAAAATAGCATGCACTCTCCGAAGTGCCAAATTTGTTGTTATTTTTGTTTTGTTTCTTTAAATGGGACAGTCACAAGCCTCCCAGATTTCATTCAAAATGTCTTAAATTGTGTTCCCAAGACAAAAAAAAACTGATTAAATAAGTAATTAATGACAAATTTTCATTTTGGGGCGGAGTAACTCTTAAAGCATATAATGACATGTACTTTCCTTTCAAATCCGTGAAATTTCACAGGTAAGCTCTGCTGTACTCTTTTGTCTGTTACAAAAGGGCTGTCAAAGCCAAAATCAACTGAGCAATCGAATATGCCATGAGGGCATATCAAATCCTGGTCCTTTCTCGTTCCCTCCCATTTCTCTTTTACTCACTTTCTGCCATATCTCTAATGTCCTGCAAAATGCAAAAAAAATATATAAATCTCCAAACCTCTCCAAAAGTGTAAGAAACAAGCTTTGTTTTGAATTTTTCAATCACTCATGCAAAAGTTAAATGTAAGCATCATTTCATGATCAAACCATTATACCGTGATGCAATTACAGCATCGACCAGCAGAGGGTGCTGCTAATGTGTGTTAAGTGAGAATGACCATAAAATAGTACTTTTTATTTTTTTTTTATTTGACATTCATATCGAGTGTAAACTGGGTACAAAAGGCGCAGGTTTCCGAAAGCAGAGCATCAAATAAATATTAGTGTGTTGGGTAAAATACAAAACAAAACATCAAACAAATGTGAAATATAAAAATGGCATCAGCATCAAATAAATATGAAAGCTTTTACAATACTTGACATCATATATTAAAATACGTATATACGATGTTAAGTATTGTTACATTAACAGTAAATCATGAAATAACTAACTCATCATCTTTCAGAAGATGGCAACCGTTTTCCTTCCTGATAAAGCAAAGTGTACCATACGTGAGAAAACAACGCAGTTTCAGACTCAATAATGGGCTTGCACAACCCTTTTCCATCGCGTTCAAAAGTTCACTTTCTCACAACCACTGTATCTGTTGCTGGTGCTATTTGGGAGTATGAATGTCATTCTCAAAATTAAGACAGTGTAGTGTATAACCCTATAAATGCTGCTGAAAAAAAAGACCATCTGATATTTAAAAGGCAAACTGTGTCACAATCAACTGCACATTATATAAGAGTTATATAAGATATGCATGTAGACCATAAAAACATGTTTGTACAATTTCAAGTACACAAATTTAAACTCATATGTATTTACATACATTTTAAATTCTCTTAAAAAATAGGTCTGTGATATATTTTTGACAAAGAAGTCTCAATTGAGTTTCAAATGTCTGTTAATACTGATTTTAAGTGTTTTGATTAAAACAAGACAAACGGTTCCAAAGAAGTTAAAATGTGGAACCGAAATTTGAGCACATTATCTGAAAATAAATGTCCATGTCCCCCATCTCAATTAAACACAGCTTCTGCCGACCACAGGTCAATAGGTGCTGGAGGTCATGCGATCAGTCTGGGTTTGTCGATTGGGTATCAGTTCCTTGCTTCTGGGCAATTGCATCTGCGTAGTTTGCTACAATGCCCTTGCTTGAAGATAAGAACAAAACAATACTTTGATTGGTTGGGACCCTTGAGAATTGTAAACCAGTCAGGGGTGGGGGGGGAGCAGAGGTAGTGTTAGGAAATTACATCATGAGTATCGCTGTTCGGCCTCTGCCTAATTGCTACAGGTGGGAGAGGTTTGCCATAGAAATCTGTCAATGAAAGAAAGTCATGGGGAAAACAAAAGATTAGGGTCAGCAATGTCCTTTTTTTTTGTAAACAAGAATCAGCTAACTAAGATTTCACTACATCATTAAAAGTCACAGCTCCAAATGCCACACTGCCTGGTTTAACATTCAGAAGAGGACACAGACCATTACATGCAGCATTCAGAATGTTCAAAATGCTTCCTGTAAGCATCAGGAATCAAATAACACACATTAGTCACAGTGCAGTAAGAGAGGTGTTAAGGAGATTGTGCTAGGTAGCATTTATTAGGCACAATATCAAGCTGGATGGTTGTGGTATTTCTGTTGACAGATGATTGTGTAGGAAGGATGTGGAGGCTTTCTGTGTGGATGGAGAGGGGGGGGGGGAAAGCTTTAAGAACAGAATTATGGGAGATGATAAGATGGTTAGGAAACAGAATGGGGGGAAAAAAGAACGTTAGAGACGTGCATGCTTGTCGACATGCCGGACAGGGAACAGACGCAATGAACCAGCAATTACCAGAATGTCTTGAATCTCCAAGAGGCTCAAGTTTGGGGAGCCTAGAGGCTTTAGGAGTAGCCCATCCAACTAAAACAGAAAAAAGTGGGGTTAGCTGTTAAGAGTCATTAATATTGAGCAGCAAATGAACAAACTAGGACAAATCAGTGGTTAAAAAATGAGTCATTTTGCAAACATGACTGTTTTCACTGGCTTTCGTGTCTTGTGCTAAAGAAGAAATACACCTCTGCAATGTGTTTACAGTAAGCCTGCCGTTTACTATACTGTGTAATAAATTGATCTGATCAATTAGGTTAAATTAAAAATGACAATTCTGTCATTAATTACTCACCCTCATGTCGTTCCAAACCTGTAAGACCTTTGTTATGAAACACAAATTAAGATTTTTTTTTTTTTTATGAATTCTGAGATGTTACAGCTACGTTACCCTTATAATGGCGCAAGGGTGAAGCAGAGGAAACATTGTTGCATGAAGGTGTTATTTTTTGTTTTCTTTGCACAGAAAAAGTATCCTCTTAGCTTTGTAAAATTACAGTTGTAGCACTGATGTCACATGCATTATTTGAACTATGCCCTTAATAGAATGTCAGAGAGCCCTTGAAATTCAACAAAACATGTCTTAATTTGTTATTCCGAAGATGAACAAATGTCTTACAGGTTTAGTTTTTGGGTGAACTAACCCTTTAGTAATATATCAGAAATAAAATGTAAATGTAGAATGTCCGACGGGAACACACACATTCCCTGGTCTGAACATAACAGTGTTTTACTATGCTTTCCTGTAGTTACGTTAAAGCTACACTATGTAACTTTTAAGGCTTAAATAATAAAATGACAGGTTCCTGCTGAAGAATTTGGCTGTGCTCCTCAGCACAGATCAATGTGTTTTGAGGCACCGGTGTACATATGGATGCAGGTCATCTTATCAGTATACAAATAAACAATTACATGAACCACAGCTAGAGCTGCTTTTCTCTGTGTACACATTTGACATGACTTGCACAGGTGAATGATGCATGTACACATGGTGTGTACAATTTTGCACAAAGCATGTATTGCAAACCATGAGGCATTCATGTGCAGTATTTCACATTTAAATACAGCAACATGCCTGGAACAAGGATTAGTTGTTTTACAAAATGGAAATATTTTCATGATTAGAACAGTAGTATTATATTAACATATTACATAACATGTAAGGTATGCCTTGACAAAAACCTCTCAAAAACACTGGGCGTAAGCACTTTGTAGAAGCAGTTGGCATGGCAACGAGGCCACATGATACTGCATTCTCATAGTGTCATAGTTCTTTGAGGTGTTTAATGTAAAGTGCTTCTGTGTCTGGTGTTGTACTTTTCTTCTGAAGCCCAGCCCTTGGTTCCAACTTTTTTCAACTGTGTGTTTGTGTGTGTGTGTGTGTGTGTGTATTTTCAAGAGGATGCTTATTCCTATCGTAAATGGACATCACTAATAAATCCTCAGTGTAAAAGTGTTGTACATTAAAATGGTAGAGATTTCACCAATAAGTTGTTTACTGTTTATGCATGAGAATCATCTTGCAAAAGACACATTACTACCTGGTAAAGGAGGAGGGGTTGGGCTTTTTGGTGCTGCTTCTTCCACTCTGAGAGGGTCGACTCTGTGCTTACGTTTCAATCGTAATTTCGTCGTTTTCTTTTTGTTCTGGTCCACTGCTCCTGATCAAAAGTGACAGACACTGAAATCACTTCAGCCACTTCAAGAAATAGCAAAGGTAAAATAGTTCTTCATGGTGGAATTACTAAAATAATAATACTTAAATAAAACTTTATCCACTTATTACTCTTGGCACAATGGAGCCGTTTTGAGGAATAAAATATACTACCTGATTCTATGCTCTCTGGGGTCTGTCTCTCGCTCTCTTCATCCTCCCCCTCTTCCTCTTCATCCTCATCTTGAAGCACTGTCTGTTCTTGCACAGTGCCCAGCTGGCCATTTTCTCTCCGTCTTTGCATCTCTTTTTCTTTGTTTAGTTTGTCTTCATTCTGGGATTTTTATATGAATTCAGTATTTGCATCTTAATGATTTTTCCAGCTTGCATTTAAAAAAAAACACTGTGATAACTAACCTCATTAACAACATTGTTTATTGGCTGGAAAGGATTGGGCATGTCGACATAATCCAGATCTTCTTCTTTCAGATTCCGTCCTTCTCGCTCTGCTTCTTCTCGCTCCTGTCTATCTCTGTTAGTAAAAAACATTTTATCAAACTGTTGTTTGCATTTAGAACACTTTAAAAGTAACAATGAAAATGGAAGTAGACATAGCTATTTTCTTCAATATTGTAATGTGAAATAGATAATACAAAACAATTAATAAATTGTTATGAGGCAGAGCTACTAGTATCATCAGCATTTAAAATGGGTGTTCCCCAGGGTTCTGTTCTGAGTCCATTTTCCATTTTATACACACAACTACGTGGCCTTTAAACTCCATCTTGAATTTTGATGTTTATTAGTGCTGGGGGGTTTGACTAAAACTCTTTATGTTTTGGTCAGACCAATTAAGTATATACTGTTTGTGTACTTCAGGCTGGTTTATTGTTTGAACCGGTACATCACCCAGAATTAATGTTGATACAGTTGGGCCCGATTGCTATGAGCAATGCAATTCTTTTTAATAAAATGCCAGCAAGAAGGCATTTTGAGATGTGAGCATGCAGTCTATTGATCGAGGGGCAGGTTTTAAGCAGACTAAAAGAATCGAGAAGTCAGGCATATGCCTCCAGAAAGAAATCTGTCACCTTCACAGGAAGATCAAGTTTTGATTAAACATTACGACAAACAAACAAACAATACATAAAAATATACATGGATGAATCATTGACAATAAGATCCATTTAATACAAAATATTAAATAATTTCAGAACTAGATTACATTACATTTTCAATGACTATGCCACTAACTTCATTCACTCCTGACAAATCTGGAAAAGAGGTATCAGCATGACAATCTGAGTGAAAGGTCATCAACCCACTGACCTCTCCTCTCTAATCCGCCGGACTCTCTCGGCTCTTTCCTTCTTGTCTTGTTCTTCTTGAGTCTTCTGCTCAGCTGTATCTCTTTGTACACGCTCTGAAATTGCCTCGTAGTCCTTGGCAATGTTATTTAATAGCCAATTAAGGCCATTTTTGATGGATTTGTCAACCTTCTTACCATAACCCAGCACTGCAGAACAGGGTTCCTGAGAGAAGAGGAAACAATGTTTAGCTCAGTTTTATATGATTGGTTTGCAACATCGCTGCCAAGAGATGTTTTGAAATGTAATTTGAACCTTTTAACCGCAAACAACAAATAAATGAAGACTTAGGATTTGTAATTAAAAACTCAAACCAGACAGATAAACATCAACTGAAATGTGAACTCACAATCTGACAGAGGCATTTATTCTCATTGACAAGCTTCTCCAATGACAGGGTCTCAATGATATCTGCTTCAGCCAATGCCCCATCTCGGTCCTGTTTATTAGCCAGTCTGCAAGCCAATCAGAACAAGGATAGAGCTGGTCACTAGGTGTGTGGGTCATTTGGTAAGCTGTCACAAACAAATGACTTAAGGTCTGCACTTGAAGTGGACTGTAATTAGCCTTGTGTTAAAGAGCAGCCTTGACTTATTGGCACACTTAACAAGCTATATTTAGTCAAGGACTTCATCTGCTGCCCACTCCTTCAGTTAATTAGACCCACTGCAGCTTGTCTAATGCCCCGACAGATATACAGATGATGTATTGCACATTTATTGCAGACCGCCCTGTTCCACTTGGACTAGAGGCAGACATAATGTGAGGATACTCTTCACTGATTACAGCTTGACATTCATCAAAGCCTCCAGGCTTATCAGCAAACTCAAGGTCTTGGCTCTAAACTCTTTCATATTTCTGACAAGCAGGCAATGTTGGTGAAGGGGGGCTGTGAACATCATCAACAGCCATTTAAAAATGGGTGTTCCCCAGGGTTCTGTTCTGAGCCCATTTCTATTCTCTATTTTACAAACAGTCCTGTGGTTTTATGGAGTTCCAACTTCATCATGGTTTTTGCTGACATGGTTTTGGTTGGACTATGGCTATTTTCATATTTCTATGTTAAAGCTGTGTCTTAAGCAGTGGCCTGACAACCTAGCAGTTACCAAAAAGGTAACGAGTCTTAATTTTTGGGTTCAAATTAGGCCAATCTACATTTTTTATGTAACTGACTTGAAAAATAATGACAAAAAGAAACTTGATGATTAACTTGTATGACTAGCCTAAACATTTTATGCAACTGGCCACAGATTGTTAAGAGTGATGAAATAGTAAAGATTCCAGCATGGTGTTGGTATAATTACCAAACACCAACAAGAACAAGGACCCAATTGAAGGTTTCACATGAACTGCAGACGGCTTGTTTAGAAAGCACATCAACAGGTATATTATCTCAGGCACCAGTGGAAATTGAGGATCTGCCCCCAAGTGCTGAGATCTTTTTACAGGTGTACCACTAAAATCATTTTGTCAAGTAGTAGGCCTATTATTTCCTGTTCGGAATACAAACTGTCAAGGCACAGGGTGGTGTAGTAAGATAAATGTATAAACAAAGATGGGTCTTCAGGTAGGTCAGGTGGAATAGGACTAAATATAAAAACAAATAATTAAAGATCTCAGCTACGGATGGGTACCGAAACTCGGTACTGGTGCTAAATTATAAAAGACCGAAGTATCGATAAGCTCTGACATTAACAGTTCTGCTATCAGTACTGCAAAAAAAAAATACATTTCCTATTTATTGCTAAATAATTATTACCTAACATATTTTAACCTTTTCTTATTTGCGATAATATTAAAGAAATTTGCCTGCACTTGTTATTACAGTGAGGTCAGTAAGTATTGGAACACCCTGTGATTTTGCAAGTTCTCTTACTTAGAAATCATGGAGGGGTCCACAATTTTCAGCATAGGTGCATATCCACTGTGAGAGACAGAATCTAAAAAGAAAAATCTGGAAAATCACACTGTAAGATTTTTTAACAATAAACAATTGTTAAAAAAGCTCTGTGTACAGCGGAACCTATGTGTGGTACAGACAGACCGACAGACAGACAGAGATTGCTAATAACAAGTGCAGGCACATTTATTTAATATTATCGCAAATTAGAAAAGGTTAAAATATGCTAGGTAGTAATTATTTAGCAATAAATAAGAAATTATTTTTTTTCATTACCGATAGCAGAACCGTTAATGTCAGAGCTTATCGATACTTTGGTCTTTTATAATTTACCGATTAAAAGATAATAGAAAACAGGGAAAATTAAGATATGAAGCAGATCTTACTTAAAAATACATTTTTAGTGATAAAATGCATTCACTTTATTTAGTGTACATACAAGAGGTTCCAAACTTTTATTAATTTAAATCCCAAACACAGTTAACTAATTAATCTGAATGTGGTCCCATAAAACAAAAATTAGCCAACGCTGATTGTTTAGCTGCATTTTATTGGTTAAAGCTGCAGTTAAAAACTGATAGTCCTCTTTTCCATTCTTTAACAGGAAAATGATTGTTTATTTATTTGTTTTACAATCTTTTTTTTTTTTTTTATATTTGCTCAAACATTGGTGTTTGTTAGGCTACAGGTTATTATTTTACATTTTAAAAAAATTGTGTTGTTAGTTCAGTTCTCAATTTTTTTTATTTTTTTATTTTTTTTTTATATAAAAACACAACAAAAAGTACTGATAAGAGTACCGTTACAGTACCGGATCCATAAGTGGTATCGATAAAAGTAGTAATACCGTTAAAACCTTAATTATACCAAACCCTAAACGTCATCCTTTTTCATTGCTTTCCCCCAGTGGTACATTTTTCAAGTATCTGTACTTTGCAGGAGTAGTTTTATTTTTAGCAACTTTTACTTTACTACATTCCTAAGCAAAGGATCATACTTTTTACGTCACTATATTTCATAAAACATATCGTTACTCATATATCACATGCTCCGAGATGCAGACGAGCGATTCATTAACAAACTGATTATTTTTAATGAACCTGTTCAATCGGTTCGCAAATCGCACCAAACGATTCATTCTCGAATTGGAATGATCCGATTGCAGCTGTTCTCAATTCGACAGCTCACTAATTCAAACGATCCGTTCAGAGCGAGTCTCCAGTGAACTGAACCACTGGCGCGCATGACTGATGATGCATAAAGTAAGTTACTAATGTCGAATTTTAGGATAAGTTACTTTAACTGAAAATCATATTTAGAGAAAAATTGTCAGTTTGTTACACTGCTATAAAGGGTGATCTATTTAAGCCCACTGAAATAAATGCAGACACATCAACAACAGTGGCTTCAGGTCAAAAAACTTTCATATTCCCTGCAGCTGTAACGTTAGCAGTTTTATTAAAATGCTACGCATTTAGCCCTACATCCCTACATCATATTGTTTATCAACGGTATAAGTTTTTTATATTGTTTGGATCAACTAGCCGAGTAGACAGATATAAATGTTTATTCATAACAATACTGAAAATAAGTAGGTTTAAATATTGTTTTCTGATACTAATTGTTGCAGTGTAAGCATCACAGTAAACATTAGTACATCATGCTCGTCAAAAATCCCAGGTATTTTGAGCAGTAAGATTATAAAAAAAAATATGTGCTATATAAAATTAAGTAGACTGTATAAAACTGCAAAATAAATCTATGAGTACTTTTTTACTTAAGTACATAAAAAACAAGTACTTTTGTACTTTCACTCGAGTAAAATTCAAAAAGGAGTACTTTTACAGGAGTATTATTTTATTGTATGTATCTGTACTTTTACTCTAGTCCTTGATTTGTGTTCTTCGTCCCCCTCTGCTTTCCCCTGTATATCCAAACACTTAACATGGTAAATAAACATAAGGTCGCCTATTTTAATTTTCACCTTTATTAATGCATATCTGAAAATTCAGCATTGCCGGCACAGGATTCAATTATATTTCAAAGTGTTGTAAAATACAATGTTATTTTTAAATTGTAAGAATATATATATATACTACTAATTTCATGCTTTTGTAGTAATGTAACAGTAGTGTAATATTAAGTCTAGACATTAAGTTACGTTCAACAGCAAGAATGTCATGTTTTGAACACTTACACTAATACAGGTTTGCCAGCAATTCGAGGGTGCCGGAGAACCTCAGCCATTGTGTCTCTGGTCTCCTGGATCCTTTGAACATCACTGGAGTCCACAACAAACACCACTCCATAAGACTCAGAGTAGTAGTTTTTCCAAATGCCGCGAATACGCTTTCCACCACCCAAGTCGAAGATTGTGACCTCAAACTTCCCCTGCTTCAGGTCCACCTTTGAGAAGCCCACTGTAGGTGCTACATCTAAAGGACTTTCTATGACAGTCACAGAAACATAGACCTTGTGAAATCGATTTTTTACCTACATAAAACCTACATAACCTACATAAAAAACACTACAAAAAAAATATTCCAAAAATATTAAGATGAAGATTTACCTCCCTGGATTCCTCTGACAGTAGCTGTTTTTCCAGCATTGTCCAGTCCAACCATTACTAATGTCACCTTCCTGCAAGAGCACAGATACAGCTTCATTTAATTGGTCGAGACAGTCCTAATAATAAACAAAAACTGTTTTTCTGTCAAACACTTGAGGTGCAGTCAGGTTAGAATGACACATTAAGGTCAATGACAAACAAGCGAGAACATGATAAAGAAAAAAACCTCAAGTGTAAAGTTCATAGAAACGTATACATAAACTATCTATTATATATATATATATATATATATATATATATATATGTGTGACTCATTTATTTATTTATTTTTTTTAATTAATAGTTTGTTTGATCACTTAAATTGAATTTCTTTTTAAAGATTTTCTTTTAATGATTTTTCACATTTTGATATAAGAACAAATTTACCACCCGAATATTTTTTTTTTCA
Source organism: Enteromius anoplus (assembly GCA_032359395.1). NCBI lineage: Eukaryota > Metazoa > Chordata > Actinopteri > Cypriniformes > Cyprinidae > Enteromius > Enteromius anoplus. Next base: position 5,745,999 of record JAUMHG010000033.1, on the reverse strand, counting down.
TTACATCCTCGAAAAAATATCAAAATTACTTTTAATACAGAAATTAAAAACATGAAAAATCACAAAAAAATTTGAATTTAATTGCACTCATTAATGAGTTTACTTTATACAGGCAGCTTTGAACTTTTTGACATTTAATAAAACTTGACATTAAGTTACGACCAGCAGTCAGCTAATACAAGCTAAGCCTGCATGGTAAAGCATCATCTCTTGACTGGCAAAAGCACACAGAGATGAAGCGGATGATTCAGCATACCGTTCCCAAAAAGACAAAGTAAATAATGTGGCCTTTTCCAACACTAATGACGTCAAAAATATTCAATATGTTCAATGAAAATCTGTCCAGGGCTGTAGAGTCACAGCTGTTTAAACTACAAGGCTTCCAGTGGAGGCTTAGAGGCATCTAAACATCTTCGGTGTAACACAAATATCCTAAATTGACATGGGATTTCTGCTCACCATTGTCAACCTATGCTTAATTGTTAAGAAGTGCCAGACGAACACAAAGGCCAGGCGGCATAAACAAACCCTGCAGTCACCACGGATGAACAAAACAGCTACCAACACACACACAAACAGATACTTAACTGCGGCATTTGCGCCGCAGGGACATCAAGCGCACTATCCAGGTGACAGTTCTCTGCAACCAGGAGGCCTTCATCAAGACTGGGAATAGTTCAAGATGACAGCTAGCTTTCCCTTGACTTCGGTTGTTATTGTCGATACACAAACACACGCAAACTTCTGTCTTTCCTGGCCTCTGGTCAGCTCTGTATCTGAGGGATTAGCTGGGGATTTGGACTTACCCAACATGATCAGTGAGAGGGGTGCTAAAGGACACGCTACGTTCAACCAATGAAATTAAGACAATAACTTAAAGACTTAGCCGTCACCTCTGGGCCCAGGAGCTGTCAGGGGAGAGTAACAGCCTCCATTATATCGCTGGGACTTTTAAGGCCTGACTTTTACACTTCAAAGTTCATACAGACTAATTCTTGGGTCTTATGATCAACCATCTGACCCAGATTTAAGCTTATCAAGCATCTTGCTTCAGGCACAGCAGGTGATGTGAGTATTTAGACATTACTTGGATTTAAGGCTATGTCTACTTGTGTGTCACGTTCAAACATGTACAGTGAAAGGTGCAGATAGGGCCATTAATCAACGCAGAGAGGAAATTCCAAAATTAAAATGACACCAGATCTAATGAATCCTCATGAGAATAGATGAGTGCTTTTGTCGCCAACATAACTGTTAACTTAAATTTGAAATACGGAAAACTTAAACACTGTTGGAAAATGTAAAAAAATGAAAAAATGAAAAAAAAAATTTTTTTATAAATATTGCTTTGAAAACTAGCTGATAAAGCAAGTTAAATGTAAAGCACTAAAATGATTAAAGCTTAAAGAAAAAAAATAAATATATAATAATAATAATAAATAAATAAATAAAAATGCCAAACTTAGATTTTAGTTTAAGATTTTTATTTAAACTTAAAATATAAACATATTAGAATTCAAAATATGAATAAATATTAACACTAGAAAATGGCAATATGGATGCAAGATTAAAATAAGACTGCAACATTAACTTTAATGTCTACTGTTTACAAGAGCAAGTATGATGCATCTATGCAAAATCTTACTGCTCTGCACAACAACAACAAGAAATTAGCTTAAAATTACTTTTCAAGGGATGTGTTAGCTAATTTATTCACAATAAAGTTTCAACTTCCACTAAAAAGAGAACAGAGCATTGGACTATTCTTTTAAAAGAAATGCCACTTCATATTTTCTATGCCATTGTTTCTGCGGTACATTAATTGTTGAATCATAATGGGGGAAAGTAGGCCTAGATATATTTATGGCCCAAGCACCACGATGTGAGGAATTGCTCCGTTTATTATTATTATTATTATTATTAAATTATTATTCTTCCGCCACGGAATGAATCGCATTTTTGAAGCCCTAAATATGCGCGAAAAGTCACAAAACTTTGCACACACCTCAAAAGGGGCAAAAATAGGCATCTGATATAGGTTTCAGAAATGGGTGTGACAAAATGGCTCAATAGCGCCACCTGTTTACATTCAAAGAAGTGCCCCTCCCTGGGATGTATAAAAATTGGTACACATATGTAAGACACAATTACCTACAAAAAATTCTAAATCCGAAAACCGGTTATTCTCATTTTTGTCATTTTCAGGTGTCATACTTTAACAAACTCCTCCCTGACATTTATTCAGATCAGCACCAAATTTGGTCAGTGTAAGCCTTTGTGAAAATAAATAGCGAAGATCTAGTGTTTTTGTTGAAGGGTGTGTCCGTGGGGGCCTGGTGAAATTTGATGTTTCACCAAGAAACAGGATGTTGTTATAACTCAGCCATACAATGTCAGATCTGACCCAAACGTCACATGTTTGATAAGACTCCTGGCTTGAGCAGACTGCTTGCCTATGTTCAGTTATAGTCATAGCGCCAACTGCTGACAGGAAGTGACATGTTTTACTCTGTAAGTAACTTTTCTTACAGATTTAATGACATGAACATTTACTTTGGTCAGTCGACTCTAAAGACCTTTGCGAAGGTAAACTTGCAAAGATCTTGAGTTTTCGCTAAAGGGCGTGTCTGTGGCGGCGTCACAAAGTTCAGTGTATCGCCATGGGAATAGAAGTTGTTGGATCTCAGCCATAAAATGTCAGATCAGCCCCAAACTCAACACATTTGATAAGAGTCCTGGCCTGAACACACCTGAACGCCAATATTTCATTTTAATCATAGCAGGAGGTGGTGAGTCTGTGTGCGAGGGCCCTTTCATTGCTGCTTGCAGTTTATTTATTATTATTTCAAAACAAGACAATAATCATTTCCAATTTTTTTTTCAAACAAAATTATGCTTTTTGAGAGTTACACTCTGCACCTCCCAATGCAATAAAACATTTTTTTTTTTTTAACTCAGTGACATAAAATATAAAGAGGACAGTCATATTAAGGGCATGACTACGCCAAAAGTGTGGATTTATTGGGACCACTGTACAAATACTGTATAGTGTAATGGCTCACTGACAGTTCTACTCAGAAACATGTTACTAAATTCTTTCACAGCCTCTTTGATACATCAGATGAAAGACACTTACCTTGCAGGTTCTCTCCATCGTTTTAACCAGTTGCAGCAGTTCGCCATCAGATTGAACATTTCACCCCAAGTGATTGAACTGGGATGTATTATTTCATGACAGCCGTTTTGGCTGATTATTGACGTTTGCTGACTGATTTTCTTTTCTTCGTGTTTTCAATCAGCCCGTTATCTGCTAGCACGCTTTTATTTGCCTATCCGAGTGATTCGTAAGGATTTGACTAACGTTACTGACATTTTGTTTTCTAGTAGAGAATAGGGACGAAATAAACTAAAAACGGTCAACCAATATACATCGTATAATTATCAGGCGGTCACTTAAAATACCAACCATGCTGTTTAGTTTCATTTTGCTGAAGGTTACTAACGTTGCCCGAATCAATGCAAAGCCTCACTGAAAGTTAGCTAATGGTTAGCTACATACGATCAACGAAACTGTTAAATTATATATCATGTCATTATGAAGAAAATGTCACTGATAGTGACTCTGTATAACGTTTTGAAACTGTCCCCGCAAATGCTTTACTTACAGTTACGCGGGGAAATAAAATGTATTGGCATAATGGTTAGCTCGCTAGTTGTCCGCTTTGTTTACCAAGCTGGATCTGGCTGCTATGGCTGCAGCCGCGATTACGTCGCGGCTCGGGGTTGCCAAGTGTTCAGAAATCGTATGGTATATAAAAATGACGATTGTTTTTCTTAAAATAATACAACTATTCTTTTAAGATTTTGGAATGTGCTTTACTCATATAGCTTATTTTACACAAGGGAGCTTAAAATGGTAAACAGCCCGGAAAAACATCAGTACAGAAAACGTTTATTTGGCAACCGCTATGATAAACTTGCTCTAACTGTGAGCAGCGCCTCTCGTGGACGGAGACACATCAAACTGTAGTTAATTTTTACCACATAAACTGTGAGAGGATAAAAACATCAGCAAGTGCTAACCATATACAGTCCTACGGCTGTTTACAATAAACCAACAAACACAATTCCCCTTCAAAGTTGTTTATTGATCAGGACAAAAAAAAGCTCTTGATGTATAAACCAGTCACCCAATCCAATCATATACTATTTAAACTCTTCAAACATTTACAGAAGATACAAAAAAAGAATAAATAAAGACTGTTACTGTTCATCAATGGAACAGCTATAAACATGCCTCTGTCTGAGACACAAATTAGTCCTCCCCTTGCAATTTTCTTGAGTTTAAGGAGAAGTCATTTAGAATATGTCATGATAATGTTCAATGAGGCTTTGTGGCACATATACACTCCTCCTTTAACAGGAGAATCTGCAGTCTTAAAGACTAGGCCTTTCCAGCAGCACCAGTTACAGGCCGACAGTTCTTTAGGCTTTCTCAACCGAAGTCAAAGTCCTTCATTTAAAGACTTGTTGTCTTTAATTCTTCCCAAGTGTCCACTGACTTAAACATAAGCAAGTTAATGACATTTGCAAAATATGCAACTAGAAACAATTTACAAAGGTTCACATATTAAGTCTTTTAAAAATAATAAAAGCATATTTAGAGTGTGCTTGCAATACTTAAGAGTGGCTGACTAGTTTCCATCCAGTACTTCTGCTCATAAAGCACAATGTAACATTGTCTTAAGTTAAACCTTTCATCAACCACCACCACAGAACAATTTTTTTTTGCTTTCTAGCAAAGGTATTCACCCTGGCCAGAAAGACAGACCAACTCATCTTTTAGTGTCATGGTCCTTGGTGGCCTCTAATATGCAGGAGAAGCAAAAAAATAATAATAAATAAATGAGAGAACAAGCTAAGCTCTGTGACAGGAAGTGAGGAGAGAGTCAAAAGCATCTGTTGTACATTTTATAGAAAGTCAAACATATGTTTTTTTTCTAGCAAAGATGACAATCAAGTAAAAAAATAGTCCTAAGTCTCAAAAGACCTCAGAAACAAAAATGACAATGTCAGATTTTTCTAAGAAGAATTAACAGACCTTCGCTCCGAAATAAAGCAGCAGATCGGTCACAGAAGGCTACAACGAGGGATCATTTCTGTCCCATGTAGTTCTCAATCTAGTTCCATTGCGAGGCGTTGACTAAGATGTTAAGCACACACGTAAGAATGCTGATTGCCCACAGCAGCATTTAGCAATTTTCTTCGTAAAAAGGCTTGCTTTGCTAAATTCAGGTGGCACCTGTTGAAAACAAAAACAAAGTATTCAACAAATTAAATGACTTGAGATTCATAATAATAACGATAAAAATAATAAAAGGTACGTACTTTCATCATCTGAATCAAAACCAAAGAGGGATGTGCATTTGTCCTTATGTGTCTGCAGCCCTTCCTCACTGTTGAAAGATTGAAAGCATCGAGGGCAGCGCTGCCTGGTAGGCAGTTTTTCTGGCTTTGACACAGAGCCTAGTACCTTCGAGCCCACCTGGGGTTCCTTCCAGCGTTTTGGCATGCTAATGTAAGATTCATCCAGATAGGCTGAGGGAAGAGGTCGAACGAATTGTTTAGTTACAGGTTTTCCTAAAGCCGCTGGATCCTGCTCTTTAATGACTGGATCTGAAGGTTTGGGAGGAACAACTTTGTCACCCTCGCCATGTCCATTAACAAGATTAGGGTTTTTGCTACTGTAGCTCACGGAACCTTTATTGAGGACCAAAGGTTTTCCATCATCATCTTGATTTCCAGGACCCTTCGAATTGGCTGTGCCCAGAATTGGTTGACCGACTGAAGAATTTGCTGGTACCTCCATATTATCTCCCTGGCTTTGAGGGGCTCCGTGTCCTGTTTGTTCAGATTCTTTGGGGAATGGGTTGTTTTCTGGACCCGGATCGGGTCGATAATGCGTTTTCTCATGCTTATACAGAAGCATACTGCTCTCAACTTGCATAGAGCAGCCAGGAAAACAGCACATCGCTTTTAAGGGATGATGGCCTAACATGTGTTCACTAAGCTCCATACGTGTTTGGTACCTCTCCTTGCAGCCGTAGTGGTTGCATGGGAACTTCAGCTCACCTCTGTGGCATATCACGTGGTCAAAAAAATGCTGAGGGTTGAATATCTTTCTGCAACAGAAGAGACATTTTTCCTTTCCAAAGTTGAAAAAAAACACAAGTGCCTTCTTGTCACCATGGTGGTGAGACAGCACATGTGAAAGGACGAGGATGGACTTTGCACTAAATGTACATATCTCCACAGGGCATCTGACATGTGTAGATGCTCCAGTTCTTTTTCCCTGGAATGGTGTGGAAGGCGTATTGGGTTTGAAGGGAGTCCCATTCTTATGCCCTATCGGATTGATTTCTTTCAATTCAATCTTACTGTCTTTGGGTTCCTGATTCTCAGAACTGACTTCTGGGCTGGTTGTTATTTTCCTCTTCTTTACATCTTCTCCATCTTCTTTTTGTTCCCCAGCAGTAATCTTCTTCTTTTTCAGCCCAGAGTCCACCGCTTTATCTTTTCTTTTCAATTTTGTTTTGCTCTTGTCTTTTGTCAATTCTACATTCTCAGGTTTAGTTTTGACATTGACTTTCTGATTTTCTACACTCTCATTTTTCACTTTGCTGTCTTGCGGTAATGATGTCTGAACCTTTTCATCAAGGGTATTTGTCTCAGGCTCACTCTTCGTTTTTCTTTTCTTTCTGATCACTCCATTTACCTTATGAGCCAAGCCGCCCTTGGTATCTGAATGGTTGTCATCTGAAGTTAGTGTTTGCATAGTCTTTGCTCTCTTCCTTACTAGTCCCATTCTGAATACCTTTTTGTTCTCATCTATGGACTGAGTTCTCTTTCCCAACACATGTTTTCTCTTCATTTTGCAAACTTTCTCCTTTTGTTTTTCTGATGTAGCTGGGGGATCTGAATTCTTAACTAACCTTGCCCTCAATCTCACCTTAGGCTCTGAGCTTTGCCCTTCCCTGTGCAAATCTGTAATGTTCAAAGTACAGTTTAACCTCATTTTGAGGTTTCTAAACCTATTCTTCATGGCAGGATTTACACGTTTAAACAGTCTTGTCTGGGAACGCCGCAAGGTGTTCTCGGTGGTATTCTCACAACTACTTTCATTAAAAAGCCCATTAGACATTTTCAGTTCTTGAATGTGCACTTTAAAATGAACTGACGGGCTACGCCCATGAGTGTAGCGTTTGTGACAGAACATGCACTTTCTGTCAATCCGATGATGCCACATTGCATGCCTTAGAATGTATGGGTATTTGGTTTCTTTATTGCAAAGGCTGCAGTTAACTGAAAGCTGGCAATTTGCATCACTTGGGGAAATAAGGTCAGGGACTAGAGCATCTACAGCTGTGTTCATTTCCGGTAAGGTCTCCTCAGGTCTTGGTGACAGTGCTGGCGCCTCTGTACTCTCTTGCACAATTTTAGAAGAAGTGGCAAACTCACTTTCACTCACAGGAGCCACTGTAGCATCAGGGAGCATTGTCATGTCAGTGAGAACTGGAGGAGCATCCTCATGAAGATCAGTCATGTTTTCTGGCATACTATCAGGTATAGGAATGCCGTCCGCTGTAGTAGGAATTGTCACTTCTGGCGGAAGATCAACAGTATCAGCTTCTGGAGGACTAATAGGACTGTAAGGACCAAAGTCTGGGAATTTGGTGCTTGCATCTTGGAGACTTGATAACTCGTTATCTTTTGGATGTTCAATGAACTCTTTTACTGGCTCAAGAATGGCTTCAGCAGGAGTGGATGATTCCTCATTTGCCACTAGGATTGGTGTAGGCTTGATTTCTACAGCATTTTTATCCTGTGCAGTAGCTTCAAGGCTTTCCGTCGGTTCACACTGTTGCTCAGAAGACTGTCTTTCTTGTTTAAATTCATTTTGGTCCTCCTTAACTCCATCTTTGGGTAAACTGTTGACTGATATTACTTCTAATCCAACTGGTCTTGAATATGTGTGGAATTTACGAACGACAGAAAGGCCTTGCTCCTGGAAAACAATCTCTTCCCTCACCCTGACGTCCTTTTTCCTACATGGAGTAGATTCTGCTGATAGTAACTCCATAAGAGATGTAGCACTGTCAGGCCATTTCAAATTCTCTTGAGATGCAGTTTTGTCAGTAATGTTTTCAGTTATACGAGGGGTCTCAATGGGAAAAAATGAGACATCAGAAGAGAGGTCAACTTCATTATCAGGGTAGGACAAATTCATTGTAATTTCACTTAATGGCTCCTCAATTGAAATATCCTTTAAAAGATTAGTCTGCTTTGGTTTCCTTCCTGGTTTCTTGTCTTGTTGAGGTCCACTGTTTTCTGCCTGGGCAGCCAACTGGTCCAAAAGCCATTGTGGTTTCCTTCCCTTGCGCTTCAGAGTGTTCATCTCTGTCTGCAGCGAAAGATGTCTCTGGCGTCTACTTTTAAGTTGCCTGGTGTGATTCTTTGCCGAGTCCAATTGCCTAAATGAACGTCGAACTGGACAGGCCTCTGAATGTTTCACAAGCTGTGTACCTGGTTTCCTCCCCCGCCTTTTGCCTGGAGGTTTGGAAGATGCTTCCCCTGAGGCAGAATTAACCCAAGTTTTCACTGACTCCACTTCCTGTTTTTTCCGATTGGTATGTTCCTCTGTTTTACTGATAGTCCCATAAGTGTTGTCTGCGTAACACTGACAACATCCTTTCACACAGTAGCTTGGCATCCACTTGTCCCTTTGCATGATTTCACATAAAGCTGCTTTACCAACCTTATCACTCATTAGCTTCAGACAGTTTGTTTCAATGTTAAGAAGGCTCCAGAACTCAGGGTCAAAGTACAGGTCTTTTTTGAGGATCTGGAGAACCTCAAAGCGCACGCTGTTACCCACAAGACTGGTGTCTGCATGGTACTCTTGATCAGGGTGAGTATATAGGAGGAACACGTTCTTGTATGACTCAACAGTTCTCTCTAGGAAGAAAACTAGCAGTGTGCAAGCCCTACAGACCTCAAGGTCGTAAGGGAGCAGGTATGCAATGGTTTTGTAGATAAGAGACTTAGTGACCGGATCATTCTTAAGGTCAGTCTGCAAGGCTCGTGCACAAAGCTCCACACAAAACTCCAGGCCATCTTTTCCAAACTGAAAAAAAGAAATATATGATTGCTGTGGTCATTTTAATAAAAGACAAGACAATTAAAAGGAACACTTTGCAAACACTATCAAACCATAAATATTGGCGTGTGTTCGATTTTTGTCTCTACCTACAATTACATATTTAATACAAAGACAAAAATATCTTACCTCTGCCAAAATCACCTTCATGAATGGGAAAATCGCTTTTATGTTGGTGGCTGACAGGATCAATATTTTGCATTCCTCTAGGAAGCCCTGCTTGGAGACGTTCAATCGCAGGTAGAGTCTGCTCCATATGAAGACCAAATCCCTTTATGGGGGAAAAAAAACACAAAAGAAATAAGACTGTGGTCCTCTGCACCTTTAGTACTATCTTCTGATCAGGCTGTTACAATGACTGTGAAAAACATTGAAAGCTACAAAGAGGGGCAATACACCGAACACAATTCCCATTGTTAATGTTTTCAGAGCTTGAGAGACCCACCAAAGGTAGTACATTTCTCCAATCTGAAGCTTCTGAGATAGGAAGCCTTTACTCATCATCAAAACAGTCTCATCTTTCTCTTCATTCTCCATCATGCAGAGTATCTCTACAGCATCCTTCCCATCGATGTCTGCCATCTTTAGAAAAGAAAACAATAGTGTGATCTCTCACGTTGTTCATCATATTACACTATTTTAATACAATATATTGCAATATAATACAATAGTTTAAAACAAAAATACTTGGGACAACAGAAAAAAAAAACTATAAAATCACTAAAACGTAAGTTATTATGTGATATTGTACAATTTGCATGACAATCACCCGCTGCAGTTCCACTGAATTAGGAATTCTTTACCATAACTTGTATATCCGTTCCCTCAGCTTAGTTAAATTGTGACCAAGTTGTACTAAAGCATTACTTAGTTTTAATATGAAGTTTAGCCAGGTGTGGAAAAAGAAATTCAGATTCTGTTACAGAAGTGCAAGCCAAAATCCAAAGATTGATCCAAAATACACATAGACAAACAATGGAGGATAAAAACAGGGAGTGTTTTTTACAAGATGGAGAAATTTGCTGGAACGTCTGAGTTTCAATCATTACGGCATACTTGTAGCGTTTCCCCTTGACAGGTAAGCTAAACTTTGTTAAAAAGTATTCCTAATATGTTGGATGTTTTATTGAAAGGAGCCTACATTTACTTGTCTTGTTTTACATGCCTTCACCTTTAAAGATGTGTGATGTCTGAGTAGGGGCAATTAATAAGCCATAGGCACAAATGAACAAGTTGTATTTTTTTTCTTTTCTTCTGACATCTATTGGTTCCACATATCATATCCACAGCTCCCTTTTACAGATTATTTCACAAATGTTGGTAACTCAGTTGTGCTTTCCCCAGCAGCTAAACAATTTTAATGTCTCGCTTGTGTGGAAAATTAACCAAGTAAAAGTGCATTGACTGTCTATGTGCAGAGTTCATTCAAGAATGCTGCCATAATTAATGAATTAAACCAACACTGCACAATAAGTCTCTTATTTACACCACATCTATGCTTTGCTAATTATAAATGAGGCATTCCTGTCCTCTGCGGCAATCATTTGCAGTGCATGTTAGATGTTACACCATACAGACACAGCAAAAAAGGCAGAACGCAACAGTCGTAGTTATCCATCTAAAAAATTTTAAAGGCATAATTTGTAAGATTTTTGCCCTAAAATATCCAAAAACCATTTGCATTGTGATATTTGTCAGGTAGTTGTGTACTTACATTATCCAAAAAGTTCCCAAGGATTTGTAAATACTGAAAAAATTCCAATTTTAAACAATGCCTCGCCTGTTCCTCCTTAGTCCTCGTCACTTAACAATGAAACAAGATCCGCACGATCCTCGATTTCCACTTACAGTAAAGAAAATGCTGCTGTACAAACTAAATCCATAATTGCTATCACAAATAAAATAAAAAGAACTGGCTGCAGCACTAAAATTATTTTTACGTGTTTTTATGGTGCTGTCCATAAGCAATAAGCAATCACACACACACACACACACACACACACACACACACGAGTCTGTTCAGTTTATGAACACAATGTCCTTCGATAATGTAAATGTTCTTTAATTGCTTTATCTGCATTTCATTGAATAACTGAGGAAGATATAAATTCTTCAAAAATAATCAATTACCTCAGTAAACATGATTCGTGAATTCCATATGTGACCCTGGACACAGTCATAAGTGTTAATTTTCCGAAATTAAGATTTATACATGATCTGCAGCTGAATAAATAAGCTTCCCATTGATGTATGATTTGGATGGATAGGGTAATATTTGACCGAGATACAACTATATGAACATCTAGAATCTGAGGGTACAGAAAAATCTAAATGCTGAGAAAATCTTCAAAGTTGTCCAAATCAAGATCTTATCAATGCATATTACTAATCAAAAATTAAGTTAATTTATTTTCAGTATTAAATTGACTAAATTCCTTCATGGAACATGATCTTTACTTACTATCCTAAGGATTTTTGGCAAAAAAAAATAAAAATTTGTAAGTTTGACCCAAATAATGTATTGTTGGCTATTGCTACAAATATACCCCAACGACTTAAGACATGGGTAACACATTAGATGACAACTCCCAGCATTCCTTTCTTCTTTATAGCGTCAAGCTTTGCCTTTGCTTTTGTTTTGAAAATAAGACATATCAGCAAAAACTTAGATATTGTGCCTTTACCCTAATCAAGATCTTCTCCACATTGAGTTTCTATATTTCTCTAATATTTCGAATGAATAACACAGCAGCAGAATGTAACAAAATGTAACAACGACACTTACATTATCACTGCATCTCGTGCTCCACAAATAAGGCTCCTCTGAGCACACCAAACATTCAATTGCACACTTTTGGTTTTTTTAATGCAACTAATATTCATTTTTTTATTCACTATTTCATTCACAGCACTCATTTCAGCTGTTATCTTGTGTGATATCTGCTAGTCACTCATCTCACATGCCGATGAAACAATTATCGAACACATTTCTAGCGTCAACGATAACACAGGTACCGTTTTATAACCCAGTCCTAACTATTAATGTAACTTCTCACTCACCCTCCTGTCTAAGTGCTCGTGAAGAGAAGCCCTCCAAAGGCAGACGAGGTAGGCTTGCTTGAAATAGAGATGTCTCCCTACAACAGAGTGCCCGATGCATCTCCTTGTCAGTGCCAATGCCTCCGGAAGCCTCTCACAAGCCACCAGATAACGAACACGTAGCTCAAAGAAAACGGATAGTTCTGAGCTCAGATATTTGTCCACTATAAAACAAAACAATAAATGAGACCCATAGAATAATCGATTCCATTAACATTCCAGGACAAATCATTAAACAAAAGCTTGATTGACTGACCGTCTTCTTGTGGTAATTCTGAATCCTTGAGAATGGCCTGAAGAACAGGGTTTGCCCAAGGACCTCCATCTTTAATAAAATGTCTAACCTGCAGAAGGTAAACATTCTGGTGGCTTACCAGGCTCGCATAGCAGTCCTAGAATAGAACAGAAAAGCCATTTTAAAACATCAAACCGTATACATAGAAGCATGAGTAACAACACAATAAACACTGAAAGTCCAGTAAGTATTAAACATGATGTTGATTCCCCCAAAAATAATAGGATTGAGGTAATGCAGTTACCTGGAATGACTCTAGAATGTCTTTTAAAGGATGCTCGACGAATTCATCTTTTCCAAAGAACAACAGCAGTTCAAAGATACTCCTGTACATAAATAAATAAAAGTTATTCCAATGACTTTCTTTTACAACCTGCTGCTCCAATAAATGATGCTTTAAGCCTTTTAGCTTTTTTTATAACTTCCAGTGGATTTAGGTTCTATTCAGGCAGGATTAGTTATATATTAAGAGGTGGGCAAAAATGTTTTGGAACTTACACTGCAGTCTTTTTGAGTAACTATTGTCAACTCCAACACACCGTTTACACAAGTGCGGACAATATACATTACAAACATCCAAAGTAACAAATACTTAAAGGAAGAGTTCACCTAAAGAAATATATTTGTATGACAGTATGACATTAATTCAGTTTATTTTAATTAACATCTATATTTGCTGATGTTGATTAAATTAACTCTTAAGAGTATATATAAAGCAAGACTAGTAAACTGCATGTATATAACCTATTGTACATTATTTGACTGTACGACACAGCAAGAAATCACATTTACAGATGGTTTTTACTGTCTGGGGGTTTGTTAGACAAACATTAAGTTACAGCATCTTTGTTTAAATTAGTCACCCCATGCATTTCTATTCCAATACTGTACGACTGACTTTCTTCTGTGGAACAAAAAAGGTATTTCGAGAAAGGTCTCAGTGTTCGGATTTCTTTTTTGGTAAACAACATTCTTTAAAATATCACCAAAAAAAAAAAAAAATTTTTAATATGAGAGGGAGTAAATGCTAAAAGTCTCGTGGCTTAAACGTGTGCTCCACTTCCTTAAAGTTTTGCAGCATTTTTAAAGACAGAATTAAAGGAAAAAGCAGAAGTATATACTCACAGCGCCAGACTACTCAGAGTGTAGCGTACATGCTCACACTCTGGAGGGAATGTTGTGGCACCATGGACAAAATAGCACAGGGCACTCTGCAACACCTGGAGCTGGGGAAGAGGCACTTGCCAGCGTCCGGTTTCCTCCACCACCAACTGAAAGAAAATAGACAATTAATTGGATTAATTAATTAAAAGAGACTATTAATAGGAAATGAAAATATTGACAGAATATACTGCTAATGCTATGTGCTTCTAGAGCCAGAAAACACTACCTTCTAGTGACTCTTGATGTCTGTTTATAGTCATGGAAACCACTAGCACATAATCACACTACTGTCTTACTGATACTTTCTGATACTTTATCATTACTGAAAAACAGACGGATTCATTAACTTAGCACCATTGTCAACAGAAGTCAAAAGCTGCTTGGTAAACTGTTCTAAACAGCCGGCGATTTTGCAGAGACTGGTTAATAAGCCATCAACTCTTGCTAACACTGACAGCATCGGGTTATTCTATCATTTAACACCCTGTAGTGGTGTATAAGGGATTATGAAAAAGGGGTTTGGTCCGTTTTCTGCTTCATAAGATCACTGGCTAATAAAATGTGATGAAGTGTGCATAAGCTGATCTTTCGCAGACTGCTTGTTTTGGAATGCAACTTGGGAAGGCTAACCGTTAGCCACATAACCAGCTAATGAAGCTAACTGAAAGAAAGTGACAGCCCCAGTTTTACAAATCGTGATTAAAAACGAACTCTCAGACTGTTGAGATCTGCTTGTACGGTATTTTGAAGACACCCGTAGTTAATGAGGTAAAATACAGTGAGATTTGGGCTCACGGTGGCTGTAAACTGGGGGAGGGGAATCTGCTGACATGCTGCTAACACTGGTTAGCACATCTCTGTTTGCTTTGTATATAAAGCTTGCAAACGCTGTCGCCCAGCCTGTCATCTTACCTCACAAAATCTTTCACAGTACGTCTTGCTCTGGAGTCTGCGTTCGTCGCTTGCACTAGTGTTCAACAAAGTCTCCAGTTCTTTTTTAAACCTGTCTAACTCCAATTCACTGTCTTCTTCCGCCATACTGCTTGTCTAACCCAGCGCGTACAACAGAGACCACACGACTGTTACCGTAAGGCTAAGGACCGCCCATCGGAATCATCTGATTGGTGTAGTGCCCTGTCGGTTGTGCGTTGAGGAGTCAGTTTCTGCTTTGTGATTGGACGACGAGCCTTTCAATCAAATGGGGGCCCCGGCTTAGGTTCACCCTGGACATTTTATTGGTCAGTCAGGAATGTTAATATTTCGTCCGTCTCGTAATGAACACTCCAAAAACAAATAAGTTGTCAAATCACTTTAATTGTTTCCTTAATGAACGAAGTTTTCCAAGCAGGCGCACTTCAGTCTTCTTGTTTAAATGTCTCCAACACGCTTAAGAGTCACTTCCCTTCGCCATTTGATTGTAGAATTGTGAAATAAAGGAATAATCGAATAAACTGGTAATTAAATCTTTTGTATTTGTAATTCGTTAATGAGGAATCATTGTCAGCGTTGTCAGATTGATAATCAGCCAATCACCGATGAATACTCATTAACATCAGAGAATGGCGTGCTCGAGCCACTGGAGCAATATAAGTGAATGGAGGGTATGGGCTTTGTTATTGGCGTGACAAATATTTCACAAGAATTCAGATTTCTTGTATTTAAAGTGTACTTTATTTGTTTTTGGTTCGGCACTTTGTAGAACCATTGTAAACCATTGTGATTGAGTTGGCGTGGGTGTATTTAGTTGCAAGCTCATCTACAGCTTTGGACGTTCTCCGGTAGGAAGTGTTTGTGGAGATTTAGAATTTAACAAACTCAGAAACATTACCTGCGTACTTCTTGAGTTTATTGTTGTTTTTTTGTTTTTGTTTTTTTTCCAGACATGTCTACAGGCTTACAGCTCCTTGGAACTACACTTGGTGTTCTCGGCTGGCTGGGCATCATCGTATCATGTGCGCTTCCTCTATGGCGTGTAACTGCTTTTATTGGAAACAACATTGTGACTGCGCAGATAATGTGGGAAGGCTTGTGGATGAGCTGTGTGGTGCAGAGCACTGGCCAAATGCAGTGTAAAGTGTATGACTCCATGCTAGCTCTTTCTCAAGACCTACAGGCCTCTCGAGCAATCCTTGTCATCGCATCCCTTGTTGGTTTAATAGCCATATTTGCCAGCATTGCAGGTGGTAAATGTACTAACTGCTTGCCAGATGGTTTCGCAAAGGCCCGGGTTGCTGTAGCAGCAGGGGCCTTCTTTGTCACTGCTGGGGTCTTGTGTTTGGTGCCATCTAGTTGGACTGCCCATCAGATCATTGGGGACTTTTACAATCCTCTAGTGGCCCAGACTCAGAAGAGGGAGTTGGGAGCAGCTATCTTTATCTGTTGGGGCGCAGCGGTCCTCATGCTGATCGGTGGAGGACTACTCTGCAGCTCTTGCTCAAAAGGAAAAACGTCCCGTGGGGGTCGGTATGTGGCAGCTTCTCAAAATGGAAGGGACCGCTTGGAGTATGTGTGACTGCAGGATGTATGACTATTCAGGAAACAAATTTGTGGATCGTTTTAAGTGTTTTATCTTTTTTTAAATGTCTGTCTGTGTGGCATTTTGTTTGTGACTGGAATTTCAACCTGTTGCTGTTTGAGCTAATAAAATACCACTTTTATCCAACAGAGGGCGGTATTGATTCTATTTAATTTGGCTAAATTATGGCGTTGATAAATTTGACTTTGTGCCAATTTTCTGAATGAAGTTACTTTTTCAAAACCAGTGTTAAATTGCGTTTTGCTCCTACCATAGAGGCCTGCAATAATGGTTCGCTTTTGTTCATAAATTCGGTCATCTGTGGCAATTTTTCTGCTCCTGTAAGAACTTAAAGGTGTTTGTGTTTTAATTATATAAACACCAGGGTTAACGACTTCCACCTTTGTAAGGGAGAGGAAGTGTCTTTAATGTTTTCCATTTTTTTTTTTTTTTACAGACACTGGAGTAACAAATGACTTGTGTCTTAAGAATATAGCTAATTCTGAAATGAATTTAGTTTGCTATTATTAATTAGTTGAGACTATTATGTATTTTTAATCAAATAGCAGTCTTCCATTCAGATGGAACTGCCTCTGTCTTCTTTCTCTCAGAATCCTGCTTTTTCTTTTTTTTTTTTTCTCTTTTTTTGAGCTAAATATGAAAGCTCATCTTTACTTGTGTGTGCTCCGTTCGGTGCCCAGATTTTTCTTGAACCCAATACACCACTTCAATTTGGCTGATGCTCCTCGTCAACTCTTGAGTGAAAAAAATCATAATGTGTCAAATTGAAGATGAAAACAAACAATTGTTAATGTTTAACTCAAATAGCTACATTTCAATTGAGAAGCGTGCAAACTATTTCTGCTACTTATTAAAAGCACTTGTGCATATATTAACTAAATGAACTTAAATTCACCCTGAATAACCTTGTAATTGTTTAACTTTATGCAAATGACTAAAACACAGCATGTATGTACAATCAAAATAATTATTGAAACGCTTTCCTTTATTAATGACAAATGCATTATGCAGTAGTCAACATTTGCGATAAAAGTTCATCAAAGTTGCCTTCAGACAAGAACACTTTTAGAACAGCTTTGATAAAAGGTTTCAAGCCTCTTAAAATGTTGACTAACGTAGATAGTATAGTTTAGTGATTCCAGAATGTTTTAAATCACACCTTTTCCAACACCACAACTCAGCAGCTTGTGTATCATTTAGAATGACTAGTTTCCCATCCATAAATACAGCTTTGTTCCATCATTTTTGTGCTCAGAACTCTTAATTACGATGTTTCCAACTCCACTTGAAGGGCATATAATCACTCTGGAGAAAGAGGAAAATGACATTGTGACAAAACTCAAACATGCAATCCAAAGCCTTTCACTATAGCTGCACTGTGAAGGCATTCATGCTTTTAAAGAGATAGCTCACCTCAAAATGAAACCTCTGCCATTAATTACTCACCCACATGGCATTCCAAACTTCTAAGACCACCCTTGTTCAACTTCAGAACACAAATTAAGATATTTTGTCTTGAAATCGAGAGCTTTCTGACTCTCCAGAGACAGCAACACAACTACAAGTTTTAAGGCCGTCAAAGGTAGTTAGGACATCTTTAAAACAGTGGCATCAGTGGTTCAACCTTAATGGTGCTTTATGCGATGTTGCAGGATTTTAGCTCAATTTCATTTTTATCTCAAACCGGATGTATCAGCCCTTGATCGCCTTGCTGTCTGTCCTCTGAATACATTGGGAAAAAACCCGGTCTCGAAAGACAACACAGAGGCTGCAATATCAAAAGAAACACAATGGGCACCACAACAAAAACAAACTACGGCCAAACAGTTGTGTTTATTGCGCGTTAAACCCCACCTCTTCATGCCGATTGGTTGGTCGAAGTTTGTTTGCGCACATTAAACCCCACCTCTTCTTGCCGATTGGTTGGCCGAAGTTTGTTTGCGCACATTAAACCCCACCTCTTCTTGCCGATTGGTTGGCCGAAGTTTGTTTGCGCACATTAAAACCCCACCTCTTCTTGCCGATTGGTTGGTCGAAGTTTGTTTGCGCACATTAAACCCCACCTCTTCTTGCCGATTGGTTGGTCGAAGTTTGTTTGCGCACATTAAACCCAACCTCTTCTTGCCGATTGATTGGTCGAAGTTTGTTTGCACACATTAAACCCAACCTCTTCTTGCCGATTGGTTGGTCGAAGTTTGTTTGCACACATTAAACCCAACCTCTTCTTGCCGATTGGTTGGCCGAAGTTTGTTTTTGCTTTGGTGCACATCCTGTGCCCATAGTGTTTGCAAGATTGCATAGAGCACCTTTAATTTTTATGAAGTGTAAGAAAAGAGATTCTTGAATATAGTTGTTGTATTTTTTTTTCTTTGCGAACAAAAGTATTCTGGTAGCTTCAAAAAATGGCTGAACCACTGATGTCAAATGGACTATTTTAACAATGTCCTTACGACCTTAATGCATTAGTTGCATTGCAAACTATGTAGGGTCAGAAAGCTCTTGGATTCCATCAAAAATATCTTAAATTGAACAAAGGCCTTTTATTCGTTTAAAAAAACACTGAGGTCAGAATTTTGTGTGAACTCCCCTAAAAACTGTATACACAGCAACTTTTGAATTCAAATTCAAACAACATTTGAATTTGAAAAAATATTTTGGAATCCAGAAGGTGTAGTTACAATATGTCAGTAGGGGCAACCACCCACACTTTGCCCCCTTGGTGTAGTTGATTTACAACATTTTGTGCGCCAGATGCTTTTTAGTTTTATATAAAATCCTCCATTTCAAAAATACTGAAATCTTCAAGTGGATTGTTTTTTTTTGACATGCACTCATGCCCCAAAGCACTATATAAATAATACACTGATGAAATGTCTCTGAAAGATGTGTCATTCAGTCCAGTGATTTACAGTATGACAGGATTGTCATTTTTATTTGCAAGTTCTGTCCCTTAAAAACAAATATATTTCTTTCCCTCCATGTCTGTTTCACAGAATATTGCTGCAGCAGAGGGGCAGAAGTCTTTTAAATGCCTTCTTAAAGTCCTCATTAAAGATGGTGTATATTAGCGGATTGATGAGAGAATTGAGGTACCCGAGCCAGGTGAGGAAATCTGCGAGCACAGCGGAAGTGCTGCAGTTCGGGCAAATATTCACAATCACCTCCTTCAGGAAGAATGGCAACCAACAAACCACGAAGGCTCCCAGGATTAGTCCCAACGTGAAAGCCGCCCGTCTCTCCCTGGCCCCTGGGTTCCTGCGGACCTTGATGAGATTACCTGATGAAGAAGTAATACGCACCCTTTCCCCATCTGTCGACGGATCGGAAAATGACTTCTCGACTAGGCAGAATGTTTCGGGACTGAGAGCGATGTCTTTATCGGAGCTCATTCCAGGAAGCATGACGCTGCTCACCGTCTGTTTGACTAATCGGCTGCTCCCTCGACGGTTACGCAGCATCTCGGCCGCCTTGTAGATCTTGTAGTAAAGAACCAAAATGAGGGTCAGTGGAATATAGAATGCACCAAAAGTGGAGTAGACCGTGAAAGCCACATGGTCGTGCTCAATCAAGCAGTCCATGACATCCCTCTCTCCCTCTTTGTGCTCCACAGGGAATTTCCTCCACACTAAAGGTGGTAGAGACACCAGCACAGACAGTATCCACAAGGACAAAATGGTTATGACTGCTCTCTTATACGTGCGTTTCTGGGAATAGGCCACGGCATCGGTAATGGCGCGGTATCGATCAAGAGCAATGGCAGCTAGGTGTAAAATTGAGCAAGTGCAGCACGTAACGTCGACACCCAACCAAAGGTGACACACGATCGGGCCGAGAACCCATGTCTCTTCTGCTATGTATACAATGCTTACGGGCATCACTAGAACGGCTACTAGGAGGTCCGTCACAGCTAGAGAGCAGATGAGGTAGTTGGCTGGCTGGTGGAGTTTGTGGGTGATCAGGATAGCAGTGATGACCAGGGAGTTGATGGCGGTGGTTGCCACAGCTAAGAAGGAGAGAGTCAGGGAGAGGAGGATCTTACTGGGACTCATCTTACTCGCCAGAACATCTGAGAGATCCACGGATGAGCAGTTGATAGGGTCCATGGTGAAAGCATACAGATATAATCTGTAAGAGATGGAGAAAGAAAAAATTGGAGCAAGAGCAAAACTCATTTTAGTTGTGAAAAGAAAGCAATTTAGATTAATATTCTGAAGTGTGAAATTCAAAGGAATGTTATCTACCAACACAAGTCTTAAATCAGTCAAACCATCACACAACTCTAGAGAATTTATGTTATATAAGCTCATTATTTTAGTGGGTATTTCTCGAATTTATTTCCCATGTGTTTATTTTTATAAAGAATTCTATCAGACAGATCTCAAAATATAGATCTAGTTAAACTGACATGTAAACATGCCTTTATTATTTATTAATTCATTCCGTTTATATATTTTCTACGATAATACTGTTACCAAATATCTATGCCATCAATCCTGCAAATAACACACTTTGATTTAGATTTTTTAAGGCTTTTTTAACAGCGGCTATATGCAATATAATATTCCTACATATTTTACGAGGTGGCTAATTTATACAAATTTGTCTAAAACCCCAGGGCGGGTTAAGTATAGGTAATTCGTACAAATTCAGTTGAATTGACAACTTGTAAAATATGTAAGATTTAGCAAGAAAAACAAAATAATAATATGTGTGAATTACCGTAAGATCGGGCTGACAGAGCTAGTCATTTTGTTATCAATTATCATTTATTATAAAAAAATATTTATTGTTCAATTTTGTGCCAGAATTTTAATCTTAAACTATAAAATCTTAAACGAATAAATATCTGAATTATTACATTCAAAACTATAATCACATTAGCACCAAGACTGTAATAAACAAACAATTTCAACATTAATGGTGTGAAAAATATTTAATCCATTTGTCATGTATTGTAGTAAGGACATCATTTAATCAGCCCATGTTTTCTGAAGAAGAACAAAGGTCTAACATGATTGGGATGACATGAGGTTTTCTTATTAAACAAAATGTATAATTTTAAGTTAAGAAAAAAGACAGAATTCTTCTGTGATATTCACTGTTGGACAGTGGACAAATAAGATAATGTACTGAATGCTGTAGTGGCCATTGCTGAGGAAACATCCCAGTACTCTTGAGGTATACTCTCAGAAATAAAGGTACAAATGCTGTCACTGGGGTGGTACCTTTTTAAAAAGGTACATGTTTGTACCTAAATGTCCAATTTGTAACCTTAAAGGTACATATTACTACTTAAGGAGTACATATTTGAACCTAAAAGGTACAAAAGTGTACCTTTTGAAAAGGTATTGCCCCAGTGGCAGCTTTTGTACCTTTATTTCTGAGAGTGTACGTCCATTTCAAATGTAAACTCCAGCAGTCGATACAGTTTGCTGTTCTCAAGGTGGCAGTTTTGTTTGCTCGCCCCCCTTGTCCAAATTTACCACCTCATATGAGCACAAGATGGTTTCCAGCATTACATGGCATGTTTAAAAATATGCCGGGTACATTACT
This sequence comes from Enteromius anoplus, assembly GCA_032359395.1. Taxonomy (NCBI): domain Eukaryota; kingdom Metazoa; phylum Chordata; class Actinopteri; order Cypriniformes; family Cyprinidae; genus Enteromius; species Enteromius anoplus. Next base: position 5,724,135 of record JAUMHG010000033.1, on the reverse strand, counting down.
TAAAAGGTACTTATCACTTTTTAGTTTTCTGTTTGGGGGTAATAGGATTTATGCTTATGCATGCCAAGCCAGATGAAAGCATTTGAAAATGTTTACTATTTGCGTCACTGCTGGTGAAGCTGTAATCTGGCCTGGCAGTAAAATGCTGATAACACTGAGAGACGTTGGCGCCGCCCTGTCAATCTAATATGCTCCACACAAGTTTTGGTGATTCATTTTTCATAGTGCAGTGGAAACACACCAGTGAGCACACTGACTGCTAAAATATCTGGGAATAGATGGCCAACCCTGTCTTTTTCAACGCTAAGCCATGCTAGTCAGAGTGATCTTAAGACCAACCCAGCTAGCTATTTTCTCCTGTCAGCCACATTTCTTACTTCCTACAGTTACATAGAACAGGATCAACCTGTGATACTCAGGCTGTTTAAACACTACCACTCTGCCTGCTAATGTTTTTTATGATTAGCACTATAAATGCAGATTAAAAAAAATGAAAAAAAGCGTAATGTTGATACAAGTAATCAGTTGACCCCTGTATATATATATATATTAGGGGTGGGCATAGATTAATCTAGATTAAAATGGCTCATTTGAGATCTGTCAAAAGGCATTCAGAATTTGTGTGCTACCTATTATATTTGAGATATCTGTGTCAGTACTGCCATCTTATTATTTATCAA
>JAUMHG010000033.1:5685349-5719056 GCA_032359395.1 Enteromius anoplus | reverse complement strand
TCAATACAAATGTTTCAATGCCAATGTTTCCTTTTTCAGTTCTGCTTTTGTTTTCAATGCCAATTTTAATCTTTGATACCAAATTTTAAAGTCACCATTTTGGCTCCATAGATAACGGACGACAAGGATCGAAGCTCACACAGTAGTTTAGAAAACTAGTCCCGTCTGAATAAGGCTACAGTGTAATTCGGCTATACACCCGCGCTAAAGGTAAAAGTCACCATAGCTTGTAGTATAGACTCCAACCCAACTTTTTAAATAGATTAACAGCGATATTTTTTTTTATCGCGCGATAAGAGCTGCGTTGACGCAGACCACCACTTATATATATATATATATATATATGTACAGTTGCAAGAAAAAGGAAAAAGTATGTGAACTTCTTGTAGAATCTGTGAAAAATCTTAACAAAATGAGAAATTATACAAAATGCATGTTAGTACTGTCCTAAGTAAGGTATTTTACACAAAAGATGTTTCCATATAGTCAACAAGACAAACAAATTGCAAAAATTAGTAAAATAACCCCTAGAATATATAAGGGATAAAAAGGTACCCCATGCCCATGGTTAAATATTCTGCTAGATCTTTAATGTTGTTGTTTTTTTTCCAGAGGTCCTAGACATCTCATTTAGACACATGGCATCATGGATACCCTCAGATACCAACAGATAAAAAATCTACAGCTTAGGTGAACTAAAGAGGAGAAACACCAACATGCAGCTGGTATTCTGAAGGATCTGGAGAGATTCTGCATGAAGGAAGGGTCTTTGATCTTTCATCAGGAGTTCTCCAAGCTCTTCAGGCATTACAGGATAAAACTCAGCGTTGCTATCTTGGGAAAAGGACATTGCAATAATTGGGTACCAATAACTTATAGCTTCATCTTTATCAATAAATATTAAATAAGATTAAAGGAACAGAACCCTGACAAATGTACAGATATTAAATTCAATTTTTTTAGTCCAAAGTAACATACAGTACATGGCAATATTACTGGTGATGTTGGACAACATGCATCATACATTACACATCTATATGGGTATGCTTCAGATCAAGAGCTGTAGTTCCAAGTACACAATTTTGCTTTCATTGGAGCTATGGCTTCAGAAAACTCTAAATTGCTGAAATATGCTGCTAACAACAGAACTATCTAACACTGCTATTGGCAAATGCACCTCAGCTAAGCATGGCTCCTTGTTTTTACAGGTCTCATAATGCATTCTGGGATTGCATGTGAAGCTGCCTATGGAATCAGGCCAAAATAAGGTATCTTGGGAGGCAGTATAATTATGCTGCCTACCTTTTGGAACAGCCTCCATGCACTTATAATGCTTTAAAGTGCTGCCGACAGTGACAGCTCACAGTTTTTAAACAAAACGTAGGTTAAGCTGTTCATCAGATTTGCAGTAACATGTGAAGTGGTGCATCTTCAAGTGCAAATTCACTTTCATTTTGTTCTTTATCCAAATATCTTCATCTCCGTTCATTCGTTCAGTAATATCAAAAATAAATCTCTTAAGTATGTAGAGAAAAGATTATTTCTTTACAAATAAAATGCAAGATAAAGCCATATTCCACGAAAGAAATCAACCACAAATCACAGGATCCATTCTAGGTGTGCATCAACAGGGACTACACATCTCACACCAATATTTTCTTGATTTACACTCTATTAAAAGTATTTGCATATGTGATATGCCTTGAAGACTTTTAAATCCCTTCCTGGGTTACCTGCTAGATGGCAATTCCCTTCCTCTGAGAATCTCAAAAGACCAAAGGTAATTGCGAGTAGTTTCAGTGAATATATAAGCGTTTGAAAGTCTCACAATTCCCTCCCGAAGGACCAACTCTGTTAATTTATTGAGCTCTCATACGGTGCAGCGGATTCGTCACTGTTTTGTTGGTGCTGTGGCTTCATCAGCCTTGACACATGTTCCCAGTATAAAACGGCTAACCGGAAACAAGTAAACACATACGGTGAATCAGAAAACAGTATATGAAAATGTGGGAATTATTCATTTTATTCCAGTTGTTATAGGGAAGGTTTATAACATTTAATACAAAAACCATGTGACATATTTCTAAAAGAAATTGGAGATACAACGAATGTAGGGCAGGGGAATTTATTTTATCTGTTTTTGATTGCATTGGCTCATGAGAAATGGTTGTTATTCAAATCAGAATGAAGCCAGGTGGTTGGAGCGGGAGGGGTTGAATAGTAAAATGGATTAATGAAAACAGCTGAAAAGGAGAGTCATTTCAGAGCAAGAGCAGGTTATTACATTCTGATAAAAGATTCCGCAGCAACTGAATCGTGCACAATTACATCAGCACTGTATATTAAAAAGTAAATATGGTCAATTTTGCTTTCACACTAGCACATACATACCCCCGACCCCCTATTTCTTTTCCCTTAGAATCATGCACATGGATGATACCTGACTGCATGACTCTTGGGGCTGATTATTTACAATCAGTGTACTAAGTCCAGTGTTAGATGCTACACTGTTTATATGGCAAATTATTGAACAGTATTAAATAACAATATTGTCTGTTTGTATTAATTAAAATTGCAAATGGATGCTGCATGATTGGGACCTTATTGTCTTTGTTCCTATATAAAAAAAAATACCATGAATTTAATGATAAAATCTGTGAAAATGCTACGGTAAAAATCTGTTAAATGGTAAATTCCTGTAAAATTTAACAGGAAAAAAAATTAACTGACATTACTAGAATCAATTTGTTTAAATGTTTCTTCTTAGTTTTTCCTTAACAGTTTATTAGGGTTGTACGTTACATCTAATGTTTAACGTTTATTGCATATTTCACTTTAATGCGTCTCACCATAATGGTGTTTAGTGCTTGTGTGAATGACACTCACCTTCTACTTATGTCCATAATTAAAAGCTGCTTAAGATGGGCTTTGGATCATCATGTGACTTTCTCATCACCACCTGAATTTGGTGCTTATCAGTGTATTTCAAAGCTAACAGATGTGTTTTTAGTTGTAAATTTAACTTAAAACTATTTGTATGGTCAAATTCTGGCAACCACTGTAAAACCACTTTTTACTGTAAATGTTCCTGTTTTTTTTTTTGTTTTTTTTTCATTGTACACCTACCTATAACTATACTGCTTACGTTTAATAGGCAGTCAGTAAAATGTATTTATCTGATATTTTCTTTAATATTTTACTAAATAAGTGCAACAAAGCACAATACAAAAATAAGCAAACTCTGTCAAATGCAAACATTCATCGTAACAGGCCCAAATTCAAACTGATGGCTTAAAAGTGGAAAAAGACAACTTCTCGTGGTCATGCCCTTTAGTTTAATCCAGTGTATGTAGTTAGCAGTAACCAGGTGGGAATTGTTTGAACTAGTACATTTGGCTATTCACATTGACATCAATGGAAAAGAAAAGTTATTTTAGAAGAGAAGCAAGTTATTATATTTAAATTAAAGATTTTAGGAAAAAAAATTGCCTTTGTATAGCATACAACAACCGATTATTCACAATGGGACGGGGCCATGTATTAAAAAAATTAAAGAGCATCAATTTGAAGTAGCTGACTTCCAATTTCCCCCAAAGAAAGTTTGACGCATTAACTTCCATTCATCCCCAAGGTCTGATGTAACCATCTGGACGTTGGAAGTTCACTCAGCACTCTCTCATTTTTTACCAAAATAAAGAATTTTGCCTTGGAGTAGGCTACAGAAATCTTATGCAACACATCTCGAGAGGTAATGTGATTTTTTGCAATCTCTGCTTCAGAGAGCAAACAACAACAGACTGTCATGGAGAGATATCAGATCACATTGCCAGATGCAGAATGACTGAAGATCTGTCCTTCTCAAACTTCAAGCACAGACTGAGCCATAAAGCCTTCTGAGAGATAGACCGGTGATCACACTTTAGGCTGGAGTCAGCCTGGTTGATATTTCTTTGAAAGGAATTCTGAAAATTGATTCACCCTCGGGTCATATAAGATGAGTTAGTTTGTTTGCTTGTTTTTGTGGGAACAGATTTAGATAAAATTAGCACTGACTTGTTCACCAATGAGTGGATGCTCTGCAATGAATGATTCATTTTTGGGTGAATGATTACTTTAATACCGCTCAAGGCGATACTACTCTATCAAAACGCATGTCTAGGGCGAAAAAGAACAAAGAGTATGATTAGACTCAGCCTGGTGCGATGAGACTGTCTCTCTCAAACCTGCTAAATAAAGCCATGGTGTAGATGTTTGTACAAATAGGACCACCTGGGTCACCTACAGGTATCATCCGATCTTGATTCAGGTGGAAGTCAACAGATGGAATGCTTCTGGGCACTAAAGTTTTTATGAGCGCGATCACAAAATCATTATGAGCTGTTTCACCACATGGCCTCAATCAATAACGTCGCACTCTCCTGAAATGAGTTGGAAGCGCATCAAACGGTCTCGTCCTTCACCTTTCAAACAATGCGTAATTGCCTTAATTTGCGCAGCTGACGCTTCTCAATGATGTCTAATTAACTCGAGAGTGTGAGGGACTAAATAAGATTTTCTTGTGTTCATTTTGGTTACATTAACTTATGCTCAGCGAATTTCTCTGGCAAGTATCAAAGCTATTTTGACATTTATAATTTACATCCCAATCAAAACGGCACAAACCAGCTATTTGTAACAGATATTTGTCATCAATCAATCAATTAAGATGAACACAAACAATAAATAGACACAGCAAGGCAATTAAATATTTAACTATGCACCTCCACATATATTTAATGCATTATTAGAAGATTTCACCTCATGGCAAATTAAATAAATATAGAAATAAACAAATCCCCTCTATTCAAATCATCTGTTTGCTCTCCAAAAGCAGCCCATAGGAGATTCAAGCAATTATTTTGCTTCTTAGAAGGAATTTCATTTTGTTTTAATTTCACTGTTTACTTGGCTCTCGGGATATTTCATACTCCACAACATCCACACAGTCACACTATCAAACCCCTATTCTTCATCCAGTAATTGAATCTCCATTGGGTGTGCGTTCAGAAAATTAATGAGAACTAAATGTCAATCATGTCGTGCCAATGCAGTGTCTGTTGGTGATTGATATCTTCAGGAAGCAAGCGCGAGGAGTTGCTGTTCTACTAGTATGAAATCAAAAATCAATGATACGTGGTCGGAATGAAACCTACCATCATGCTTAATTTGATCAGCCCTGTATATATCTGTTTGGCATGAATACCTGCTACCTATCACTCCACCACCAGCAGTGCTGTGCCATGCTTAGTCACAGAATGAGAACGACTCATAATAAATAACATATTTTATAATAAGTATCTTGTAAAAAATCTTTTCAACTATTTCAAACTGTCAGGCAAATGGCAATCATTATCATTATATTGCTATGATTATTTTCATCATCTTCTGAATCACTTTATTTTGAATAGTCTGGCAAATTGCAATTAATATCTTTTATTAAGGGCCTTGTGTGCACATAATAATAGCTGCAATATAAGGAACTAAATGTACCTGACTGGACCTGAATAAAATATGAGACAACGCAGGGTATCTGGCTATAGGCCAAAGGGGCAGGACAGGCAAAGATAAGGTTGCCGCTCAGTCTATTAATATGCACCAGCATACACCAGGCTCTTTAATCATCTTCAAAACCTCAAAACAAATGTCTGAGACAAATTAGTAATCATAAGTTGTATTCTCATGTTCTGCAGATCAAGGTCTTTTTCTAGGTCTCATTTTTTTTAAAGAAGCTCTGAAATACCATTACAATTTATCATGCATTCAGCCCCTGAGCTGTTTTTTTTTGCATCACAGAGAGTCACAGCGCAGCTCAGAAATAACTTCACGGGGACCACCAAAACAGCGTCAGCCCTGTTGTTTATATTTTCAAAGACGTTTTGATGAATCATACAGTCCGTCTCTGTACTACCTCTTTATTGTTTTCTGGGAGAGTATTTTCCCCTGCCTGATCTGCAAGCATTCCCCTGGTGTTCTGAATACCATTTTATTGGATATTTCCTTTTTCCTGCAGCTTAAATCATTTTTGGGGTCACTTAAAATACTTACAATTATATAAGTACCTTAACCAGTCTAATCCTTTAACTGGATAAAAATTGTGCTTATTTATTTAATTACTTATGTACTTATTTATTTTTCAGAACATGAAACCCTAAACTTTAACTAATTAATTAATTTATTGTATTTTATATATGTATGTGGGCTACTTTATACATTTATTTTATTTTATTTTATATAATACACACACAGGCATATATATATATATTACATAAAATGATTAAAACATAAAGAATATGTATTTGGTATGCATTTCATTAAAGTTCTGATGTAATAAGTACTAAGACAAATTCTAATTCTAATATTCAAAAGACAAATACATAACCCATCAACAAATATATATCATAATTACACACACAGAGAGAGAGAGAGAGAGTCCATTATTCAAGTTAGCAAGATTCATTCTATTTAGTAGCCTAACCTCTGTCTGCACTTATTCAGCATAAACAAGAATTTAAGGTACTTAATAAATAATGGAAGATTTATAAATAGATCTACACAAATAATGGAATAATTAAACATACACTATTGGGGAAAAAAAATACAATAAGCTTTCACTGGGGCAGTAGCCTACTGTTTTAAAAGGGTGTATATTAGGTACACATTAGTACCTAAAAGCCAGCAGCTGAGTGACAGCTCTTGTGCTTTTTTGTGTACTTCCTAGAGTTCTTTTAAGGAATATAAATTGAAGCAGAACAATTGTACAATTTACCTACTGATAACAATAACTGAAACAGGACTAGAATATAACCTACACTGAGCAGGTAAAAAATGGAATATGGCTTGTATATGTAGGAGCTAAATAATTCCTTGTCATCATATTCTGGGTTCTCTTGGACTACAACCATTTGGGAATTATGGATCCTATAGCCTACTTTGCTTACATTGTCTGGTCGGATCTTGAAATTCTTATGGATTCATTGTTTTAGGGTATACGTTTAAATTAAAAATTGATTATTCCGGTTAATTAGATGAGAATAACATCTCTACTAAGTATATAACATAATATAAATAATTAAACGCTAATTATCTAACTATAATAAATTGTAACCTAATTATAAATGAATACATAAACTAATACACAGGCTAATGAATATTATTAAATATAAAAATTAAAATAAAATAAAAAGTTAAAAAAATAACTGTGCTATACGTTTGCATCTATAGCCTATTACACACACAATCATGCACTCTATTTACTTAAGCCGAACACAGGCTTCAACAAACAGGTGGTCAAAACCTCAATTAGTAATTTGACTTAAGTACTTACGTTAAGTGATTCGGAAGTCTTCGCTTCAGCGAGGTTTCCCTGGATAAAGAATTCCCTACAACTGATGGAAACACGTCGATGTTCGGAGCTGCGCGCGACTGCTGTGGTTCAATGCTTCTGATAAGAGCGCGAGAGATTCATCTAGTGCGTGGGAGCCGCGCGCCGTGGAGCGCCTGACAGGTGCTTAATGAGTGAGGCACTGCTTTATGATCGATGGAAGAATTGTGATTCCCAGTTTAACGAAAACACGTGCTACTTTATTTATCAATATACTACTTTATCTTTTCTTGTTCTTTTTCTATTAGGCTACTATGTTTTGTTTTTTTTCTTTGCTTTGTTTTAAGCTCGGTCAGCAAAGGGAAATTGGTTTCTTAACAGTGTCCAAAACGAATTTACAGTGCATTTGGACACAGTAAAATAAGATGTATGTGTTGTAGTGATCATTGGGTCCTGTGGAGGTTTGGAGGATGCTATCCAAGGTCCTCCAGGGTGGTTCAATAGGCTATGATTCATTTTCAGCCAGGAAACCTGCAATCTAGTTATGTAACCGGTGAAGCTCAGATAGTCATACCTCAACAAGCAGAACAGATACCCCCCCAATATCAGCATGCTCAATAAATGATAGGGTTCGTGCCTCATGACAGCCAGCGGTGCATATTATAAAAATAAACTCTGGTAGGTCTAGAGAACGTGGAAGTAATGCATTCTAATATATGTGCATATTTACCCAGAGTGAAGATGGAGGGAAGATTGCGACTTAATAGAGGCACACGAAACCCTGATTGGTCAGGATGTTTTGCTCACATCAAAAGTTTCGCTGGTAATGTTGAAAGAGGAAGAGAATGGGAGGTCAGAGAGGCAGGGAATTGGATTTCTAATAAGGCAGGGACAGAGATTGGGATCTGAACAGGATGGGTCTCTGTAACAAGGCCAGGGCTTTCTTGAAAGACAGGGAAAAAATAGAGCAAGACACAAAAATGAGTGAGTGAGGGATATAAACAGGTGGGCTGCTGAGAGAGGAGAGATGGGAAACCTTTGTGATGATGTTCTCTCACGCAGCTTGTCACTTTCCGCTCCTTCTGTCAGTCTTTCCCTGGAGCAGAGATTCGTCATTATAGCTTATCTCGGAAATGAAAACCCCATTCATCTGAACCTTGTATAAAAGCCAAAAGATAAAATTTCTCTAGTGGAACAGCAGTTTCTGTAGGCTTTGTTTATAGCAGATGTCAAATCATTTCATTTAACCTGTGGAGGATTTAGGGTTTACGTCAGGAAATTTCGTAGGTTCAGTTTGCCTCCAGGTTAAATGCACATTCCCACATGGAAACGTTACTTTTGTTTGCTAGAAAGAAGGTCTTAGGAATGTTCTTGTTGCTGATCCAGAAACAGAAGATTGTCTCATTATTTACTCACTCACATGTCACTTTCAGCTCTTTTCCAACAAGAGAAAGTTTCAAACTTTCCCCCAAATCTGATATACCCTTCCTAAAATATAAAGGAAGCTATACATTTCAGTGTTTAAAGACGCATTTATACTTTGCAAAAATGCGGGGGGAAATGATAATGTCTATAAGCTAAACCTTTACATGATGACTGGACTAAATGTCAACTGTTACACTGTGGGATTTGTGGCCTTTTAACCATGCAAAACCCCTATATCTGCCTAAATGCGTCTCTGATCCTTCTTATTTGTCTTTGTGTCATGCCTCATTAGTCTACAGTACCATGTTTTCTAAAGTGAAATGGATAAATTCACTTTTGTGAATCTCCTTGGTGTTTTTTATATAAATACCATTTGCTATATGGCTTCATCACTTTGTAATAGTCATCTTTTACTCACCCTGTCATTCCAAACAGTTTTAACTGTAGAAAATTTGGTAGAATGTTTCATGAATGAATAAAGTCAGTTTGGGGTTTGTTTAGGCTTGTATTGAAGAACTTGTACTTGTTTATACTTAAACCTGTTCTGAATTGGCAAGACGAAAAGGTAAAAGTTTGATCTCAAATCAAATCAATGCACTGATTTGCGGCGCACGTACATCAAATATGTCGGCATATATATCAATCTTTGTGTTTCACAGAAGAAATAATGAAGCCAGACAAGTTTGGAACGACATGAATAAGTGCAATGATTTACTTTGCTACTCATTTAAACAAAAATACGCCATCAGAGGAAGAAACCACTTTATTTTTTACCACGATGTTAACCAAAATTGCTGATACCAGAAAATTAAGGGTTGCTGATTCCAGTATTTCAGACAGAATAACAGTCTCTATGAATGATTACAGCCAAAACTAAAGAGAAAAAAGTCTACATTTCTGTTTGTCAAAGAAAAGTGAAGATATTCTTTCAAGGACACATTTGTGTTTAAAGATATTACATTCACTGGTAACACTTTAGAATAACGTTCCGTTGTAAGTAATTTTTAAGTAATTTATAAGTGATTATTTAATGATGAAATGTTCATCTACAAAACATTCACAAATTATTAATAAGTGATTATTATGTTTAGTTAATTAATTTACAAGTCAATCACAAGTTCTGATATGTTGAAAAGCACAAAAAAAAACTTTTTTAAATTTAATAAAGGGTGTAAACCCTTTGTCTCATTAGAACAGACGATATGTTGGGTAAAGATGGTAAACACATGGAGTATTTTAGCACTGTGCACCCCATGTGAACTTCAGTTGAGGGTAAAACTAGTTCACATTATCAGTAGATCCCGCACACTCCACACAGAACACAATCATCTGTCCTAATGAGACAAAGGGTTTACACACTTTATTAAATAAAGAAAAATAAAAAAAAATTTGTGCTTTTCAACATACCTGTTGAATACCAGGGCGGTCCTCTGTGGCGCTGTCCGACCGCCATCCGTGGGAACCCTCGCCGGAGTATTAGTTCCTGCCCGGACTGTTTTTTCCCGAACACCCGCTGGGATTTCCGCCACAGGTGTTCAGCATTATCACCAGTATTTAAGGAACACGCTGAGATCACTTCAATGCGAAGTCTTGATCTCTTGTTCATTACTGAGCGTTTGTGGAATATCTTTGGATTGACCTTGTTGCCGTTTTTCAATTGTTTATTTACATTTACATTTACATTTATGCATTTAGCAGACGCTTTTATCCAAAGCGACTTACAGGTGAGCAATTGGGGGAATGGTGCCTTGCTCAAGGGTCTCACCTCAGCCGTGGTATATTGAAGGTACTAACCCCACCCACAATCCCTGCCGGAACTGGGACTTGAACCCACAACCTTTGGGTTCCAAGCCCAACTCACTGTCCATTAGGCCACGACTGCCCCAGTCGTGTTTATTCTCGTCTGTGAACCTTGCTTGCTACCCCGACCATTGCCTGGACCTACTTGTGATTCTCTGCCTGTTACCTCGACCTTCTGCCTGATTACTGAACATTGCCTGTGACCCCGACTACTCGCCTGCTAACGGTACTGTTTCTGTCTCGTCTCTGATAACCATGTCTGCCCCTCACGATGCCAGCCTGTATGACTATGAGTGTTCTAATAAAGAGTTGCACATGGATCTTCCGTCTGCTGAGCCTTTGTCACAGAAGACTGTGCCGCACACGGATCCAGCAACGATGTATGAAATGACTCGTGAGATAACTCAGTTGGGCTCAGTGCAAAGTGCTCATCAGCAGCAGCTGGGTCAGCTGACGCGAGTGGCAGAAGATATGAAGCAAACCATGCTTACACTTCAATCTTCTATGCAATCGCTAACCACCGCCATTGCCGCCCTGATGCCATTACCCGCGCCTAGAGTGAACATCTCGGCTGCAGCGCCTCCTATGCCCGTTAATAACATTAACCCCATAGCTTGGATTTTGCTTCCTGAGAAATATGACGGCGCTCCAGGGAAGTGTCGCGGCTTCTTGATGCAGTGCAGGCTGTACAGTACACGTCAACCCGGAACCTTTCAGGATGATGATTCAAAGGTGTCTTTTGTATGCTCACTGTTGACTGGACGAGCATTGGAGTGGGCCACGGCCCTTTGGGAAGGTCAGGGCATGTCATTTCTTGATTATACCAATTTCATGAGACGCTTCCGTGAGGTGTTTGATCACTCCGCAGACGGTAAAGACCCCAGTGACGAGATTCTGGTTTTAAAACAAGGATCCAGCTCAGCGGCAGAGTTCACGTTGCAGTTCCGAACCGTCGCTGCACAGACTGGCTGGCCGCCCGAACCGCTCCATGCAAATTGATAAAACCCATTTAACGGAGGATAACTGTCCCATCCGACCTCCACGCACTATGCCTACACGGGTGAGTAATGGTTCCTCTGAACATACTATGACTCTACCTGTTACCTTAGTTGTTAGAGGAAAGAGACAGACTACCGCCTTTATTGATTCAGGGGCAGAGGGAAACTTTATTGATGTGAATTTTGCTAAGCGCATGCATCTTCCTTTGCTTCCATGTGGGTCCCGGATGGCGTTCGCAGCCCTAGACGGTCGTCCCTTGGGGCTCGGAGAAGTCCCCTGTACAACCCAGGATCTGAAGCTTCTCGTCGGATCTATGCACTCTGTAAGCATCCGGTTATTCACCATCCAATTATTCACTCACTGCATGAAACCCATCCAGACCCCAGTGACTCCACCTCAGCAGCCACAGTCTAGGGAGGTGTCTCAAGAGGAGGACTTCAGCACTCTGCCCGTGGAATATAACGACCTCAAGGAGGCATTCAGCAAAGAAAGAGCAACACGATTACCACCCCATCGCCCCACGGACTGTGCGATTGACCTCCTGCCAGGGGCAGTACCACCTAAGGGCCGAATCTTCCCACTATCACAAGCGGAAACCGAAAGTATGAATCAATATATAAAAGAGGAGGTAAAGAAAGGATTCATTCGGCCATCCACGTCTCCTGCATCCGCCGGATTCTTTTTCGTCAAAAAGAAGGACGGCTCCCTCCGACCATGCATATACTACAGAGGACTAAACGAGGTCACAGTCAAGTATCGCTACCCTCTTCCCCTAGTCCCGGCCACCCTTGAACAGCTTAGAAAGGCCAGGTTTTTCACCAAACTAGACTTACGAAGTGCGTACAACCGTGTCAGGATAAGGGAGGGTGATGAGTGGAAAACGGCCTTTTCAACCACCACCGGCCATTACGAGTATCAAGTAATGCCCTTCGGTTTGTCTAATAGTCCTGCCATTTTCCAGTCCCTGATCAATGATATTTTTCGTGAGGAACTGAATCGGACTGTGATCGTCTAAATCGATGACATACTAATATATTCAGAGACTTACCTTGAACATGTTCAGCACGTCAGGCAAGTGCTAAATCGGTCAACCCAAAATCAGCTCCACGCCAAACTCTCAAAGTGCGAATTTCACAAGTCAAGGATCACCTTTCTGGAACATATCATCGGCCACAAGGGAGTAACCATGGACGAGAGCAAAGTAACCACCGTTGTAAAATGGCCATGTCGAAAGACCATCAAGGACCTTCAGAGATACCTGGGGTTTGACAACTTCTATCGGCGGTTTATACGAAACTTTAGCCAAGTTGCTACTCCTCTGACATCCATGACTCGTAAGGGTCCCACACTACTCCGCTGGACAGCCCAAAGTGTAAGCGCCTTCGAAGAGCTCAAATCCCGATTCACGTCTGCACCCATCCTGCGGCACCCGGACCCAGAAAAGGAATTCACGGTGGAGGTCGACGCATCCAGTTCCGGGGTCGGTGCCATACTTTCACAACGCCACGGCAATCCAGGCAAACCCCTGTGCTTACTTCTCGCGAAAACTCAGCTCAGCAGGGCAAAATTATGATGTGGGTGATCGGGAACTGCTGGCTATGAAAGCTGCACTAGAGGAATGGCGCCACTGGCTGGAAGGTTCCACACTGCCTTTCTTAGTTTTGACCGATCATCGTAATTTGGAGTATATTAGAGGGCCCAAAAGACTGAACGCCAGGCAAGCAAGGTGGTCACTGTTCTTTGCACGATTCAATTTTACCATTACCTATCGACCCGGGTTGAAGAACGGTAAGGCCGATGGGCTCTCCTGACAACATGAGGCAGACAACGATCCAGGTCCTCCAGAACACATAATACCTCCTCCCCGTATAGTGGCTCCTATTCGTTGGGACATTATGTCAGAAATCGCCTAACAAAATCGGCCCAAACACTGGATCCTCCTCCTCCTGAATGCCCTCCTGACAAGACTTATGTACCTGAGACCCTAAGGCAGAGAGTATTGCATCTCATACACGACTCGCCCAGCACTGGCCACCCTGGCATAGCCGCCACCATCAAGCTTGTCAACAACAAATTCTGGTGGTCCTCCCTCAATGTTGACGTCACCCAATTCGTCCGCCACTGTGCCACCTCTAATGTCAGCAGGGCCAGCCATAAAATACCAGCCGGATTGTTACACCTGGAATCAAGCACATCTTCAAGGGGCCACCTGCAGAACCAGGACTCAAGCCGACCGACATCACCGACCCAATCCGAGCTACGAACCTGGCCAATGGGTCTGGCTATCGACCCGAGATCTACGTCTCCAGAGACTTTGCCGAAAATTGAATCCAAGGTACGTGGGTCCTTTTCAAATTCTCTGTCAGATTACACCAGTCTCATTCAGATTAGCTTTACCCCAGCAATACAGAATCTCACCCACCTTTCATGTCTCCCTGTTGAAGCCTGCTGATGCGCCAGAAGGACAGAGGGGCCAAGACGAGGCCGTCCATCCCGAGCCACCCCCCCCTCATCATCGATGGAGAGGAGTTCTATCGGGTTCGGGAGATCCTGGACTCCAGGCGTCGGGGTGCCAATCTACAATACCTTGTGGACTGGAAAGGATACGGCCCGGAGGAGAGATCATGGGTGAACTCTCGGGATATTCTCCATCCTAGTCTCACCGAGGCTTTCCATCAACAACACCCTGAGAAACCAGCACCTCGGCCTTGAGGTGTCTTCTATGGATTGACCTTGTTGCCGTTTTTGGATTGTTTATTCTCGCCTGTGAACCTTGCTTGATACCCCGACCATTGCCTGGACCTACTTGTGATTCTCTGCCTGTTACCTCGACCTTCTGCCTGGACTCTGATTACTGAAGATTGCCTGTGATCCGACCATTTGCCTGCTAACAGTACTGTTTCTGTCTTGTCTCTGATAACCATGTCTGCCCCTCACGATGCCAGTCTGTATGACTATGAGTGTTCAAATAAAGAGTTGCACATGGATGTTCCGTCTGCTGAGCCTTTGTCACAATACCACAACTTGTAAATGACTTGTAAATTAATTAACTAAACATAATAATCACTTATTAATCATTTGTGAATGTTTTGTAGATAAAGATTTCATCATTAACTAATCACTTATAAATTACTTACAACGGAACTGTCATGATCAGCTGGAGCACCAGCTCTGGCCACTAGAGGGCACTCCAGCGCCCAGCTAACTCTGTGTGTCTGTGTCTGTGTTTTTCCACTCCTTGTATGAACTGTCACCTGTGTACTCTTGTCTCCACCCACCTCATGTGTCTCCATGGGAACTAACAGGTTGTCTTGGTGTTTGATTGTTTGCTCCACCCTCTGACCTAGTTACATGTGTATAAAACCCGGAAGTGTTTGTGTGTCCTCACGGTTCGTTGTTTGTTGGTTAGTGTTGCATTCATCCGTGTTTCCTGGTTCATTGCTATTCTGTTGGATTATTCTGTTGACGACTTCTGCCTGGACCTGGACTTTCCCTCTGCTTCTTCCCAAGGACTCTGCTTAAACGGTATTTTCGACTCTTTGCTTTGTTTATGACCCTGCCTTTGCTATTGTATCTGCCGGCGATCGACCACTGTAATCCTGACCCTGAGCCTTTAATAAAGTACTTTTGCTTATGAACTCGTACGCCTCACGCTCCCGTATTTGCAACAGGAACATTATTCTAAAGTGTTACCCATTCATTTGGGACTTCATGGGTACCTCATAAAAAGGATTAATTCAATTTATCAGAAGTGTCCTACAGATATTTATACTGTTAGAAAACCCTTCAACTTTCAATAAATGCTATTATTTAGAAAAAAATGTATTTGTCAAAGGACCTGTTTCTGAAAATACAGCTTTGCCATCACAGGAAAAAAAGTACAATGTAAAATCAAATAGTTTTTTGCTAAACTGCAAAATACTGACTCATTAAAATAACATAGAAGCCAGCAAAACAGATCCTAGCTTGGGATTTTACTTGCCATGTTCTTATGTAATCAGGACGGCAATTCTTGGGCCCCTTACAAAATTGTCAACACAGGCTCCCCTAAGCCTTGGCCCCATATCAGCAGCTTTGTGTGTAATATTCATCAGATGGATGGTGAGCGGCCCGTGGGCAGGCCGGCTGACGCTGAGACAAGGTTAAGTACAAATTGGTACAAATTAGTTCTATAAACTTGTACAATCTGGGCTTAAGTGCCTTATTTCACAGATTACTTCTCTCTTGAACCAAACAGGCCATATTCATGTCACAGGCCCAGAAGGGCACCACATACAGTATTTATCATCATGTCAGTACCGAGACGAAATGACAAATAACCAAGCAATATCTCAACCAAAAGACAGCATGGTCATAGAGCAGCAATGCATCATACTTTTTATGCTACACCACATGGAACTGAAAATAAAGGCTGGTAAGGAAAGTCCCAATGGATCAGATTATGCGCCGGGATTCCTACATTTTAGAGATAAAAGTGATGTATCTGACATCCATCTCTGCATTTTAATGTGATTTTTTCTTACCATTCACATGAGTTCCGTTCTATGAGTTCACAAAGCTAAATCTACAGACGATCTGCTATAGTTCGCTCAGAACACTTTCAGCTCACTCTGCCAGTGTCATCTGTCTATTTTCATCATTCTTTGTCTTTCTCTCACTCTCAGGTAAACCAAATGTGAACAGTTATAACTTTTGTAGACACTTTTTTTGCCAAGTTCACACAAGCTAGACAGAGATCCAGACACCACACCTCCATCTCTTCTCTGAACTAACTTTCTCTGTCTGTTCAAAAAACACACCAACGCTGTGCTTTGATGTTGCTTCGGTGTAGAAAAAAAAATAGACTTAAGAATATGTGGGAAAAACAATTTGATTTCTTGACCTAACTAATGACTGAATACGCATTACATTTTTCATACACTTTGGGGTCGGGATTTTTTTCTTTTAATATACTTTTATTTATTAAAGGAATAAAATGTTAAAATGTTTGAACAAAACAACCGATAAAACCCTTGATTAACTGCCAAAGAATCGTGACGAATGCATAACTGACCAAGAACATCAAGTGTTGACTTGAAATGCTTAATTTGGATAGACCTATGTTCTGAAATAATTATTTATTTATGAATTATTTGGATGTGTCTGTAAGTCTGCAAAAAAAAAAAAAAAAAAAAAAAAACTCAGTAAAATGTCTTTTTATGGAGGTACTTTGCTATAGGAAGTGGAAATCTTGACTGTATTGAGGATTTACTGAAGTATCAGGCCATTTTGGCAAATATTGTGTTGCCTTTGGTGCAGAGGCTGAGGTTTGACGGTCATTGGACTTTCCAGCAAGACAATCATGCCAAATTATGCATTCAAATCTACTAATAATTGGTTCAGTGATCATCATTGAACGTTACTGAGAGGCCTAACTGAATTTGAAGAAAGCATTACAATGCAAGCATTGTTTGTGTAATGGGTTTCAATTCTTGAAATTCGGCACACTTTTTTGTTTCAAATGCTTTAGTTGTTAATTTGTTTCCATATATTATTCTCTAGAAAATGTATGCATTCTCAGAATCACTCAGATCTGTATTAATAGTCTAACTGTGATGCCTTGGTTGAAATATTTACAAGAGAGTGAAAGGGGCCTACTAAATGCATGAAAAAAAAAAAAAAACATCTGTCCTGCTTTATATAATGGCTGGTACATGGGTGTTTCTGCTCAGGTGTCTAAAGGATCTGCCCAGTTTGTAAGAATACAAATTAGAGGGAACATTGACCATGGGTGTTAAACTGATTTAAATGCACAGAGTACTCAGCATCTGCTACCCCTTGGCAGAAGAACAGATAACCTCGCGCTGGAGTGAAAATATCCTGAAAGCTGTACGTTATTTCTACCATAACAACATACAGAAATACATACTTGACATTACACCTACAACCCCTGACACAATACAAGTGCTTGTTGAGATCATGATTGGACACCATTGAAAGGAAGCCATAATCCAAAATAAAACGGAACTGTCCATACATTATGAAAGATAACAGCATACAGGCATTTTTTGGCATTGTTGCAGGCTGTGTTGATGCAAATGAAAGCAGAATATTTCATTTTTTAATTGGTAAATCCTTTGCTATTGCTTATTTCACAACATTGCCTTGGAGATTTCAGTGTATTTACACTCAAGCCATCCGATATGTAGATCCGTTTTTTTTCTTTATGGGAACAGATTTGGAGATTTAACATAATGTCATTTACTCACCAGTGAATCCTCGGCTGCGAATGGGGGCTTATGTTGTGATTACACATCACAACAGTTCACAAGTATGGCTCCAGTTCATGAACCAACATCTTGTTAAATGAAAAGTGAAAGTGAAAAGGCTAACATTAAACTGTCCCTTATGGCCAAAATCCCTAATCCAAAATAAATTAAAAATTCATTATCTTTTGTCTTGTTACATAAAAAAATCCACTATCATATTAGTTTAAAACGGTTTTGGACTGTTTTGGCTTGTAAACAATGCTCCATCTTTGCATATTTTTCCTTCTGATACATACAAGATAACTTTCTCACTGGAGGATGCAGTCTATTTTAGCCAGAAGCAACAGTTTGACGTTAAAGTGCTGCAATAATGGTTTCATTTTTTACATGTAGCTTATTTCTGTCTATGTTCATTTGGTAACGTGAGTTGTGTGGATTGGTTGTGGATTATTGCAATGTTTTTTTCAGCTGATTAGACTCTCGGGCAGCACCCATTCGCTTGCAGAGAAACCACTGGTGAGGAAAAAAAAAAAAAAAAAAGGAAAGGCTTCTCATGCAAGTCATCAACATCTTGAATTGACATCTTGAATTGCCTAAAGGTGAGGACATTTAAATTTTTCTATGTTCGGGAGGGGTATTCTGACCACAATTATACAGCAGAATTGACTCAACAGTGTGAGGTTGACAAATGCACAAATGCCTCCGTGGACCATCAGTTTTGACAGTGTTGTAAATCATAGTCAGATAGAAAACATTGGCTGTTCTGAGGGCTTTATTTCAGGAGATTAAACAAGGATTTCAAACTCAATTTGTGGCCAAAAAGGACTTAGCAGTATATGTTGCTCATATTTCAACGTCTAATTGTTGTTCATTGTTTTAGGGTATGAAAGATTCTTGCTTAGTCAACAGGAGTAACATGCCAGATATTGATTTGTTTTCTTGTTTCAAAAGGGAAATGGCTATTAGCCTACACAAATGATTTAAATTAGCACAATCTGTTTTGGGAAAAATGCTAATTAAAAATTCCCAGAAGTTGCATTGAGAACAGCATAAATTAGGCTACTTTAAATAATAAACTACTTTATATAATGAATTCACAGGAACAAAAACAGGGTTGCTGATGTTCTGCAGCATTGTGATTTAACCATTATCCCTTCCCGTGAATAAGTAGAGGTGTGTGCAGTAAGTGAATTATTAGGACTGTTTTGTACAACATTAATTACTTCTTTTCCCACTAGGCTTTTTTCTCTTTCACTTAGTGGCATCACATGGGTGCACCCCCTCACAGCCCTCATTGAAATGCTTGTGATGACATGGCTCCATTGTAACCATCTCTTTAACACTGAAGATGTCTGATCCATGTGACCTCCAGGACTCATAATTTCCTGTCATTTGAAAGAAGTTTAATCTGCTGCAAATGTTCAATAAGAGACCATTTAAATAAAATCGTTGCACGGTCTTCTATTTTTTTTATTTTTTTATTTTAATACATAAATACATATGCACACAAATATACAATACCTTGTGAAAGTATTTAAACGCCTTCTTTTTTTTTATTACATTTTGTTATTGTTGCAGCCTTATGTCAAACTCCCCCCCCCCCCACACACACATTAATCTACACTTCATTCAATATAATTTTTATAATGTTATGAAAGCGAATAACAGGTTTTTAACATATTTGCTAATTTGTTAGGATAAAACACTTAAATTATTCCATTTTTTAGGTGTACCCTTATCTGGGACAGCTGAAATTTAGCTCAGGAGCATTGCTCGTAAATGTTACACCACTTTGCGTGAAGTTAACTTGTGACAAATCGACTTAATAGGCACACATCTTAATAAAAGGTCAAAAAACTGAAAATCAATAATGGTACAAAGACCAAACTCAAAAGACTCAAGCTCTGGGGTGTAAAAAAAAAAAAAAAAATCCTATAGAGCTCAGAGACAGGATTACGTCAAACCACACTTATGTCAAACCGTTCTGCTGCATTGAAGGTTCACAGAAGCATGTATCCTCCATTATCCATAGTTTAAGACGTTCAGAAGAACCAGGACTCTTCTGAGCAATTGATTGAGAAGGACTTTGGTTACCGTGGTGACCAAGAACCTAATGGTCACTTTTGAGCTCCATGATCATATGTGGAGATAGAAGAAACATCACTACAATACTACTGATGCTATATGGCGGTGTGGCAAGACACATAAAAAGCACACTCAGAACTTACAAAAAAGCCCCTAAAGGACCATCAGACTCTGAGAAACAAGATTCTCTGGTCTGATGAACCTAAATTCTAAGCATCATGTTTGAAGGAAACCAGCTCTGCTCATCACCTGCAAAGTAGCATCTCAAAAGTAAAGTGTGCTGGTAGCAGCGTCATGCTGAGGCTGTTTTTTAGCGGCAGGGACTGAGGGCTTGAACAAAAAATTAGTGCACCACAATATAGAAAATAGCCTTAATGAAAAATCAGTCCAGAGCATTCAGAAACTCAGACTGGGCAGAAGGTTTACCTTCCGACAGGACAATGACCCTACACACACAACAAGTGCGGCTTATAGACAACTCTGCTAAAATTAATTAATATTAAATAAAAACACTTTAAGAAATGCTTAAACCGTTTTTCCTTTTTTCTTAAGACCTAAGTCTGATCAAATTTGTGGATTAGGAATAGTTTTCAGTGTTCAATGGTGGGTGCAGTTTTTTTTTACAATAATATGTAATAAGACAAACAGCGAAAAAATAATAGCTGGGGACAATGAACTCCTTATTTGTTATGCCAAAATAAACAAACATGCAAAGGGCAGAGGACTTGAGATATAGCCACATTTATGACATTCTTTCATCTTTTCAAATCTCCTCATCATTTCTGTCTAGCCTTCGATTGTCATTTAGGATGAAAAACCATCTGCCTCTGGTGTCTGAGTGAATCATATAGATAGAAATAAACTTCTCAATAAAGTCAATATCAGTTGTTTCTGCCGAGCTCATGTCTGCAGAATTACAGTTTATAGCCTTGGGCTCGTCTGATCATGGCTGACCAGAAGCTGCACAGTTCACATTAGTTCTGTCTTATGTTCACATCCCTGTTACTCTGCTTAATCATACAGCTAAAATATCACAAAAAACCCCTGCAAAAAACAAAGTGTAAATATTAGCTTGAAGTTGAGAGTTGGAAGAATTTACCTTTGGACTTTGATTCCTCTTCATGGCTATTCTGGCATGACCTGAATGAGGTGGAATATTCAAGTATCTGCGAGTAGGAGGCCAGCGGTCGCCTCTAAGTCACGCATACTGTCATTACGAGGAGGCTGGAAGGATTGTACTATGTGCATCTTGTGTCTCTCTGTGAAACGGAGCGAAAATGTGAGGGTGACACATTTTTCAGTAATCCTCAAAGGACTCCTACACTAGTGGCAGTTTTTGGGTTTGAAGTCAGTAAGCTGTTAAATTGAGATACTGTAAATGCTTCCGAACAACCGTAACCAGAAATGTTTATATCATCTCAGACTCGAGTCTTCCAACCATTGAACTTTTTAAAAACCAGGATTAAGGTCAGAGAAACGGTTTCTTTTTCTTTTTTTAAACATATCCAGAAGAATATGAAAAATACCATCTTTCTGTCAACTCTGACCTACTGGAGAATTCTGGTTATATCTGGTTGTTTATATAATTATTATTATATTATTAAGAAGAAAAGTAAAGTGACTTGCGGCCAGGTATGGTGACCCATAATTGGAATTTGTGCAAAGTGCACACACAGCAGTGAACACACACACACACACACACACACACACAGAGCAGTGGGCAGCCAATGCTGCAGCGCCCGGGGAGCGGTGCCTTGCTCAAGGGTCTCACCTCAGTCGTGGTATTGAAGGTGGAGAGACCGCTGGTTATTCACTCTCACCACCTACAATCTCTGACAGACCTGGGACTCAACAACCTTTGTGTTCAACTCCCTATCCATTAGACCACAACTGCCCCCTTTTTACAAAACAGATACATTTTTAAATACAGGTCAATCTACATGACTGTTCAAACGTTCAGTAAGATTGTTTTTAATATAAAAAATGATGAAAAATAATCAAGGCTGCATTAATTTGACTAAATACTACAGTAAAAAAATTACAATTGAAATAATGCTTTGCTTTTAATTGTAATAAATTTAAAATGTAAATTATTCCTGCAGTGTTGACAAAGCTGAATGTTTAGCAGCCAGTCTTCATGAAATCATAAAAATATTCAGATTATGTTTGAGAAAAGAAATAAGTTTATTCTGAAATTATAATTATATTTTTATTACATAACATATACTCCCTAAATACAGGCTCTACTGTTCTCATACCATATAAACTGATATGTTCTACAACACAACAAGCTTCAAAATACATGTTTCTTCCGGCTGAAAATTAGATAATTTACTGTGAAATCCATTTTCTCCCAGGTACATCACCAGTGTACGTTTTAACTTTTGTGACTAACCAAAAAAGTCTAACACTGTCTCTTTTGAGCTTTTTATTCATTTTATTTTTTCACACTTGTTAAATAAAAAAAAAAAAAATTTAAGCCTAACTTGACCATAGTGCAACTTTCCTATAAACGATAACAAGTGTAATTATTTAAGTATGTTTTGCCTCTGCCCTCTAGTGGTAAATGAATACTCAATTCCCGCTTGCCCATATACAAAAAAAAACAAACAAAAAAAAACACAACAACTGAAATATCATTAAAAATGTTATTTATTGTGAATGGGTTTACATCCCCTTACATCCGAACCTTACATCCGAACAATACCTGTCAGTGAACAAATTCTACAAAGGAAAATCATCACCCATATTCCAAACCTCTCACTGTGGATTAAGCAATAAACTATGAACTTTCCATGCCTACATTATATACATCCTTACAATATAATCGCAGTGCATAACCAGCGTCAGCCTAAATGCAACTTCTGTAGATAATTCCTAAGATCAAGCTCAGAATGCCGTTTTCGCTGGCCATTTACAGTGAGACCCCTTACTTTGGTCACAACTGACGATTAACAGGAACCTTCCGAGCATCTCTGAAGTCTTGATCAATGTCAACCCAAGACCTCAGGCACAAGAAATGAAGGAGAGCAACCATCTTAAAAATAATGTGCTCAACCTAACATATTTCTCACGGTTCGGCATCGCCCTTGAAAAGCAGCTGAATAAAATATGCGCACTCAAAATATCCAAAATGAACCCAGAAGGCGAACCAAATCATTTCCTTTTCAGAAACGGTGTGAACAGAGAACAGGAAACTGAAGGCGTGACTCACACGAGTGTTCTGTCATGCACCGGGAGAACAACAAGGTACTGTGAGGACAAGACGAAAACGCGGCAAGACTAAAGACGCAGCCCTGTCACTTTTTATGTTTACAGAGGTAGAGTTCTCCTGTCAAACTTGTTTACACCAATGTGATTTTCTGAGTTGTGGATTAAAAAGACAGAAGTTGTAGATTTCAGGGGAACGCATCCGCCTTAGTCTGGAAGGCAATGTATGTATTTACGACATGCGTATTGAAAGGTTTATTGTTATTTTCGTCCTTCTAAAGCCAGAAGAAACAGGGATTCACCTGAAAGAGTCTTAATCAACCTCGATAGTCATCTCTCATTGTCATAAATAAATAATACATAAAAAAAAAAAAAAATTGCATTTGCCGTCTGTGGCTTGTTATCCCAGAGAAGGCAGGTCCGTGACTGTGAATGTAAGCTTTCGGACTGTCCATTTATGAGCATCTGTGTCTGTGTGTTTGTATCGGGCATGAATGTATTCTAATGTGTGTTTGTGTGTTGCTGCCGCCTCCTGTTGCCAGGCAGTAATCAGGTGTTTGTGTGAGTGCTAGTCCACTCCAAGAGCTTTGAGCTGTCTCTCAATCTCCTCATCTGATATCCCATCTGCTTTGGATGTAGCAGCGCTTGGCTGCTTTCGGCCTGCTCTGGGGGCATGATCCATCTGCAGGGGAAACAAAAAATCCACTATGAATAAAAATGCCAAGTGATGGATAGTGCGTCTGCAATCCAAGACTCAATAGTCCTGAGACTACGTAGAGTACAGAAAAATGTCTCTCTGAATCTCATTCTCTAATGTTTTCATGCATTAATTATGATTAATCAATAAGTTTCGTCCAATGTGTTTCAGTGAGTGTGCTCTGACAGCACTTGAACACAAATCAGAGCTGTTTAAGTTAGTCAGAATTCACCAAAGTCCCTTTTAAGAAAAGTCTGTTTACTTGGCCGCCATATTTGCGATAGCTCCAGGTCAGCTGCAACAAATGGAAATGCTGTCCCCCCTTAAATCAATGTGTAAATAAATGCAGAAAACATATCTGCGTGTTGCAACTGACACATGGCAGATGGACTATTTTGACAATGATTTTGAAACTTTTCTGGACCTTGTCAGCCACAAGCCTTCCAGTTTTCATCCAAAATATCTTAAAATTGCGTTC
The DNA here is from genome assembly GCA_032359395.1 of Enteromius anoplus. Taxonomy (NCBI): domain Eukaryota; kingdom Metazoa; phylum Chordata; class Actinopteri; order Cypriniformes; family Cyprinidae; genus Enteromius; species Enteromius anoplus. The sequence continues at coordinate 5,694,754 of JAUMHG010000033.1, read as the reverse complement.
CGAAAATGAATGAAGCTTTTTACGGGTTTTAAACGACATGGGGCTAAGTGATTACTGACAAAATGTACATTATGCGGTGGAGTCCATTAAGTGACATATTTCAAATCAGCAACAAAAGCTGAAATAAATGGTTGTCTTATGCTCAAATAGGGTTAAAAAACGTATTTTTCTAGCCTCAGGTTTCTATGGGAAACAGAGCTTCTAATGGCCATGTGGCGATGCAATGACTTTACCAATCAGCCATTGGCTCTTTGGAAGGCAGGACTATTTCGCCATATTGCACATTGCAGTTTTTCCCATGCATAAGTACAGGAGTGAACCGTCTTTCTATTCGTATAGTCTTTTGGAATCCACTTAATCCACACAAAACAACAGTGTTTTTGTTCAGCACAAGAAGAGTTCTGCTTCAGTGATTCTAGCAGGAGTTTCTGCATTTAACCCATTCACAACTGGAATAAAAATGTTATTATCCAAGCTGTGCATACGAGCAAACGTATTTTATTTAAGATTTTGCTGTGCTCTCAGGCAAGAGTGCAGAAAATAAGGACACACAAATAGCTGTATGACACTGTGCAGAATATCCTTATATGGAGATAGGGGCTGGCTTTATGCAAATTAAGAGACACAAGAAAATGTATTCACATATATACACTATTTAAATTTTACACAAAAAAATGACTTGAACTTTTACATAACACTTGAATTCACTGTTGCGTGTTATATTGTTCTGCTGACATTACTGGATAGGGATTTTATAAGTACACTATATATGGTAAACCCGTTAGATAATTTGATGGCTATATTTGATTTGATATAAGATAAGTCTTTTATCCAAGATTGCCATCTCTGGATCTTTCCAACTAAAGTAAATACATTATAAAGCTTGCAAATCCTGCATTTAACTGACGTTATGAAAAATGCTTCATCCAGAATTACTGTAAATTAAATGCAAAATCTAATTAAAGCCTTAAAAAAAGACTTAAATAGACTGATTTAAATTATGGGGATGCTGAAGCTTTGATTTCATGTTCAACATGACCTTTTATTTAAATAGTTACGCATCAATCTGAAAAAGCAGGCCTTCTGAACAAAGTACGAGCGATCAAAACATGAACCACATGAATGCTGCTTTGGTGAAGAGGGTTAGAGCCAACCATGCATTCAGCTTTTTTTTTTTTTGTACAATTTCCATGCTCAAACAGACTAAAGAGGTTTGGCATACTTTTATGAACAGAGACCGTGGTCTACAGGAACCACTTCTTATTAGGCATGGTCATCACATTTAAAGCCAAAATACTCCCTCACAACCAAGCTACTTCCTCGTTTTGGCCTTATTTGAATGCAAACACATTAGTAGATTTAGTTGCAGGTTCTCTGCTCCACACGGTTTCTTAGCTGTCACACTGAGTATGAAATATATACGCATAATCATATGCCTGTTATTTTCTCTGTATCTCCTTAATGCATTGAAATAATATTGCAATGCGTATTGTTTTTTTTATTCAATATACTGTGTAGCCTTAATGGACACAAATGGATTTGAACACTAATGCACTACAGTAATAAGTCTGTTTATTGAATCTGCTGCCTTACCATGGTTTGATTGATGCCCATAATCTTTCATTCTTACCTTTCCTGAGATCTCAATTCCAATTTCATCCAACACCTGATTCACAATGTCCTGAGATTCTTCCTCATCACCAGAATCCTCGAAGATCTCATCCAGTGTGTCATTCACTGTAGGCAGACAGAAACGTTGAGAAAAAAGGTGCATGGCATTCAAATGATGTTGTGCTTTATTCAAAAACAAATGGAAGATTAAAAAAAGTATGCACAGCACACTAAAGTTGGCTATAGTTGCAAAAGTCAAATGTAAGAAAGGTGCACCTGAAAGCAAAAAGTCAAAAATATATCATATTTGTATATATATATATTTGTATATGTGACCCTGGACCACAAAACCAGTCTTAAGTCGCTGGGGTATATTTGTAGCTATAGCCAAAAATACATAGTATGGGTCAAAATGATAGATTTTTCTTTTTTGCCCAAAATCCCTAGGATAGAAAGATCATGTTCCATGATGGTACAGTATTTAGTCAATTTCTTACCGAAAATATATTACAACTTCATTTTTGATTAGTAATATGCATTGCTAAGATCTTCATTTGGACAACTTTAAAGGTAATTTTCTCAGCTTTTAGATTTTTCTGTACCCTCAGATTCTAGATGTTCATATAGTTGTATCTCGGTCAAATATTACCCTATCCATCCAAACCATACATCAATGGGAAGTTATATATATACACACACACACATCATGTATAAATCTCAGTTTTGGAAAATTAACACTTACCACTAGTTTTGTTGTCCAGGGTCACATATATTATATTGTATTTATTACACAGCTCTCTGGAATGCTTGATTCTGATTGGTCAGTTGAGGCATTTGCAGGTTTGTTCTTTTCGAATAATAACCGCTCCAAAGTAATAACACATAGCCGGCACTACTTATGTTTAAAATCACTCCTCGCCAACAAAGATTACCGTTTGGCGCCATTTGTTATATATTCATATGTAGATGTTATAAATTGTCTTACGGTTGAATGTTAGTCACGTGGTACTATATATCATTTCGCAGAAGGATGAAAATGATCATTTCAAACAAATATGCCAATAAAATGTTTCAAATTCATATTCATGTTCAGTTTTTTTTCCTTATGTGGCAAGTAGCTGTGTTGTAAGCGGGATAATATACAGGCGTCGGGTCTTGTATCACGCTGTCGGGCTTATTTTGCGATAACTACCGGCTGCCTGTACATTATCCCTTACATATGACAACGCCATTATGGCAGTCTTAAGTGTCACATGATCCTTCTAATATGCCGAGTTGCTGCTCAAGAAACATTTCTGATGTTTCGTGATGAATTGTGTTAATTTCTTTCTCCAGAATTCTTTGACGAATAGAAAGCTCAGGATTTATATGAAACGTAACCCTTTATTAACAAGTGCTACATCCAGTCTTTACTATCATGTTTAATCAGTTCCATACATTATTCCTAAATATAAGTATTAATTACTTTAAATCATGAAGACCCTAAACTTTCGAACAGTAGTGCATCCAAATTATTTTGTAGCAGTGATATTAGCGTGCAGTCTTTTATTTTTTTTCTCACTCATATCTTTTTGGAAACAACAAGCTTTTTATCATAAGAGTCACTTTGTTTAATGTCAAAAAGATGAAAAAGAAAAGAAAAAAAATTATTTACATTTAATTATTTTATAAAACTCTCTAAAAGAATCACCCACAAAAACAATAAATAAATCAATAAAAACATCTTACTCATCTCTTCTGTCATGTCCATCTTTGCCGTCTCTTTCTGAAAGTTCTGCAGGGTCTGCATCGTCTTCATCGGATCCATCTTTTTGTTGACAGCTTGCATTGTCTAAGTTTTTTTGAGAAAGGCAGAGACACAAATGATTCATGTCTATAATACATTTTTGCATTACTTGAAGCTACTTATGCAAAGAATAACGGCTGTGTTTCGACGTGCCATTGCACTGTGCCAGATATGCATTTGTAGACCAACATCTACGCTCAAATTAGCACTTATACAAAACCACACAGGTCGTAACATACATAATTAATAGAGCTGTTAAGCTGCACACAATCTCAATTTGCAGCCCCGGCTGGAAACAAACTAGCATTTTCGAGCCATGACTTCCCTTAGGAATTTATAATGGGGTTTGTGAAGAGTAGTTTTTCATTTATGAGTCAGGTTAATATTACTTTAAGATCCTTTCACATTAAAGAGAATTTCACAAACAAAATAGGAAAGTTGCTTCAGGTAATGTTTACCACAGTCCTTATTTTCCTCATAAATCCATAACTCAAAAAACTTATTAGAAATTCCAGAGGGAAGCCATGGCTCGAAAATGCTAATCCTCTTTGGTTTTTAGGACTACGAAATGAACAGCCCCATTTACTTAAAAGTGAAATCACAGCAGTTTCACACAATATTCAATCTAACTTAACAGTGAAGCTTTAAATCACTGTCAGGATTGCATACAGACTTTTATAAACATTATCATGAGTTTAAAAGAACAGAGGGGTCTTACTTTGGTGGTTGTGGCCATGGCACCAGCCATCTTCATTTGGGAGTTCATCAGCTTGGTTTGTGTAGACATGGAGGTGACCTTAGAGCTGACGGCATATGAACGCGTTTTCTGTTTCCTCACTTGAACAAGTTGCTTAGCTAAAACTTTACAGGCGTCTCTGTTACCGGTCTTCGCCATTTTCTTGATTTCCATTTCCTGTGATAAAGAAAGCAAATAGTGCGAAACCGTCAAGGATGGACCTACTGGCAATGTTATTGAATTACACAGATATCCGGAATGAGGCTTATTGGTGAGAGTAGATTATGTTTTATTTGGATAATAGTTTTATTAGCTAAAATGCAGCTCAAACTGCTTCACAGATGAGAACAGAACATATTTAAGTGATTGTTGTTTTTTGCACATTTGAGCAAGAAAGCAAAAACCAAATCTGCTTTTGTAGAAAAATGTATCCTAAAAAAACAACGGTTGGTTTGGTTGACTGTAAGTTACTTTGCCAAATATACACAAGTTTTCCACCTACTTGCCTAGAACCAGGAAATAGTTGTGATATTTTGATAGGCGACTCACACTTGATTTTAGTCAATTAGTCAATTCATACAATTTGTACGAGCGTACAAAAAAGAGAAGTATAAAAGTTTCCATCAGTAACTTCTGAAAGATACACCGTCACAATAGCACAAACATGCCTTATCTAAACTCAGAACAGAATCACGAGCTGTTAGTCATCATCAGTGACACACTAAGACTCTCGGTGACATTAATGACATAACCTCGTGATCTCACACCTCAGTTGTGAGAAAAGGGAACAATTGGCATCATAATGACGTCACATTAATGGGTGTGGATTCTTACCAGCTGCTTTTCCTGTTTTTCCAGTGCTGTCCGGTCTCTTGCAATCTGTCTCTGCGTTCCCCGCAACTCTTTGTTTTGTTCTTTAATAACATCTGTATTATGAGAGGAGATATAGTTAAATGACCAATGCTGAAATGTCTGAGATAGATAAATGTATGTACAGGGCTACTTCAATAACAAGACATTTTAGACCATCTAAAAAGTTACAGAAATGGCATATGGATTTAACAAACTATTTCATTTTTTTATAAACCATCTTTGACTCGATAGTTTCAAGTAACTTTACTAGTTGTTGTTCTCAAGTTGAGATAAAGCAAATGCTTTCGGTTGTAACGTTAGCTGTCCAAACAAACACACATTCCAGAATAAAAGACACTTCTGTGTTAGTTAGCACAGTGGACCGAAATATCTCGAATGGCCCGAATGATTAAAACTATGTGTAAGGAGATGTAATGTATTAAACAACTGAACAGCGTTATTATTAACAAAACCAGTCGATGATTGACATGAGAGTGTTGCTGGGCGGTTTTGACCAAACAAACAAGCCCTCAGAGCAGCAGCAAAAAAAAAAAAAAAACTTACCATCCACAGTCTTTTTCTTGAATAAAGAGGCCATAACTGCGACAAACTCCGCCGAACGCGAAAGTAACAGAAAGTAAGTATATCCCAAAGACTAAAATCAAGTGTGAGTCGCCTATCAAAATATCATGACTATTTCCTGGTTCTAGGCAAGTAGGCGGAAAACTTGTGTTCTTCTGCAGCGATTATTTCATTTTGATTGGTGATAGTGCCGTGACGTTGCACTCAAGTTATCCAATAGTAATATTCATGTTGACAAGAACCGCCCACCGCCCACAGATACTGCAGAACAGAGTTCTCTCTGTCGTTCTCACAAAATACGGATTGGATTTTCCCCTTGCCTAAGTTCTCCAGTTCAGGGGGGAAAGTAGTAAAGCAATAAAACTAAGATAACATTAAAATAAAAACTAAAATATTTAAATTATTTAACAAATATAAAACTAACATAAGAAAAATTTAGATATTCGCTTTTATTAAAAATAAAGTAAAATACGATTTGATAAACTAATAATAATAGTTTATACTATATTTATAACAGTGCAGCTTTATAATAAGTAGAATTTATAACAGTGCAGCTTTATAGTGAGTAGATATATATATATATATATATAGTATGTAACTTAATATAAACAAAGTCTTTTAACTTATAGAATGGGGGCCCCTCCCATGAGAATGCCAGGTCCGTTGCATTTAAAAGGTAAAAACCCCCGCTGTAGTACTTTTGAACAGATGCGTTCGTATTAATTACGACGAAAGGCAGCCAATCGTAGCTCGGAGATTTGACGCATGCTCGTGTGGGTAGACATGGAGCGAGAGCTCGTGTGAATCCGTTTCCGCTCGGCAGCTGTTCGTATATCTTCGTGCGCAGTTCGGCATATTCCGCCTACCCCTCTGATCCTGTCGATAGTGAATTAGGGCTGTATCTCGTCCCCCTCGTTCTCTGTGTTGTTGTCCTCGGTGACGCGACGGAGGTGTAGCCTGACGCGGTCTCTTACGTGTCGGACTAAATAAAAGTGGAGCTCCGGAGGCCTGGGAGTGACGAGGCGAGTCTGTGTCGGGTAAGAAGAGGCGCATTCGTGGGGGAAAGAGATAATGCACTTGCCGTTTTAGTGGACATGTCGCAATGCTCGATCCGTCTGTAACAAAGAGATCATGGCGGCGGTGGGCATGTTTCTCAACAGCTCAGACTTGCTTGCAGACAATGAGTCAGTCAGGCAGTCGATTGAGGGAATTTTCGCGCGACGGTTCTGCAAAGTACATGCGTTTATGGTAAGGATGGCAGATGCGTAGCGTTATGAATGCGATCGCCCGTCCACGGAACCTTTTGATGGAAATCCAGCTTATGAAATGATTTTTTTTCTTGGCTCCAGCATTGCTTTATGGACCAGTCGGAGCTCTCCGTTACATTAAAGATATTTACTGCATTCTCGCCCTTGCAGAGGTTTTTCTGTACCACTAAAACCATGTAATCAATTGTGGTTTTAATTGGTAATAAAATCAGAGAGAAATGCATTGCTTTCGAGTATTATTTTCTTCAAATAACACCCTAAAACAGACTGTTTTTGTGTTGCATACTTGCTTCATTCAAACTGGAACGCTATTTTACAAGTCGAAACACGCCTGGAAATGCAAGCACTTGTATTTATTGGTTTGTTTTAGCCAAAAATATCCATAAATAGGCACTTAAAAATGATAAACAAAATTAAGTCATTTTGATGGCACTCTGTTTGTGTTTTTTTTAACTACGTCCATAAATCCTTAAAAACCATAGCAGAAATCTGACTGACAGCTGTATACGGAAGTAAAAAAAAGGCGGCAAATGGAGTCACCCTGGTTTGTTGAGCACGATGCTTGATATGTCAGTTCTAACATAATAATTCATTACAAAACATACATAGAGCCATCAAAATGAGTTTCGCTAATAGAAATTAAGCATGTCTCACCCACGTGTTAGCGCCAGTGGCTACTTTAGATGCTATCGATCTTGTAAACTATTTTTTACATATTATTTTTTGCAATACTATGTAGGCTATTTTTGTTCAAATACATTTAACGTTAGACTATACAAAGGCAAACATTCCACTCCTCTAATACTGTCAAAAAAGAACTGTATCATATATTGCATTGTATTTATTATATACATGAATAAATGAATTATTAAGTTAAATTGTAATGCCTATAGATACATAAATGTTTTATAGGGCAACCCTTCAAATACTCAAAATGAAACTACAACAAACGCAATTTGTGGCCCGGGTGTTTTTGTGGTCACACCGTTTCAGATAAAGTCATTGGTGACCTAAATAGTATGTTTATTGTATTCTGTATGTCTGGCCAAGTAAAAGATTTTTCAATTAAATCTCCAGGCAATCTAAATGACCATGGAGGCAGGAGCAGATGTCCAGCAGGGCGGCGACACTGCTGTTTCAGAGACAGACACTCAACAGATTGCCACCTTGGCTCAGGTGAGTTTCTTGGATCGTATATTTTCAAAGAACATTTGCTAGCATTGCAAGTTAGAGCAATTATGCATGTAGTTGTGGTTAAGTTTGATTCAGTCCAGTTCTAGCTTAGTTCAGTTTCCTGTTGTGCCTCCCTCACGCAGGTTTCCATGGCTGCAGCGCAGGCATCAGCCACTGGGCCCACAGTGACCTTAGTTCAGCTGCCCAATGGGCAAACGGTGCAAGTTCACGGGGTCATCCAGGCAGCCCAGCCCTCCGTCATACAGTCCCCACAGGTGCAAACTGTACAAGTAAGTCTGACATGATCATTCATACCTGGGAAAACTGTCAAATTGAATTACGTAATCCTGTGTCTGTCTTACAGACTCCGAATTATATGCAGAATGCACTGATGATTAAATAACCTTTTATATTAATATGTAAATTATTCTGTTTGCTTATCTAGAAGACATGAACGTTTAAAAATAATAATACCTGAGTTTTTTTGCTATAGATATTGATGTGTTCTTTTGTTGTCTTTATGTTAGATTTCTACCATTGCTGAGAGTGATGATTCCCAGGAGTCAGTGGACAGCGTGACAGATTCCCAAAAAAGAAGAGAGATCCTGTCTAGACGGCCCTCATACAGGTATCCGAATGGATTTGTGGTTTTGGTGCACTGTTAACCGATCATTACAGTATTTCACCAGGTTTGTAATGATGTGTGTTTGTAAACCTGTTTTCACTGAAACTCTGGAAGCTCTTACAATACTTACACAAATATTGAATCACCCTCAAGTTGTTCCAAATCTTTATGAATTTCTTTTTTTCTGTTAAATGCTAAAAAGGATATTTTAAAGAATGTTGCTAACCAAACATGACCTATATATGACCATTGACTTCCATAGTATAGACAAAGAATAGTATTGGTGTCATTAACATTTATTTTTTGCACGCATTTGTAAATGTGAACTGCTGGCTTGACGAGAAGCTAATACTAATATATTCTAAAATTCTAATCAGATGAATTTATGGGCTATATATATAATTGATTCGACTGAATCATCCATTTTCTTAAAAATATAATGTGAAGTTTATTACTTTATAAAATGTTTAACTGTAATTTTAAGGTTAATTATGTTATCATAGACATTATCATACACCTGAGAGTGCCCCTCTTATATGTTCTTTTTGAATATCTCTAAAAAGTCTTGTATCTTATTTAAAAAATGCAGATGCTGTGTAAATGCAAAGAGCTTTTAATTTTGCATAGCACACTAGATTGATCCATTTTATGAATGTACAGCAAGGACAAAGGCTAACTGCATTGAATATAACTTATATTACACGGCTCTCTGGAATGCTTGATTCTGATTGGTCAGTTGAGACATTTGCAGGTTTGTTCTTTTCGAATAATA
>JAUMHG010000033.1:5646706-5670232 GCA_032359395.1 Enteromius anoplus | reverse complement strand
CAGAGTAAAGAGATGTGTCTTTAATCTAGATTTAAACTGACAGAGTGTGCCTGCCTCCCGAACAGTATTAGGTAAATATATATATATATTGTACATACCATTTGAATAACCACAGTTGTAAAAAAACTGTTTCACAATTACAGTAGTTTTGTTTTTCGTCAGTTTATTTAGGCTAATGATATCCAAAAAAAGTGAAGAAATCATATGATCAAGATGTTAAAATGAACAAAAACCGTACTTTTCTGAGTAAGCATTAATAAGCATGTCTCATCCATTTGTTGTGTTCCATTAAATATTTCCATTGTTGTTTGTGCATATTTATAGTTTTTTTCTTATTTCTTAGCGTTGTCGGTATTTGCAGTTTCTTTGTTTGTGTTTGAGTACTTGCAGTGTATTTCTGTATTTGTATTGGGAGTATTTCTGTATTTGTTTTCTGTTTGTTTTATCCAGTGTACTTTAGTATAACATTTTTATCTTTTTGATTATCATTTTTGAATGACAAGAAATGTCAGCAATTTATAGGCATCTTGGACAGCATGTGACCCCTGTTAGTGCAGGAGTCATCAAATCTTATTTCACATATATATTGTATAGAAACAATAGACAATGAAACCATTGGGTTGTTGTGAAAATAGGGTTGTTAAAGGTGTTTTCTTCAAAAAGCCAGAAGACAGTGATCTCATTTGGTGGACAGGGGTCTACAAACCATTTGATCACATTGACAAGGTGACGGTCCACCAATTGATTCGATTCAGCAGCAGCTACTTACCTGTGCACGTCTACGTCTTTTATCGAGCAGACAAAGCAAACAAGTCTGATGCACAAATTAGGGTCAGATGAGGATCTAAAACGCTGGATTCCAGACACGGTGGGGGACCAACCGGAGCACCACAAAGGCCATAGAGTGATGGGCAAAGTGTGACAAGCCCTGGCAAGCCTGTGATAGTGATAAATTACAGATAGCCATCATTTGCAGGAAAATACACTACAGGGGAACATGGATCAAGTCAAGCGCAAATACAGACACAAACTCCTTCACACACTAATGTGGCCCGTGGACACTAACCAGAAATTTAAGGATAAGACAACGGCTCTCTGCAAACACCTTCCTTCCCACCCCATTGAGAACGTGGGAGGATTGATCCTGGGCAAATCTGATAGATGACTTACAGAGTGAAAGGCATGCTGATGAGCCTGCTGGCCAGTGGTCACCTCTACAACCAACTGGAAATATGTTTCAGCAAAACCTTAAATATCTTCCTCCGTACCTTTTGGTTCCACAACTATAAGTTATATAATTTCATGGAAGTTTTGGAAAATAAAATATCCAGTTGCTAAATAACATATTAAAGGGATAGTTCACCCAAAAATGAAAATTATCCTGTTTTTTACTCACCTTTGAAACATCCTAGGTGTATGTGACTTTTTTCTTTCAGACAAATCCAATCTGAGTCATAATAAAAATTGTCCTGACCTCTCCAAGCCTTTGAATGGGTTTAAACGGGTGAAAGCCATTACACTTCGGAAGACATGAAATAACATGCAGATATTCGTAATAAAATGTCCCTCACATGGCTCTGGGACACGTATAAAGCTTTTTTTGTAGCGAATCCATGCCTTTTTTGTACGAAACATATCCATATTTCAAACTTAATAAGCACTTTTCTCTCATATCTGCTGTCTGTGAAAACCAGCAGCAGTTCCGGAAGCAGTCCCACCTAGAATGCTTCAAAGGTGAGTAAAAGACAGGATCATTTGCAGTTTTGGGTGAACTTTCCCTTTAGATTTCCTCTGAAACAGTTCAACATAACTGTGGTAACGTTTTAAAATGATGTTGTTTGTTGCACGTATCATGGCAAATCATGAAATATGTCCAGTTAATGGTTTAAAAAGGTTCAAGCTCAATCAAATCTGAAGATAATATACCACCTACATCAAACATACCCTAAACCTAAACAATACTTGTTTCTGCAAGACTGTAAGCTATTTTGTGGAATGATTCGTGACTTGTATTTTATCAGACTCATACTAGAGCGATCTGCATCATAAGTGCAGTGCTCTACCGGGTGAGCTACAGAGCAAGTTTACTACATCACAAAATCACACATATGTTGCAAAGTCTGCAATGCAGATTTTTTGGTTTATGTTAAGTATTTCGATGTTATAACAGTATTGTGCACAGAACTAAACAAAGGTTGTTCATTTCAACTGGAAACTGCAGCATCATTTATTCATTTGACAAATGCTTTTATCCAAAGTGACTCACGATTGAGAAAAACCATACGATAACAATAACCATGAGAAGTGTCTGTTATGTGAAAAATAAAAAGCATAGAAAAAATGAAATAATATATATATTTTTTTTTTTTCTGCTGTCATTACTTACTCACTCTCATGTCATTACATCGGTTACAATTTTATTAATTTCCTTACTATAATTTTCTTTTCCTTGAATGTGGTAGTTTTTGTCAAAATAATTTGTGTTATGATGATTAACAAAGATCTTACAGGTTTGGAACGCCTAATAAACAACAACATTTTCATTTTTGGGTGAACTATCACTTGCAGCTATTTCTTGAATCTTTTGATAAGAATCCATCTAATGCATATAACAATACATGGGGACACTTATGCATATATGGCTTAAGGAGATTTCTTTGAGTCTTTTAAGAGCCTAATTGTTATGACTATAGGCTATACATTAAATATGCAGCTTTTCTTTGCTTAAAATATTCTTAGAAATATAATTGCAATGCAATGTTCAGCGCTCTCGATTTCATCACGGGCAAATCCAAACTGAATATAAAATCCCAGATGAGATGTGTGCGTTAAACTTTAAAACTAAACTTTGTCAAGCTCCTGCATTAAACACAAACCCAGTCATCTCATAACAGGGGCTGAGTTCCCATAATAAACATTCAGATACATCTGACACTGTGGAGGATGTGCTTGAGATGGATGTCCCACAAACTGCCACAGGCATTCATGACAGAAAAAAACCCTAAACTGAGTCATCTGCTCCTGTAGAGGATTTCAGGTCACATCATAAACACACACACATTCATACATACACACAGCCTGCAACAGCCATCTCATAAAATGTACCATCTGCTTAAAGCAAAATGTGCAACTATTACTTCAAAGCAGTCACAAAAAAAAGTTACATGTGAGAACGAAATAATTTTCAAAGGAAATGTCTGGAACAAAGAACGAACAAAACCATTTTATTCTATTCAATTTAACAAAACATGTGGATCATTTAACGTTTGATTTCCTTGAAGCAGCAAATGACCGGCACTGCACAATTTCCAAAACCCGAAACGACATAAATTGGCTTTTACATCCCATATTTTAATTTCCACTTTAACATTAGCAGCAAAAAGAAAAGAAAAAAAAAACAGCTGCTGCAACAGCGAAATCAGTGTTTTTATTTAGACAAGAGCCTTAGAAGAGAAATTCATTCACTCTGTTTTCTACAAGAGCTGAAGATGAGACACTTCAGAGCCTCCTGGCAAGATAATGCTGCGCTCTTTTCTCCGTCTTCATCCCTCTCTTTCACACACACAAATGACAGAAACATTGGGCTCGTTCACAGTGCATGTGGCTGAGGAGCCAAGTACGCAAAATCCTCTTTGCACAATTTGTACTGAGACCGTTTCTCGATTTATGTATCATCAACCATTTGGTGCCTCCAAACACTGTTATTAATTTATTTCTCAGTATCACAACCATATAATTCATCTGTTGGATCATTATTATCTGTGCATGGAAGTTATTTACCCTTCCTATAATGCTAGACACATTATAATACAGCAGCACTTCCAGTAGTGCATAATTACAGTACAATAAGCGAAACTAAAAGCAAATTCTCAAAAGCAACGGATATCTCCATCTCTCTTTTACCCAAAAGCTTCATATATCCCACTCATTGCACGATACAGAACATAATCTGAATTAGAGAGATTTAAATGTGAACAGGTTTGGTCAACTGCATGACTGACGCCACATAAAATACACAAATAACAGGCACATTTTGACACTAGAACATTTAAATTAGAATTGTGTCAAGTTGTCACAGACACCAGCGGGTAGAAAGTAATTCATTTTACAGTACTTTTCTATATATTGGCATTTATAAAGCGACATCTCCTGTTGGAGAACCATTCCATTATTTCAAGACTCGATTAGCTTTAGGTTCGCTATTGCACATCAACCTTGGATGAATACATAAAAAAAAAGGATGTCTGAATTTATTTCAAAGTCTCGACATCTCGAAAGGAAAATCTTGGTTTAGAAATATATGCACATATTTTAAACGGTTCTGTTCAAGGTCTGTCGAAATAAAAACACAACGGCCACATTATTACACATTGGAATCACAAATTCGGAGCACTTCACAGTCACGAACAAAACAGCTGGACGAAATGACCCCCTCTGGGAGAAAGAAGGTGAAGGAAGGTGAGGCACCTGGCATGAGGGCAGCCGTCACTTTTGTGGAAAATTCAAAACACGGCATTGCAAATTGCACAGTTAGGGAATGAAAAATGAAGGGCTTCGCCAGACAAATGTTTTTTTTCCCCCTTAGCCCTTCTGCAGTTTGTGTTTAGACAATTAGATGCGGTAGGCAGAGGGAGGAATGACACTGACTGATGGGCGGAATAACCCAACGTAGGAGCCACTGAAGATATACAGCTCTACTAACAAAGAAAGACGCACGGAAACTAAGAGAATCAACAGATATAGGCTGGTATTTGCCCAGTTTAGAGAGCTGGAGATTTCACATTTAATCCTTTTATCCTTCGATTGTCTTTGTAGTCTGTTGACAAAATCAGTAGAACAGCCATTGCGACGGTCCTGATTCATAAAGCACCCAAAAAGGCTTAGCATAGAACAAGATACTAGATTATTAGTCGAAATCATTGTTTTATTTGCTTAGTTCAGGGAAAAAAAAGTGTTCGGAGAGTTCCCAAGTGAAGAGGAAGCTTACAGTTTCAGGACGAATAACAACGCACTTGTCACGTTCCGTTGAGGTACATGTCTAAGATGGCTTGTGTGAACACTATAAAGGGAATAAGCTGATTTAAAGACCAAGGGATAATTTGGCAATAGGGATACTAACTTAATAAGGCATGAGGTTGATTTTTCAGGTGGATGTTATATGGATAAGGGCAATGTTTTCGGTGATCAGGAGCTCATTTTTTCTCAGGTCTTTTGATACCTACTAAAGCACAGCTTTCTTTCCACAGCTTGGTTTGCAGCTGTTGGTTATAGGAAAGTGCTGAAGACTCCGTCTTGCGCCCGTTGTACAGATACAGTCCTCCGATCCCCTCCAGCTCGGAGGCAGCTGCAGCGTAGATGGCCGTGGATGCTCCTTCTGCAGGCGTCTGTGGATGGACAAGAATCAGAGATGAAGTCAACAAAGCTGTGGGCACGTTCCGAATATTTCATCAGAGACAGATATTAAATATCTAAGGACAGGAAAGATGTTCCCGATTCCTGGAGTAAATTTGTCATTCCTGCCAATGTCAATGACTTTCAAGATCCTTCTACGTGACAGTAATCGCAATAAACATTTGTGCTGTATTGTTTTTCTTAGCACTTGAAGTATAACTCTAGTACTTGACATACAGTTAGATTTTTCACTCTTTGTTACAGTATATTGCAGCCATCTGATAAAATAATTTAAGCTCATTTTTTCCTCAATGTAAACACAGCACCCCTTATTGTTGACATTTTTGCAGATCTAATAAAAAAGAAAATCTGAAATATCACACGGTCAAAAGTATTCAAACCGTTTGCTGTGACACTCATATATTTAACTCAGGTGTTGTCCACTTCTTCTGATCATCCTTGAGATGGTTCTACACCTTCAGTTGAGTCCAGCTGTGTTTGATTATACTGATTGGACTTGATTAGGAAAGCCACACACCTGTCTATGTAAGACCTTACAGCTTACAATGCATGTCAGAGCAAATAAGAATCATGAGGTCAAAGGAACTGCCTGAAGAGCTCAGAGACAGAATTGTGGCAAGGCACAGATCTGGCCAAGGTTACAATATGCGGTGCATAACTTAAATGATTTTGGCACATGGCAGCAATATAACAAAGAGTGAAAAATTTAAGGGGATCTGAATACCTTCCGTAGTACCCACTTTATATCTGCAGCTGCTAGCTCTGGTAATCGTCACTTATATGTGCACTTTCTTGTCAGTTGCTTTGGTAAATAAGCCTGCAGCAAAATACTAGTTTTGCATCTGTATCAGGACTGCCAATTTGTCATTTGGTTACATCTTAGAATAAGGTTTCTATAATAAATAAATGAAGGTAACACTTTATTTTAAGGTGTCGTAATACAGAGCAATTATCTAATTAGGTACTTAGTAGTAACCATTGTACTAACGTAAAAAAAAAAAAAAAAAAAAGTACTTATGTTATGGAACAGCCCACAATTAGAGTTTGTAATTATGTAGATGTAACAGACAGCTACTGTTACACATATGTTACAGACCAAGTCTGTCATACAGCTACTTACAATTTTACATAATTTTGATACACTTTATTTTAAGTAGGTCATGCCTGTGTAATTTTAATGTAATTAGAAAGGAATTAGATGTATTTAGGTTGTGTACTAAAGGGTGAAACCCAACTAAGGTGTAGATAGATAAGGTGTACAGTATAGATACACATGAATTACACTAGTACAGTACAGAAGTACAATCTTGATACACTTTATTTTAAGTAGCTTATGTGTGTGTGTGTACTTGAATTAATAACACATTGTGTAAAGTCTGCAACACATATGTGACTATCTTTTGGTTTCATAGCTGTGTAATAGACTCAATCTGTTACAAATGTAAAACAGTAGCAGCCTATTACATATACATAATTACAAACTGTAAGTACAAACTGTTCCATAACTTAGTTACATGGTAAGTATGGCTACTACTGAGTACATACTGAGTAATTACTCTGTATTAAGGCCAGAACACACACCAAGCTGACGGTCAATCTTGTCGGTTTGGTGTGTTCCACTTGTCTGCTTTTGTCGGGCTCACGTCGACCCGATTCAGCATGTCGGGGCTGTCTGGGAAAGTGAGAACTCTGATTGGATGCCTAGGATTAGATCAACATCAGGGTGAGTAAATGGTGACAGAATTTTTTTGGGTGAATCCCTTTAGCTGTTAGATCTTAAAAAGCTCTTGATGCAAAATGCAGCTTGAATGAATGGCTCAGATTTTGTGTAATGTCAACTGAATTCATAACTTTTCTGCAACAACAATTTAATGTCTAAAATTATTTTTATTTTGGGGTTTCCCCCACCAAGATATGCATATATGCTTCACTTGATTATGTGATTCATTTTATTTATTGTCATACCGTACACTCCCTCATGAGACTCTTGCCTCATGTTTACACATGATGCTTTCCAGCTGCCATGGTTAATTATTCAAATTATCCTTCTAATTGCAAATGTTATGGCTCGCTTCCACATCAGAAGATCTAAAAGTTGGGCAACAGAGTTGGTGAGATTGATATGCAGACGGTCAGTTGGACTATGACCTCCAGACGGATAAATTACACAGGACAGTCGATCTTCTCTAAAAACGCTGCCAGATTCTGCACTTCAAACGGTTCCCTTTGAGGCCCAGCAATTGGGGCTGAGCACTGTTTTTCTCTTTTCTAGATCTCTTTCGTCTGAGGGAATTTGGATTAAACTACAGGAGCCATAATATTTCTCGATTCTGAGCTGAATCAATACAGCACAAAGAGTGGGAGAAAAGCTTCTCTCTTAAAGCTGTTAGTATTGCGCCAAACAGGGCCTGTGTGCTTAAGGGGAAAAGAAGCAACAGCACTATATACTGCACAATGGCAGAAGCGCGTCAACAAGTATATACACATATATTTGCATGGCTCTCAGTGAATACGGCTGTTTTACATTATTTTTATGTGAGTGACAGTAAACTTAAAAAAGGTTTCTGTGTCAGCCGTAAGACAAGGATACGTTTTCTACGTATTTTTATCCTTTGCCTTAACCTAAAACAGCATATCCTAGTGGCAAAGCTGACATAGAAGAGTGATGGACGATTTTGATAATGTCCTTCATACTTTTCTGGACCTTCAGGACAGTGTTCATAATGTGGAAGTCAAGTCACAAGCCTCCCGGTTTTCATCCCAAATGTGTTTAATTTCTCGTTTCTTATGCATACCTTGCCAATATATGCTGAACCGAAATCGTCTTCTGAAGACAAACACAGCTTTTACGGATTTGGAACGACATGGGGCAAGTGATTAATTTTTTATTTTGGGTTGGAGCCCAAAACCCTTTAAAATGAAGTGTATCCATACATGTTGTTCACTCTTAATACATTTACTAATGATAAAAAACTTAATTGCGTCTTAGTAAGTACTCTTAACACTTAACATGTTCTATCCATCAAGTGCCACCTTGAGAAAATAATCAACGATGAACTATATTGTATTTGTTATTATTATATACATATAAATTCAACGGGTTATCTAAAAATAAACAATACCACATGGCTATTTTTATTTTCCAAAGCATTATTTTTTTTTTAATATTAAGTAAGGGTGAAGTACATTGTGATAATCTGCAGATACCATGATCATTTTAGCCATACCACCCTCCCTTAATATTTTATTTCCAAGTATTTTTTACTCCTCCGTTCGGGTTGTGACAACTGGAAAACCTGTCATTTGAGAAATAAAAACACTGGTGGAAAAGCTGTTTAAATGTAAAAGAAGTGTTTTAAAAGCAAGTATACTTCAGTTTTGAGAGCACGTTTGATTTATAAGAAAGATGTCATATCGCTCTCGTTCTCTGAACACAAACGCTTCCAAATAAACTTCAGAAATTGTATACACATTCAGTAGTCACATCATGCACAGTGAGGAAACTCTTTTTCAGGAAACAAAAAACCTATTAAAACACATCATTATCTTTGACATTTTTTCCTCAACTATATATATATATATATATATATATATATATATATATATTTTTTTTTTTTTTTTTTTTCTCATGGATAAACCTTCACATTTCTTTTTCTTTCCGCCAAGTGCCGAAAAATTGTATTCTCTACAGTGGGTGTGCTTTTCTATTTTAAAGCCTTTGCCTTTTTAGTCATAACAATATTTCCCCTCGAGACATTCATAATTTGTCATCTTTTCTTTTAAACACGTACAGCACACTGTCCTCACTGAGCCCTGTGATTTCTGGGTTTTCTACAGCAACTCCTGTGCAGCATACATAATGGACGCCATGAACCGTGACTCAACCCGACTCGTAAATAAGCACCCTGCAAAAGGATATTGCCGTGCTGATAACGATCACAATAAATCAATATCAACACACCTCGCACGAACAAGGGTACGAATTTCACGGAAATCACATTTGTATTCCACACACTTAATTATCTTTTGTAGTACAAACAATTCCCCTTGAGAAGAGGCAAAGGTTGCAAAATTCCAGGAATTTCCAAGACTGGAAACTTTCCCTGGAAATTATCAAAATTGCAGGAACTACGAATTTAAATGAAAGTGAAAAGAAAAAACTCTTGCAGCACAATCTTAGTTAAAACAACTAGATTTAATGCAATTTTAGTTTGATTTCTAGACTAAAAATTGCTCAATCACATGCACACATACACTGCAGGGTTATTAAGGCTACGCCCCCTACATGCACTCTATTTCATGCACCGGCCATTTCTTAAATCATGCACACAAAATATTAAAATGTCCATCATGGTAAATATTCATGTAAATTACATAAAAAAACATTTTTGTGCTTTGTGCAATATGCTGGACAACTAAATTAGGCTAAACCATTGAAAAATTGTACAAAAACACTGACTTCTTCAGGAATCATTCTAATATGCCTGTTTATTAACAATGATGAAACTAAATGTTTATTTTTATGTTTGTATATGACACACTTTTATAAATTTCCCCTAATTTCAAATGAAAGATTTCCCATAAAGTCCCCCAAATTATTGTAAATTCCCATAAATTCCTGAAAAGTGTTAAATTTTTGATATTTCCATGGACATTTTTCAGAAAATATCCAGAAGTGAAATGTTCCGCCCCTTAGTCGCTGCCCATTGTTACGGTTTTCGCATGCTGCTTTACCTGGTCTATTGCGCATAACCAAAAGAGAGTTGTTCACACATAAAAATGAATTATATACTGTTCTGGCAGAGCATGCAACACTATCATTCGATACTGTTTGCTATTCTGATCATCTCTGAAGCTCTTTTAACACAAACTCTGAATTTAATGGAGCAGATAGAAACTCTGACTGGATGAGGGATGAAAGTAAAACAACCTGCGAAAATGGTTACTGTATAGGTAGCATGTAACATGTATTGTAAAAAGTCAGATCCAAAAGTCTAAAATCACATTTAATTAAAAATCTGGATTTTATTTTTCCTTTCCCATTCCTGTTTTCAATTTCTTACACTGATCTGAAATTCAAGAGGTGTAACAAATATTCTTAAGGGAGGATGAAAGAATCATGTCTGATTATCACACACACACATACACACACACACACACAAACACCTTTGAAGCAAAGAGACGAGATAAATCCAATTATTGTTCACCCTGACACAGCGGCTCCAAACCTTTAGATTTCAGTACGAATTCCAAGAGATTGGGTGAGACAGACAGATGGAGAAGGAGAAAAGAAAGAGTGAAAACAGTGTCTCTCAGAATACACCGCACTGTCACAGTGCCTTATTGCAACATATTGGGGCAGGTGGGTTTGTCATAAAGTGTTGTCATTCAACAGGGCACCTTTCACAATGGCCTTTGTCAGTAACTCCAAAGCGTGTTACACACAGACACAATGTATCTGAGGGAGAATATTCACAGACTTGCGAAATTGAATGCGTTTTTGATATGAGAGCAGGGAATTCTTTATTGCACTGATATGTAATGACAGTTATCAGGGATATGAGCTATTTTTTTATTTAAAAAAAGAAAAAGTAAACAAAAATCTGTAACACTTCAGTATATGGGACCAATTTTTACTATTAGCATAATAATGCATTTAATTATTAACATATAATATTATATATTTTATTCGTACTTACAAAGCACATATAATAATATAATAATAAGCACTAAATTAGGAGTTTGAGTCAAAGTTAATAGTTAGTAGCGAGAATTCATTCCTCCTTCCATCCATTCACTCACTTCTTAATTTATCCAAAAATATTACAGATTTTAAATATGTTTCCTTTAACAGTTATCATCTATAATATGAAAATAAGTATTGTTCTATTGTTACTGCAAAAATTTATTTTGTTTACAACCACTTAAAAGCAGTATATTAACTCTAGTGTCTAGTCTAATACAATTTCACCTCATGTCCTGTCCTCTCTCTCTCTGTCCTGTCAATAAAAGTGTCAAAAAGGCCAAAAATGAACCAGAATATGAGAGAAGCAGAAGCTTTACACCTCAAGAATTCTCTGCCAAGCACAGACAGATGTCTGAATAAACCATCACGCTGGTGACTCAGGCCTAGTTTGACTGACTTTCCAATGTTTGGCAAGTTATTTAAGTGAAATAAGGCATTCCAAATATGCCCAGTTAATTATTATCCTTCAGTAAACCTGATTAATGATGTTTTATAGAGGATGATATGATTTGCCTTACCCTGAAGAGCAGTTTTGCGAAAGGTTTCTTGGCCAGCTGGGCCAGGCTAGACAGATTGTTATACAGGGCTGTATCCACCATGCCTGGGTCCACTGCGTTAACTGTTATAGGATCACCTCTGACCCACAACTGGTCCTGTAGGTAGTAGGAGAACAGCAGCAGGGCCAGTTTACTCTGGGCGTATGCGCCATGTGCGCTATAACACTTCCTGAGCAAGAGAGAATAAGAAAAAGAGACACTGAGTGTGGTTAAACAGCTATTTTGGTGGCAATGATCACTAATGTGTTGTTTACTGTAATTTGCATTTATAAACACATGATGACAAGAATGTTATTGCTTGTGTGTGTGTGTGAGAGAGAGAGAATGATCAGACTTGAAGCAAATTGTTTTATAAGATTTTGAATGAGCTTTTACTGTTATATATTTCTACATTTCTTTATAGCTGTAATATTTTTCTATATAGCTTTACCTTTTCAAGTTTTTCAATATTTGCAATATTTGTGTTATTTCCGGTTCATTGCAACTAGAATATTTTAACATATATTGTACATTTAATTTTAATAACTGCAGTTTTTATGTCATCATAAACAGAATTTGCAACTCATTTTATGACGCATTTCTGAATAAATGGATTATCAATAAGAAAACATACAAACAAGCAAAAAACCCAACAGGATGAAACTTGATTTTATGCACTAGGAATTGACTGGATCATTAAAAATGAGCTTTTCATAAAGATAGCGGAAAAATGAGAAGGCTTGGTGATGTCAGAGTTATTACAGTGTTAATAATAATAATAATACATTTTATTTGTAAAGCACTTTACATTTTTACAAGATTTTGTACAAGACCATTTTGTTATGAATGATTCTGCAGACATTTTTCATAATAACACCTGTCATGATAAGAGGTCTTTTACTTACCCTGAGATAATCCATCAATACCAATCCAACAATAATGCATGACATAATAGATACATACATATTCATGAAAAAAAAAAAAAAAAATTATATTCTATTAGTATCTTCGTTCTTCCTTTTATAACTATTTACTCAAATGAGTTAGTTGGCAGTCAATGGACACTCAAAAGACTCCAAAATATCTTAAATTGTGTTCCTAAGACAAACTAAGCTTTTATGGGTTTGGAACAACATGGGAATAAAAAATTTCGTTTTGGGGTGGAGTAACCCTTTAACTTGATTCTGAAATGCTTGATTTAAACATGGCAAATTTAATTTAATTTATAGAAGTTGTATATTAATATTCAACTTATAAAATGATCAGTTATCATGATATTTCACAAGCATGAGTCTCATGACAATGCTATGTGCTTTATGAAGCTCTTAGTATAAGATAAGGCATCTCTCAGGCATCTAGAGGAGACTGTGACCCTCACGTTAACAAACCAAAAATCTTACATTTCTACGCAAGTTTCAAAGTCCTAGAATGCCCTAGAATGAAGAATCCATGTCTAATCTTTCAGCTGACTCATTTTTCCGTTATTTATACCAGCAGATGTCTTTGCGCCCACCCCTGCCTCTCTCTCTTTCTTACCTTGAAGGACATATTTATTAGGAATCTTCCATGCCAACCCACAGCATGAGCCCCCCCACACATTTAACACACAGCGTGACAAGAAGTCATCGCCAGTTCCAGACAGGCTCCTTGTTTTCTGTTTTAGATTTGATGTTTGTCAGTATTTATTGTAACACTCATAACCACCCCTTTCTGCCTCCCAGGAGGCTTTGCTGCATTCAGTCAATCAATAGATACACGGTGCTCTAAATCACGCTGCATGTTATAGCGACAGTGTCCTTGAGCCGTTTAGTCTCTGCAGTACATGACTGCGGAAACGGATGAGGACTCTCAAGACTGAAAAGCAATAAAAGCAGACCTGAGGAAAAATAGAAGAGCGGCACTATTTTGAGGAATAAAGCAGATGCAAACAGGATGGACAGATCTGCACTACCGGAAGACCTGTGTTTAATATGAGACAGGGACACGTTTTTAATAATATTAGGGGTGCACCAATATTAAAATTCTGGCCAATACAGATAAGAACATATTATTTTCATTATGACGCCTGATAAATGGCTAATATTCAAATCCAATCCTTTTTTTTTGGTCAAAATAAAGTAAAATATAAAAACTAAAGGTATTCATTTTAAATGCTGCAATGGATTTCCGGCATCACACGGTTATAATATATGAATGGATATTCATTTGGAGAGCTACTAAAATTTAGGAACATTTAACAGTGTTTAATTACAGGAAAAACAAATAAACAAATAAAAATGATATATAAGATATATATATATATAACATATTGAGGGCCCCATTTCTCCCATTTGCCCTTTTTCTATTCTCAAAAGTATTTAGTTTAAATGCTGAATAATAATATTGGTATCCTTCCTATTATGTTCACACCTTAATTTGGGGACCACTATTAACAAACTATTAATTATGACTTCTCTGTAATCTCCATATTAATAGTTAGTAGGGTAGTTTTTAAGTATGGGGTAGGAGTAAGGAAACTAAAATATGTTCATGCAGAATAAAGCATTTATATGTGTTAACTATTAACTAGTTAATAGTGTGAATTGGTTCCTAAACTGAAGTGCTAACCATATTATAATAATATTATTATTATATTATAGCAGTTAAAATTATGAATTTATGACTAAATTAATATCCACACTTTATACATACTGAAACTCAAGGTCATATTTATATATATGGTCATTTTTACATTCACTCATCCGAGTCTCAGAATGTGGGGAGTCAATATAATCTACTCTTATGCCAACTGAACCATACAGATATCTGATTACAAAACTATCCATGGGCATCAGAACCTCTGTATGTGGGTGGGACAAGACCCAATTCAGCACATATATCGGTTCACTTTTCAGAGCGCCCTCAGTCAGCATTGAATAATGCCCTAATAAATGAAACGCCATTCCACATTTTATCTACAGCCTTGACCTCCATGCTGCTCCTCCATATAAACCAAACTCTATTTCATGTTTTCACTACCCGCATCTGCTGCACTCCCATGATCCAGCAAGGTAAACAATAACTAGCAACAGTACATCATTTTATTTATTTATTTATCTATTTATTATTTATTTTTATTTTTTTTACTTACTAGACTTTTGTTGCTGTGTCAATTTTTCGGGAGACCTTGCACAGTATGTGGTAACTGTTTTAGGTTTTAACGGCAAATGTTTAAAGTGCCCCTATTATGCTATTTTAAAGGTTGCATTTTAAAGGTACTTTATGAAAAGGCATAATAGGGGCACTTTAATTAAAAGGCACTAAAATACAGGATTTGTTTTAGCAAAAAAGTAAATAATTTTTTTAATATTTTATATACTTTAATATGGCTACTTCTGAATTTTTATGTAGAATTTGTGCACATTAAGGCTGCTTCTGGATATGAATAAATTAAATAAACAAATAACTAAATATAGTTAGTAACACTTTAGTTTAGGGTCTCTTAACTAGTTGCTTATTAGCATGCATATTACTAGACTATTAGCCATTCATTAGTATTAATTAAGGACATATATACATACTGCCTTATTCTACATCCCAAATCCCTTTTCTAGGGTGTTACCAACAATTAATCATTAATCAATAAATCATTGGATCTGTGATAGTAATATCACACCAGACAAGTGTGAGCTGTTTTTATTTCATGGTCACTTCTTGTCTGTTATTACAGATCGTTTGATACCAAGTATTTGTGTGATATATATATATATATATATATATATATATATAAACAGTTGTGGTCAAAAGTTTACCTACACTTGTAAAGAACATATTGTCATGGCTATCTTGAGTTTCCCGTTATTTCTATCAACTCTAATTTTTCTCTGATAGAGTGATTGGAACAGATACTTCGTCACAGAGTTTATTATGGGTTAACAGAAAACAGCGATCACATCTGCTGGGTCAAAAATATACATACAGCAACATAAATTAGCAATTTTGGTGACTTAGAAAATTGTGTCAGTGATATGTCCTTCATAGCATGGCCTCTTAACTTCCTGTGAGTGATTATGAGTGACAACAACTGGTGACTTCGAGGCCAGTTAAATAGGGCTCATTGGATACAAACGCCCACAATCGCGACAATGGGAAAGACAAAGGAGCTCAGCATGAATCTGAAAAAGCGAATTATTGACTTGAAAAAGTCAGGAAAAAACACTTGGGGCCATTTCAAAGCAGCTGCAGGTCCCAACAGCAACAGTGCAAACAATTGTTTGTAAGTATAAAGTGCATGGGACTCTTTTGTCACAGCCACGATCAGGAAGAAAACAGAAGCTATCGCCTGCTGCTGAGAGAAAATTGGTCAGGAGGGTGAAGAGTCAACCGAGGGCCACCAAAAAGCATATCTGCCAAGAATTAAAAGCTGCTGGAGCAGAGTGCTTTTGTCCACAGTCAAACGTGTTTTGCATCTCCAATGACTGAGAGGCTACCGTGCAAGAAGGAAGCCCTTGCTCCAAAAGCGGCACCTTAAGGCTCGACTGAAGTTTGCTGCCGATCACATAGACAAAGATAAGACCTTCTGGAGGAAAGTTCTGTGGGCAGACAAAACAAAAATCGAGCTTTGGCCACAACGCCCAGCAATATGTTTGGAGGAGAAAAGGTGAGGCCCTCAACCCCAAGAAAACC
The DNA here is from genome assembly GCA_032359395.1 of Enteromius anoplus. Classification (NCBI taxonomy): domain Eukaryota; kingdom Metazoa; phylum Chordata; class Actinopteri; order Cypriniformes; family Cyprinidae; genus Enteromius; species Enteromius anoplus. Next base: position 5,653,873 of record JAUMHG010000033.1, on the reverse strand, counting down.
ACGCCTTCAATCAAGCATGGAGGTGGTAGTATTATGCGGTGTGGCTGTTTTGCTGCCAGTGGAACTGGTGCTTTACAGAGAGTAAATGGGATACTGAAGAAGGAGGATTAGCTTCAAATTCTTCAACATTACCTAAAATCATCCAATCCAACAGGACAATGACCCCAAACACACATCAAAAATGGTAAAGAAATGGTTAAACAGGCTACAATAAGGGTTTTAGAATGGCCTGCCCAAAGTCCTGACTAAAACCCCATTGACAACATGTGGACAATGCTGAAGAAACAAGATAATGTCAGAAAGCCATCAAATTTAACTGAACTGCACCAATTCGGTCAAGAGGAGTGGTCAAGGATTCAACCAGAAGCTTGCCAGAAGCTTGTGCAACTACTGTAATTGAAGTGAAACTAGCTAAGGGACTTTAAACCAAACATTAGCACTGCTGTATGTATATTTTTGACCCAGCAGATGGGATCACTGTTTTCTGTTAACCCATAATAAAGTCATAAAAGAACCAAACATCATGAATGTTCTTTTGTGACAAAGAAGTATCTGTTCCAATCACTCTATCAGAGAAAAATCAGAGTTGATAGAAATAACGGGAAACTCAAGCGAGCCATGACATTATGTTCTTTACAAGTGTATGTTAACTTTTGACCACAACTGTATATATATATACACACAAATACATGCATACATCACAGAATCACAGCTGCTTCTATCTGTGAAGGATGTAGGCTATCAAACATATACAACTGTTAACCAATCACAGCAGTGAACATTTACTTCTGAGTCTACAATCCTCCATGCCTATTCAAACAGAGTGTTCTGAGGAGTGGGTTCAAAACAGGACAGAAAATAGCCTATTGCTTCTAAATTATGTTTTTTGATGTAAATATCTTGATTGATTATAAATGGAACAAAAAACGCACAAAGGCAGTGCACGACCTCTTAATTAAGAGCATACATTTTAGTTTGGTCTGAATTGAAAATTCTGCCAGCCAACACAGAAAACAAAATCGTATGTCTTTTGTGTGTGTAACATTCAGCAGTCGCCTTGGGAACAATTAAATATATATTTTATTTTAAATATAAGCAGGAAAATGCAAATCTTTGTCTTTAAGGTTCTGCTTGTTCTTTCCATTCACAAAAAAGCTTGAGGCAAGAAAACAATCCTCAAACTCAAAAAAGCTTCTAACCTTCCCTGCAAGTCATCCAGAGTTATTCTTCCTCCGTAGTGGGTAGCTGAAGACATGATGACTATTCGGGAACATTTCCCAGGTTTGCCTGACTTCTTCAGCACATCCAGCAACAGGTTGGTCAACAGGAAATGGCCCAGGTAGTTTAGCCCGAAGTGTAGCTCAAATCCATCCTCTGTTCTCCTCTCCGGAACAAGCATAACACCAGCTGCAGACATAAAGGAACATCATTGCTGATATATTATGAACAAACAGAATATGCAGGCCACCGGGAAGAATCCTACTAAGATTGATCAAGTATTCACACCTCGTAAAAGGCTCATGAGTCACTTCTGAGTCACTCTTTCCTTTGGTTAAAAAAGTGACGAACTTCATATCCATTCTGCATGCAGCTTTCTGAATACTGTGGATTAGGTATTGCTGGTTTATTGATTTGTGTCTTTTTAAATGGCTTTTAGCGCACACAGAAGAATATCAGAGATGTCTTCAAATGAAACTGAACTAGCGAATAACCATTTTCTAAACTAATGTTCTTAATGTGTCTCTTTCTGCCTAATTCATGGTCTCGCTGAGATGATGTTATGTTAGCGACGAAAAGATGTGAAGAACATCATGAGTCACGTTCAGACATAAAAAAAAAATATCTCTCTTCAGAAATGCATTTCTGTCTTTAAAGGGAGCGCCACAAGATAATTAAAGTTGGTGGATCCAAATATTAAATGGATGTAATCTAGTTTAAAACCCTGACCGAGACTGAACACCAGCATTCACGCGGGAATAAGCTTGTGCTCTTGAAAACATGTTTCATCATTATTTTGCTCATAACAGAATTACAGCTCAGTTTGCAGGAGAAAACAGTAATCAGGATTATAAAAATGTCCTCAGCATATTAAATCAACATTAAAACAATATGTTTTCTTTAATTAAACTCATGCTGGAAAGTAGGGGCTGGGCAATATGCCAAACATATTATCATGATATTGTTTCCACATCATACACACTGATATTTATCACACTATTCATTTACCATTTACCATGGAGAAGGAAATGCTTTCCAAATGTTTGGTAGGCCCCCACCCAAAAAATTAATGTAAAACATAAATGGTTTGTTAACTCGGATATACCTTTTAATTTAGATTCTGAAACCCAGTATTTTTTGGATTCTAGATTCTGTGTTTTATTATTAAATGCTATTTTTTTTAATGAAAAATGGTGTTGAATGCAATTAATTGATCATTTATTAAATCTTTAAAACTATGATCAAATTCAAATTTTACAATTAATTTACAACAAATCACAAAGCCAGTTCTGCAGAACTGTTTAAATTAAAATGAGTGAAATAAAAAAAAACCTTTGCACGATATTCCATAAAAATAATACATTTACAGAATGTTATTAAACAGCCCTCTGGTATACTTGATTCTGATTGGTCAGTCACCGACTTTAAAGTATTAGGAGCGTCGAAAGTCAATGGTGTTGCTTCCTCGCAGAATTAACTGTATATCAGCGGGTATCTTTGTCTTTCAAAAGAAGTGGAAACAAGGATATATACTGTAAGATTTAATACATTTACAAAATCTGAATGAAGCAGCACTTGCTTATCATTTTGAATATTAATTATGTCGATATCTTTTTTATTTTTATTTTAAGTGGCTCATGTTTTTTGAAAATAGTTGCACATTGGAATGCTTGGATAAGATAACATTACTTTAGAACAGTCTGTGCCGTCCAAGCTTGCTCATTTTCATCACTTTTACTTTAATTCTCGACTTATTCACTACACTGATAACCAAACAGAGTTCCCGTTCTCACAAATAGCGTTCAACATGTTTAACTGGGCAAATATGCCATCAACATGAGCCGGACGAGAGCCGATGTGTGCAAAACTTGTCTGACGGACCCTAGACAGTTGTCCAACATTGGTCAATGGTCACTTGGTGTCTCCCAGTCTTTATTACCAGATAACTGCTGCCATAAACATTCACTCATCCTGTTATTAGAGACCACTGCATCTTTCACATCTCTCAAATCCGTCCACCACCCTCTGTCGATAGTGATACGACTGTACATTATGCCTTAAATGCCAGTTTTGTAAGGTCAAAGCGGTTTGCTAGAAAATATTTTTTTCTTCTGTACAGAAGCTTTGCATGTATAGAGCGTATCAAATGTTTAAATTCTAATAAGTATGTATAATTATTTTCTTTTTGCGAGAAGCCATGCGTATATACTGTAGTAGCCAAGCAGTATAATCTACATCCAGCAAGTTGTTATCGCAGAATAATTCCCTTTAGGGTGATGCAAGATTGTACACTATGTCTAAGGTAATATATTTCTGTCAGAATTTCTTCAAGTTAAATCCCACTCTTTTAGCAGGTTGTCAAAGATCTTTAAGTTTTGATTAACATTGGATGGCAGTTTGTCCAGAGGAAAAATGTCCAGAGCTTATCATCTTCAGCTAAATAAATTTGACCACAAACCCAATATGTTATTGTTTATGGTCCAACCCTACTGGAAAGTTGAACCTAATGCATCCTAATGTTATTAATCCATGATTGAAGGACCTCTGAAGAGACAATCAATGACCCCTGACTCTCCCTCAGACACATGCAGTGCCCTGTCCAGGCAGGGCACCAGAGGGGTCAACAGTTGACCTTTTTGCATCATTAGACCCTCAACGGGGAAGCGCAAATGCATTTGCCCATCAACCGGCATCGGAGGGGAAGGGTGTGTGCCACAGAGAACAAACGTGAAAAGGGGAGCGTGAATTATTAATTCTCTCTGTTAGGGAGAGGACAGTGTGTGACTGCTCCTGTCATTTTGAGACATTCCCTGGGGCACGCTTATAAATAAAAGTCACTCAGTTAAAACAAACAACCCCTGAAGCCCTCAGGACACAGACCAGACATGTCCAACAGAGCGAGCTTAGGAGGACGCAAGAGATTTCAAGTTGACAGAAATGATGTACGGCTCTTAAAAACAACAAATAGCTAACACTTAACAGTAAGGTTTAATTTGTTAACATGAATATATGAAGTGTCACGAACTAACAACAAGCAGCAATTTTGAGTTTGCGTTTATGAATCCAGGTTGAATGTGAAATAAACACTATTATTCATTGCGATTTCAGATTTGTTCATTGTACATATTCATAATGTAAAATTTTAAGTATTAATAAGTAACCTAAAATAATAAATGCTGTAACAAGCACTGCATTTGCAGTATTGAGTTACTGATTAAAACAGTAATGCTCTAATAGAGAAATGAAGGAATTTACATACCATTATTGACGAGGATGTGAAGTGGCAAACCTTTGGCTTTATATCTCTGGACAAAGCGTTGCACAGATGTCAAAGAGGCCAAATCCAGGTACATGAACTCCACTGAAAGCAAAGAGATTACAAAATCAGTACTAAATACAATAAGAACACATGCTGAAAATGTATGTAGGCAATTCAAATGCAGGCCTTACATTCATACCTGACTTGCACTTACGAATCCTGTTTGCTATTAATGTAAATCAGGACCTAAATTAGACTTTAAAAAGCATTCTCAACTCAATTCCGAATGGCACACAACCCTGGTAAGCACACATAATGAATTTCTCAAGGACGACTCAAGCTTGTGCATGACAGTAATACCGAATCATCCAATAAAATGAGGCCTTTGCGAAAGGTCTTGCTATGACCAGATGAACAAGCCTTTTCGGGATTCAAATCGGTTCACGCACTTGCATTATCACAGCAATAAGTATTCAATATAGCAACAGAATTGCTCCACAATAAAGTTGACAAACACTGAATCCACAGTATATTTTCATACGCAGCTCATAACAGTCAAAGCATTTGCCCTCCTCTAATAAAACAAGTAAACTCAGCTTGTCAGCTTGTTTTACAGGGCTTGGTTTAAAACAGTAGTTGCAGGCTAAATGTCTGTTGACTAATCCAGCGTTCTCATGCTAGTTTATTTAATAACCTTATTCTGTTGGTCTGTACATCAAAGCACATATCCAATTAGTCTCATTTCAAAGCATGCAAATTATTCCACTCTCTAACGCTCACTTAAAGTCAAAAGGACATTTCCTCCATCATCCCAAATGACCTATCAGCATTTCAATTTTCAATTTGTTCTAGATAAACAAAATCGCCCTTAAAAATCTACTCTACTACAGAAAACAATAATTTTTAGCAGGTAGTTGTTAAGGTGATGGTTAAGCCTTGGCTTTTTACAATTTGTTTTTAGAGTTAAAAATCTTGAACAGTGTTAAATCGTGTATGTGGCACTAAGAAACATTCGGATTTATTTTGAATGAACAGAAACTATACGGATTTCACTTGGTCTTTCAAACGTAATCTTAATAATATGACGTGTTTGTATATCTCTATATAACGGGGGTCAAAATCCCAATCGTGGAAACAGAAGCTGGAGTTTTGCCCACTCCTCCTTCATGTTCTTGTTCTCAATCAACTTTAATTAGGCTTATCATTCATTCAGTCTGACGGGACTAACCTTTGAGCTAATAACGGCTCCCAAGTGAGAATTAGACCATTACACGCCTGCCGGGGTGGACAGCTAGAAATGTACACAGGAGGCCCTATAAAAGAGCAGTGGTACTTCAAGGATGTCTTTTAAATGAAATGTTTAGCGGAATTGTTGATGCTTGTCAGAACATGCCCAAGTATGGGTAGAATTTTGACATGAGAAAATATGTCTAGTTTCTCATTTCGTACATAGACATAGCAAACCTATAAGCACAAAAGCCAAGCTTTTAAAACTGCAGCATCTGCAAGTTGCTCTAACGTGAATCAGAATGCTATTGTGCTTACCTCAATAAGCCCTTTGGGTTTTCAGCTTATGAAAATGAGACACTGCATTAAAATATTCCAGTCAAATGCACATCATTGCTTCAATCAGTTTTAGTTGTCATGTTATGCAAATCCTGGTATTTTGTTGTTTTTTCCCCCTCCCTGCATAATAGTGAGGTGAGGCAAGGTCAATATGACAAAACATTCAATTTTGCTATCCCATCAAAACATCAAGTCATCAAGAGTTAGATGCGGCCCATGATTGTCTAGCAGACGTATGTAAAAATAGTAAAAATGTGCTGATGATCTTAAAATAACTGTTACCCCAAATTACCTCATTAATTAATGATTTCATTAGTTTGACAAAACAATTAAATTAAATCCAGCTGAAATTCCATTAAATTAATTCATCAGGCCTAATTTGTTTGCACTACCTTTGCCACTAAACTTCAATAAAGTTCTGAACTTATTAACCCTTTATAGGGGACTCACTGAAATAATTGGAAATTCATAATTTCAACCCTGGAATGTTGTCGGAGGCTATAACAAGACTTTTAAGCTTTTGTGACTTAATAAAAATAATAACAATTTTATGTTGTAAATCTAGGTCAATGAAATTACCATATATGGTTACTCGTCAGTCTATGGTCATCTTTTTCCCCAAAAAGGGCATATATTTGCAATGTTAAAAACTAGTGGTGGGCCATCATCGGCGTTAACGTGCTGCGTTAACGCGAGACTCTTCCCGCACGATAAAAAAAATATCGCCGTTAATCTATTCACAAAGTTGGGTTGGGAGCTGGATCTCGCGCTCTGTGTGCGTGCATTAATATAGTCATTCGGATTGATTACAATTAGTATAATCACAAATACCATGGTGGATAGGGGTGGGAGAAAAAAAATCGATGCAACGCTATTCTCTCTTTAACACTTCTGAATAATTCATAATCAATGTTTTCCGCATATGGCACATGTGCGTGCTTGAAACGCACCGGGTTTCATTGTCACTGTCAGTTATGTTTTCAGAGTAGGGCAAGGCATCTGATAAATGGAAAGAGATCTGTGCATTAGTTTGAATCCAGCCTGATAAAGCTGCCACTGTCTTGATCTCATCAGTAATAATCAAGCGGCAATAATGCAGAGGAAAAAAAGAAAAATCCAACTTT
>JAUMHG010000033.1:5615745-5643973 GCA_032359395.1 Enteromius anoplus | reverse complement strand
GAAGTCTGGGCGTCCCTGCTTAGACTGCTGCCCCCGCGACCCGGTCCCGGATAAGCGGAAGAAAATGGATGGATGGAGTTAACAATTGATCGAAAACAATTAAATCCAAACTTCTGCTATAAATAGGTCAAATATTATTCTGACATAATGACATCACATGGCACAGCTGATTGGTTCTCTCCTTTATCAGTAGCCAATTAGCTTGCTGCTCAACATTCAAGGGGAAAAAAAAGAGGGGAAAAAGACGGGCTCAGGTTGGTGATTCTCATAAGCTTTCGGACAAGTGCTAAGCTCGGGCTTAAATTTGAGGCCCTTGCAGTAAATGAATTTCCTTATAGATTAAAAACATTTTAATAGTCTAAATAAAATAAGGTAACGTTAGGCTGGCTTCATACTACTTACAAAACTCAGATGTGCTGCAGTGGTAGGTCATTTTCTAATCGCATATTTGACCAACTGCCTTTGTTTCGTCTTCAGTTTATTTAAAGTGCTCCCACACAACTGAGGTCTTCGGCATTTTTGTCTTCTCTATGAGATAAAGTAAATCACGATGTTGGCCTTGCCACAAGGGCTAGTCATTTAAGCGCTAATGAGAACAGTTTCGCAGGGATCTATGTGATGTGTTCAATTTTTTTTATTTTTTATTTTTCTTGAATATTCAAATCTCAAAAAGAAAAATTTAATGCCATCCCTCCAAACTAATTTTCGAATATTCTGGTCCTAGTAGTGACGTGATTACTAGCAAACGGAGGCAGAATTCTGAAACTGTGGAGGACAAAATCGTTGTTACTGTATGTGAAGGAGCTGTACGACACATCTTCGTAATGTAAACGGGAATAAAAGGAAATAAATACTAGATTAATTTAACCAAAGTTTGAAAATTAGATATACTCAAAAACAAATTTTACCTCATGTCTAACCACCACAGAGACTGAAAGCGCCTGGCAGAAGCCCCTCCCATGACGCTAATTCGCGTTTACTGTGAAGCGCATTTCACGCACGAATGAAGTGAGTAAACTCAAAATGTTTTAGCGTCCAACTAGTCGCATCTGGTGTGAACGTAGCATCAGAGAGCTGTCTCTTTTTTTTTTTTTTTTGCCTTAAAAAAAAAACATACACCACCATTTAAAAGTCTTTCTGTTTTGTTCTTGTAAAAATGACTACATAAAAATACAGTAAACCCTATTTTCGATTGTGCTCGAAAAAAGACCACGGCTAACAATCAAGCAAGTTCTGTCCACACATTTCCACTCTGTGTTTTAAATTCCAGACTTCCTCAAAGCCCTTCAATCGGTGGCTGTTCTGGCACGATCGATCGCTGGCGTGTCTCTCGGAGCGCTGCTGGACAGGAAAGCCTGCAGATGTTCTGTTCTGATTAAGAATCCGAGCCGCAGTAATGAGCACAAGAGCACATGCACAACTTATGAGTACCGTTTCCTGATAGCACCGGACCAACAGGTCTGCCTTATAAGAGGCGAGTTAATCTGGGGATACGGCCCGCCATAGAATATACCCATCTCATCCTTATTTGCTCTTTCTCTTATAATTTTTCGGTTTGGATGTGCCAAAGAGTGTGGTAATGAGGTAATCTTGGCACCAGAGGTACAGTGCCAGCTGGAGGACACAGTGACTGGCATACCGCCATTTTCAAGTACCAACAAAGACATTTCCCCCCTTCTCCATCTTCAATGGCTGCCAGTAAATCAGACACGCACTCCTGAGAGAGGAAGACTGATAGAGAATAACTCCTGGGTAAGTGACAGCTCTGGCTGAGACGCAAGGTTTTGTCAGTCAGGTCGGTCTCCAACGGGTCTACGAAATGTAGATGGAAGATAGAGATTGGACAGTAAATCGTAGAACGGATGATAAGATTTATCTCTCTGTATAAAGTCAGGAAGAGACGGAGTAGATCAATAAAGCACAGAGATAAAGAAAGGAACGGGCTGTTTTTTTCCACTGATGTCATAATTGCAGTGTCACTGCTATTGTAATGATGTCGCAGAAGATAAAAATGTATGAGTGGCATATTATAAAAATGCAAAACAGATGATAACACGCAGTGACTTACACAAACGCTACCAAATGCTCTGTCTTTGAAACCTCACAGACGAGTATGAGTCTCCTTTTTTTACATGTTGTAAACAACTGTTGTGAACCTTTGACACACAGTGTGTTTTGGGCATATGTTGGGGAGTCTGTCTAATTACATCAGGCGGTAGGGTGCCTTCACCCGTTGCAATGAGCCCTCAACAAGCAGACATTTTACTAAACACTGCCTCCACTGGTAAGGATCCAGAAGGTTCTGTGCAGGTTCTGACTGTGCAGATGTCTGCTTTTCACATCAGCTGCCAGCTGGCTGTTAACAGGTACCACAATAAACTCTCAACATGACCTACTGAGAATTACACAAAGGTAAACAGGAACTGTACAATGAACATTTCAGTTTGAGTTCATAATAAGACCAGCCCTGAGAGTCAAAAACTGTTAAGATACTATTGTGTACTTCGAATTTTCTATTTTCATTTTGTATCTCTTCCAATTTTAGTAATTATGCTTTTTTTATGTTTATAATTTTACTCATTTTTATTTTAGTTATTTTAGCACATCAAGTTTAAAATGAGCAATTTATTTATAAAAAAAAAATGAGTTGATTGATTTATTTTTGATTAAAAGTTATTTTCATAAAGCGTTGCTGTTTTTAATAATACATTAAATTAAATTCATAAATGTATTCAGCAAGGTCACATTAATTTAAACTGACAGTAAGAAAAATATCTAATAAATGTTATACTTTTAAACGCTCTATCTAACAAAGAACACAGCTAGTGCTATATTTCTATTGGAAAGTATAGAATTGATCCAATGAACGAGTGTGCACTTTCACTTAGCTGCAACTATTAGTCTGAATGGGATTTTTCATTCATGAGCAATCAGGCATCTCATTCGTGAAAAGGAATCTGCTGGACAAATGCATGAAGGGCATATATTGATTGCTCAATTTAGCATGCAAGTCACTGACAACGAGGACGGAGTAGAGTCAGATGACAAGAATCGAACGAGTGAATGAGTCTGAAAGAAATAGTCACTGGTTGGAAACCAAAATTCTCACCACAAGTGGTCAGCTCAACAAACCACAATGAGAGGATCGTCATCCAAATGGAGACATTTTGAAATGGTTGCCAATTCAAGAAGTCACAAAGAACACCAGAACAATACCCAATGATTGCTCAGCATTACTAACATCAGAAGACAATGGTCAAAAAATAGATCCATGGCAGAACAGCGAGGCAGAAACATCTCCTCACCAAGAAGCGCACGAAAGCTCGCAACATGTTTGCTAAGAAGCTTTTGGGTGATCCTCGAGAACTCTGAAATAGGTTATTACAGAGAGATGAATTAAAAGTTGAACACTGGGCCCTGTTATGTCTGGCAAAAATGTGCTTTTCAATAAGAAGAACCACACTACTTGACAATAAATGGAAATATCTAATGGCATAGTGTATAAATGCAAAGGTTCAAGTATACTATTCAAGCTCCTTTGGAATTTTAAACCACTAGGATTAAGGAGAAACTATAATTATAAATCGCACACACCATTTAAAACAGACAGTATGTGAATTGAGATGTAGCCTATGCACAGTAGAGAAACAGATATTTAATGGTCATAAAATATGTATGTCACATTTCAGCAGATCTTGGTCAAACTGATACAGTAAACCCTGAAAGTGTGTGTCATTATGGCAGACCACTACAAAGGCCTCGTCACTCACAAGATCCGGAGCTGCAGCAGCTGCGCGGAGACATAAGACAAGCAGAAGATGGGTGAAAAACAGCCTTGGGAACATAACTGTCCGCCCATCCAGAGTGACTGAATCCATAACACGTTGACAGGGTGTATTGCCGCCTGCCATGGCTCAGCTCTGCACGTCTGCCTTGTGTTGTCAGGGCAAGAGAGAGGAGAGTGGATCAGCGTGGGACGACTGTGTCTGCCAGCAGCGCTCTGCCCTGAATCAGTCACTCAGCACTATCTGTTTAAGACGGACACTATCTCTGGAGCGGCAGAGTAAAGGGTCAGCGTGACCCCACGATGAGCTTGGCCGGTGCCATTTTGGGTGGTTCAGTTCAATTAAGCTTGGGTACATTCAAAGTTATCATGAATTCAATATATTTAGGGGCTACACAGTAAACATTATCCCCTGGTGCCCGAGCTGAGATTGGTATACTAACGCTCAAAAGTTTGGGGTCAGTAAGAAAGGTCTTTTATGCTCACACTAAGGCTACATTTACTTTATTTGATAAAAGTTTCAGTTTCACATGATCCTTAATCAGTCAAGAAATATTTCCGTTAATTATCACTGTTAAAAACTAACACTGTTGCTTCACAGTTCTATGGAAAAGTTGATTTTGCACAGCATGCTCAATTTTAATTCACATGTATATAATTTTGTTAATAAACACAAACACAGTCAGATATATGAACTGAAACTTAAATTTTACCTTCTTAATGAAAACACTTCTCATGAAATTATAAATTATAAACCAAAAAAGCATTTAGAGGAGCAATGGGAGACACTGTCGGATTGCTCTCTTCTGACATCAGTTATCAGCTTGTGATTTCTCAGGCCAAGACATTGCTGTTTGACTTTTAGACAGTGGCTCGCTGTGGTGCTGCGATGGAAGAATGTTGATATTCGGCGGATTATGGCCAAAAGCCGGGAGAGCGCAGCCACTTTAATCGCGTGCTGCGATGCCAGATTCATATGCGTGAAGCATTTAACGTGAGGGAATGTTCCGAATTGAGCTGCAGAGATTATGTTCAACGCATTATCTGTCACAAGCACTACACTTTATCTGATACCTGCCATTCCTCGACAACCTGAGACAGTAGCTCTGTTCGTAAAATCCGAAATGTGCCCAGATGTCGGCTTTTAACATCTTACACTCCGCGGCTATTCTGGGGAATTCCCCCTGCATTTGGCCTACCAAAATTAACCCACATACAGAAAAGATTGGTATCATTTTAAAGGAAACCTTTTGAAGTTACATAAAACACTGTTGAAATTGATTAAAATTATTGTATATATTGTCTATGTTATAATAAAGAAAAAAAAAGAGGTGCTTTTTTATTTTTGTGTTGTAAACTGAAATTTGAAAGTGTACAATTCAGGTTCTGAGTGCCTCTGCTCCCTGCAAACTATTGAATTTGTTTCCAACACATGCCAGCAAGCACAGGAAAAAGGAAATTTATTTCTTTCATAATCTATGCAAGAGTTATTCTATTCCAACTGTAGGGAAAAATAAAAACATTTCATACAATTTTCGCCTACCCAAATTTCCCCCAAGTCTCTTAGTTTCCACATACCAATTTTATGTGTAAATAACTTTGTTACAGTAAAATAAATATACAAAGTGATTCATATCTCCATAAAATAGAGATTCTAAGCTTTCAAATGGTACCACATTTGGGGTTATTGGTGCAGACAAAGGGTTAAAAGTTCAAGGCACAATTTGGATGTAATTTGCAGAGTTTAAGAGCAGTTGGAGCATTTTTTATTCCTCGCACTTGAGATCCACCTCCCTCAGCCATTGTATTCTACAGCAACAAAGCATGTATGTGGCAAATGACATTAGAAAAGCGTCAGTATGTTATAATCGGTTATGGTCTATTACTGAACTGATACTGAATAGTCCTCGTCTGTATCCCGATGCATCAAAGAAACGATTAATTTTGACACCCCTAAAATTTAAGCCAGGAGAATACTGAAATGAATCACATAAAGTGTTTTACTAAGATTTGCGCTAGTCAATTCATTGGTATTTGCAGCATTATTTAACGCCCTAAAAAAGCATGCTTTAAAGCAGGCGGTAATTTGCACTACTCTTAGTACATGGTGTAGGTCATTATGGAAATGAGATTTAATGTGCACCTTGTCAGTAAATCACCCGCAGAATTTCCCCCTCCTATCAACACTTTAGAAAATCTGGTCCATAGCATAATATTCAGAAAAAATTAAGGTTTCTTAATAATATTTCTGGCCCTGTGAATCATACATTGTGGAAAAAATTAATAAAAAGTTGTTTGACTCCTTCTAATGTTCATTTCAACTGAAAAAAGCAGCAATTACACATGAAAAAGTTGGAGCCTTGGTAACATATCTGACAAAACCATCTAGAAAACTATACAACGCTGAGAAAATCTGCATCAACAGAATGTTTTTTGATATTGTAATAGTGATTTTTTTTTTTTTTTTTGGAATATAACTAAAATAAAAATACTGCAAGTCAGGCTGTTATGGAAGAACTGTGCTCCTGACTCAGTTTTATTGCTGTAACAGTGCCTATGAACTTCACACTCATAGCAGCACGATAGATAAAACTATTACTCAGATATTTAATAAATTATGCATGTGCATCGAGCAATACAATAAAAAAAATCTAACTAATGCTGCAAGTTAGTTACACACACAGCTGTTGTTAACAGTGCCGCAATCTTGATTACTTTTCAATTCATTGTGAATCCCTAGGTAAATTTCATTCACTTCATTTGAGTTAAATTAAGTTTAACTCCTAATAATGCTAATGTTACAGCATGTGTCTTAATAAACATGCTTATGTTGAAGCAACCCACATCTGGCAACCTTGGTTAATACCTCTGGTTATTTAAATGTGAACTAAGCAATTATACCCAAACATTTGAGTAAACATTGAAGTGTGACCTCTTTGACCCCACCAATTGGTTTAAAATCAGCATCCCCCTGGAACTTTTTTTTAATAACCAGCCACAGCAACATTTAGCCAGTCCAATTAAACAGCAGTAAACATCTTGAATAAGACGGCTGTTCGACTTTAAAGTTCCTTTACATGTCTTATCTTTGTCAGCTCAGTCTATCTTGCTTTCCAAAAAAAACCTCCTCCGTTTAACTGGATGTGATGTCTAACCCTCATTAGGTGATTGTAGCCATATAAAGAGCGATCATGTGTCATTATTAGACTAGCTTAGAGAAGTACAGCGACAGATCATGCTGAGCAAAAAGCCTCATACACATTCACACACAAAAACAGACCTCCAGCCAGGCCTTTGCTTGTTTTGAAAGACTCATATCTTGTTAGCACATCCGTCATCTTCGCGGCATAGTTTTTTTTTTTTTTTTTCCTCTCTGAACCAAGACCGATTTCAAAACTAGTATTTAGGGTTATGGTTTTTTTGACAAACTGACCCTAGACGAGGGCAGAAGGACAGCTTCCTTACAGTGCATTATTTCTCAATTTCAATAGCCTTATGATGAAAGCTAGAAGTGAAAACCGGCGGGCCTGTTCTCGGCTAGCAGTTAAAAATCCACGTGGGGGGGAGGGGTGGATAGCGCAGGGAAGTGAGCGCGCCTTCATCCAAACTGCGGCTCTCAATATCCCATCTGCATTACAATGAGGTTATGGTTCTTTAGCGAACGCAACCATCAAACATCTCTCTCTCTCTTGGTATTCTGCTTGCTCTCACACATTCTTCCAGTAAACACACCAATCCAAACACGGCAAGAAAAATGATCCTGTTTAGCTGCAAATTAAGTAGCATCAGGTCATTGCAGAGTAAATCATCACCTCAAGGAGACTCGTAAAGGTCAGGATCACCGATGGAGAAGGGTACATGATGCTGGAGAACTCAGCCTTTTTTTTTTACAACGGACCACTTAAACCCCCGGGCCCTTAAAAGACATTTGCATTGAATGGAATGAATTTTACCTTTTCCCTGATTTAACTCTTCTCGAATCTTCTTCACTGCTTCCAGACCCTTCTGTTCCTCGTTCCCAGCTGAAGAAGAAAAAAAGGCAACAGACAGAGAAAAGGTTTATTAAAGGGTCAGTTTACCCCAAAATTATTTTTTAAATCACTTTAGAATAGGTAACACTTATTAATTATTAACTACCACTTTTTCCTCAACAAATTTGCTGCTTAGTAAGGTAGTTTTTACATTTAAATATTGGGTAGGATTAGGGATGTAGAATACGGCGTAGAATTTGTGCCTAATTTGCACTAAAAAATGACTAATATTCTAATAATAAGCAACTAACAGGTGTAACTGTAAGATAAAATGTTACCAAAAATGTAATTACTGAGAATTTTCTTATGGGTGAACTATCCCTTTAAGTATATCATGTTTATCAATGTTAAAATGGGCAATGTAAAATGTACATATTAAGCAAATCAGTAAAAAGACAATAAATATCAAGATAAACCTAAAGCGGATTCACCTTTATTTGTTCAAGGATTTGCATTTAGTAGATCGGTGCCAAACGTTTGAAATATTAAAGAGCTAGTTCATCCAAAAACTAAAAAAAAAGCTTTTTTCATCTTCGGTACACAAATTAAGATTTTTTTAATACATTTTGAAAGCTTTCCAATCCTCTCTTAGTCCATCATCTGTATATTTTTGTTCAAATAAGTACGGCTTGGCAAAAAAAAATTAGGTGATCCTCTTTATTGAAATTTTCAGACATGTTCAGAGTTTTTTTTTTATTTTTATGTACAGTGTGTCGCCTACTTGTAAACACAGCACAGTGCATCCTGGCTCTGCTACAGGAAGCCTCTCCACACGCATGTGCTGTGGTACTCTTGTGAACGCGTAAACTGTTAAATTGTTCTTGTAGCTTTAAAAGGCACAATATGTACGTTTTCTTCAGTAGAGGTCGCATTTTCAAAACTATAACAGAGGTGAATGTCGATGACGCAATGACGGAGTGTGGAACATTGACGTTCTCACAAATAATGTTCACGGATGAAAAGCTCACTCGAGAGCAGAGTTTTAATAGACGGCACGACATATATAACACTGTGCAAGTGGTTTTTGGATATGTTATAACAAAAATCTTACATACTGTGCCTTTAAAATTACAGTATTACAGTCACATACTCACTTTTAACAATGTCCTAACTATGTTTCTGGACCATAAAATGGTGCTGCATGTCCAGAGTTAATCAAAAATGCCTTCATTTGTGTTTTGAAGATGGGTTTGGAACACCAAGAGTGTGAGTAATTAATCACAGAATTGTAATTTTAAGGTGAATTATGCCCTTAATAAGAAATACATTGTGTTTTTGTGAAGAATCACCTGAATGGTTTACTGTCAAGTGAGAGTTTTTTTAATTAGATGTATTTTGGCATGTTGAAATGATGTTTTCACTAAACACTGGAGAGAATCCTCTCATTGACTGCTGCCTCGGTGGTAGTGTAGTGTAGTTTTTTGTTTGTTTGTTTGTTTTTTGGTGATGTGAAGAACTAAAATTAGACAGCAGAGCACACTTATTAATAAGATTTACCAGCAAAGACAACATTGGCAAGACAAACACAAGGTGGAAAGATCAAAGAAAACATCCTCAGAAGTAGTGAGGACAAAGTTGCTATTTGTTAGTTGGACCGCTAAGGGAATTAATCGTTACAGACTGCTCTCTAAAACTCAAGTATCAAAACACAGGCTGAAAGATTACTGAATGCACTTTGATTAGAATTCTTCAAAAACGTATTAGAAGGAAAAAGATTCACTCAGCTCATATTATGATGTACAATAATATACATTTGAGGATAAGTCTCCTTCCCCAGAAATAAACTATTTTACCCTTTTATTCATTTAAAAGTTCACCAGCAAAGATTTAAGGTTTCAAGCAGCAGCTGCACAACAGTTTTAGACTTTTACCAACAGGCATTAAAAAAAAAAAAAAGTACATATAAAAACTCAAGCTCTAGTCAAGTTCTCTTCCCACACATACAATACGCTAAGAAACCTGTCCTGCGTTTGATTGAACATGTGAGGAGAGTTACTCTTGCATAAGCCCTTCTTATTGCCTTTTATGTGACGCCATACTTCAAGAGAGAGCTCTTACTGATAATGCGCACTGACAGCGAGACCAAAAAAAGGGAAATATTGGGATGGTACTCCATTTACACCAGTCATACTTACTGTATAACTGACTGTATGGAATGAAATACTTTTTTCAAAAATCAATCACAAGTAGTCCAAATAAGAGGCAGGGTAACTACAAGAACTGATCTGTAAACTGGAGCCATAACACCAATGGAATGGTTTTGGTGCAATAATCAGGTCGGAGATGATACTATACCGATGACCACATGCACGTCCAGGCTGACCAAATGTCTGGAAATCTCATATCCCATTCCTCTGGTCCCCCCCGTAACTATGGCAACCTTTCCATTCTGCTTGGGCAAATCTGGGCAAGATGGGAAAAAAGAAAATTATGTTTTGCACCATCTAAACAGAGATGTTTTACACTGTCATGGACTGTCTTTGTTTGGGACATATCCTGTCATCCCTCTGTGTTCTTGGATGTGCCGTGGTCTCAGGGATCATTAAATGCAGAAACTGCATCCTACGCTGGTGTTCTAAGAACAGCATGACCTGCTTTTGTGATAAGCCTACTAACGATGCAATTCCTTCACTCTTTTGCTTTTATGGGTATTTGTTATTATTAATAATAATAATAATAATAATAACTTGTGCACTTTAAGCAGGGAATGGCAATCATCGCTGATAAGCAATGCTACTTTTGTTGTCATTTCCGTGTTAAAATGTCCAGTTAAAATTAGTTCATTGTAAAGCTTACATATTTCACAAGAACATAGTCCAATAACGCAAACAAGTCTTAAAATCAGTGTTTCTTAATCGTCTTTTTTTATAGCTAATCCTGTCAGGCTTCAGAAGATTTAAATATTTCTAATACAAAAGACCATTGTGAGGATGGATTTGAGTCTAATCCTTTTGCTTTGCGCTGGGACATGGTTGCCCTTTAACAGTGATTTAAATTTAAAGAAAGAGCCGTCTGTAATCTCTGATATCTTTTACTGACATTTATTTTTTACTTATGGAATAACAGTCACTAGTCAACAGTCACCTGAACGAGGACTGATTATGTTACACTGCTGGGTTACACTTTATTTTGATAGTCCACTTTAGGCACTCTCTCAACTATAAGTAACTTTGTAACTACAAGTTAACTAATTCTCATTCATTTGCAACTACATGTCTACTAGCTCTCAGAGTAGACTGTCAGGGTAGGTTTAGGGTTATTAGAAAAAGTTAACAAATATTTGCAAAGCGTATGTTGTGAACCCATAAAAAAAAAAAAGTTAGAAGATGTTACACAGGCAGTCTAACGTTACTTATAATCTAATGACTGCCAGCTGACATGTAGTTGCTAACTTACTTGCTGTCAGTTGATTTTCGGGTGAACTGTCCCTTTAAGCGTAACTTACTTTTCACAAAAAGCGATTCCAAACGTTCCCACACTGCATCTGACAGCTCCTAACTACTGAATAACTGGGTGACAGCTGTTTGACAGTAAAACAAGCGCCCGTCAGATCGCTACAAATCCGTGACCATAAAAACTCTAACCTGGCAGGGTGAAGGATCTGTTGAAAAGCTGGTATAGAAGAACTTTGACGCCGTCTAAGTAGAGTCTGATGAAGCCGAGGATAGAAGGCAAAAGCCACCACATGTTTGAAGATGACAGCGAGTGTCTCAGTATTTACGCTCCGTGCTGAAGTACAGCAGGATGGTATCAGCTGTTTGTTCGGTAGTTCCGCTTTCTACGTCAATCGCTATAGACACCCTAGGGAGTCTGGATGCTGATTTATGGGGAGTAAACATACCAAAAAAAACAACAAAAAAAAGAAATTTAAGTAGATTGTGGTGAAGATTGTGAAACAAACTTTTAAGAAAGTAAATAGTGCAGTCTAGTCTAATTGCGGCTTTATAATCTCAGCTCTGGGGAGTTATGAGAAAGAAAAAAAACTTTGTATAATTTATATAATATAAAATATATAATTTATAGAAGTTTATATAATTTCCTCAAAACTGAGACAAATAACACTATGGTGGAAAAGGGTTTAAAACAGTATAAAATTTAAAATAGCAAAAATAAAAAAATAATAGCCTAATAACTTAAAGTTATTAATCATTGATTGAAAGACGTCAATGCAAGTTTTCTTCCAGTAGTGTCTGTGCTTTATATCATACAATATCTCCAAATATTGAGTATGACTTTCGAACACAGAATGAAGGTTGGCTAACCAAACAGTGATTTATGTGAGTAACTAAATCATGAATGTGGGTATCTAAACAAGGAGGATGGGTAAAGTTGATTCACATAGCGTAGCACAACAGAGTGTAGCATAATAAATAAATAAATAATTATGATGACAGGTACCAGAAACTGTTTGGTTACCCATTTCTCAAAATATTGTGAAGAAATTCACATCTTGAAGGTGATTTTTCATGTGAACTATCCCTTTAAGAGATATCCTGAATTAAAATAAGAGGGTTTAAGAGGCCAGTGATGATGTAATATAATTCAATTATAGGAAATCTTTAAGAAAATACATTTTATTTTATTTTTATTAGTATTGTTATTATTATTTATATTTAGCCTACTCAAAGTTTCCAATTTACATTTCACACTATATTTAAATGCCTGTAGGTGGAATAACCTTCCATAGAGACAGAGAGAGAGATAGATAGAGAAAGTTATTATTTTGTGATTTAAACAGCTATTTGGGTACAGTTGTCAGCTGATACAGATTAAATAGTGATTCTGATAGATCAAAATCTTCTGAATAAACTGGGGAGTCCCTCAAATTGAAGTAAAACTCCTCCATTACCTGAATGTTTTCGATGTCTCACTAAAATACCTGATTCAACTCATGAGCTTTTTAGTGCATTAATTAACAAGATCTCTAAAACATTCAGGGAAAAGCAGAGCTGGGATATAGATGCGTCAGATGTTCTTGCGCCATTGAATTACACAAGATGTGCTTTTGGAACATTCTCAAATCTTACTGGATAACATCAAGTTTTACTTGTGAAGATGCCAGATCGCCAGCTTAAGTTCTGCTGTCAGTCACCAAGACAATTTGAAATGCATGCCCTTTTTGCAGTTAAAATGATCACTTGAACTGTTATGCTGATATTAGAGAAACGCAATGCATGTATGTGAATAATATCTGGCTGTTTCACTCTATTTTCTTGGCACAAGAAGTTTCTTTTTCAGGAGCAAACAGGCATTTATGTAGCCTACTGTCATGCAAGGGGGATGTGTGCCATGAAAACCCCTCAAGAGAGAGAAACGCAAACCTGGAGCTCAGCTTTGGTGCAGTGACAGCAGGTTGTGGAGATTCCTTAATGTTTGACTAGAACTATGTAAACAGACATTTTCTATTGGAAGTGCTCTCAGGCCTTATAAGTAGGGGTTTTGTCTGTGAAAAGAGACTGAATGTCTTAGATTGTGGAAACTGAGCACCAGACAATTCTTTCTAATTGTGTTCTAATTTAAACTTACACCTGTTGCCTACTGAATTTTTATAACGTTTGAGAATACAGAGGGGAAAAAAAGGAAAATGTTGGACATGGCTTAAAGAGGCTGAGGTGTGACAAAATTACAACTTGGTTTTTCCACATTGGCACATTGGGATTTGTCCTCAAAAGTTATATCAATGCCGCTTATCAAAAACTAATAATTACGTGCCATTGTAACTTGAGGAGCTTCTGCCTTTCCTCTTCTTGTCTTCGTCTCTTTTAGCAGGCATGTTGCTTTATCCGTTCAGGGCCAGGGAGGGTGCATCCCCTGAGCATGTTCTAGCACTGACCTGAATCCCTACTCACACTCGTTCTTTCCAGAAGTGCTAAGCCTCCAGACAAACAAGCACTCACGCATAAACTTGATCTTCTCTCTTTTACTTTTCCTCTTACTCTGGATGCTGGATAGCAAAACAGCTGTTGTATTTCCCCCTTCACAGTTTGTTTGTATCTACAGACTCCTTGTCAAAATGCATTCAGAACAACGGCACTTTTAACCTGGGAGCACCAACCCTCCCCCATCTCTAACTCTATCGCTTCTTATTTTCTCTCTCACTCTCCGGTTCCACCGTTCCAAGAACAGTTGTGTAATTTATTACATATGCGCACATGGAGTGTAGCTGGCGATCAGAGCATGAGTGAAAATTCTGTCTTTATTTACTAATCCTTATGCCATCTAAACACCGGACTTTCTGTCATCATCTTTCAGACACAAATGAAGAAATTATCAATAAAACCTAGGAGATTTCTGTCTCTCATTTGAAAGTCCAGGTAACCAACACTTAGAAGATCCAAAAAGAAAAAAGGCATAATAAAATGAATCCACATAACTCAGAGGGTTTACATTTTGTAAAGATCAATTATTACATTGATGACTATATTTAATTTTGGATTTTATTTACATCTAAACAACTATAAAAAAAAAATTAAAAAAAAAATTAAAACATGGTAAAGGTGAAACCTCAATTGTGACACCAGACAAATGTTAAACCCCACCTCTTCTTGCCGATTGGTTGGCCGAAGTTTGTTTTTGCTTTGGTGCACATCCTGTACCCATAGTGTTTGCAAGATTGCATAGAGCACCTTTAATGATCCGTGAAAACACAAAGACATCCGGGGAATTTATACACGTGAAAATGACACTGGGAGGCGGAGAAACAGATGAGTGACCATGACAAAGAACAAGATGGGCGGATACATGAGTTCATCGATAAAGTCCGGGCATGACAACAGAAACATGAAACACAGAGGGTTCCTGGAGTGCTATCCAGTCCTTTGCTGGCGACTCCAGCTGAGCGTGACAGTTACAGTTTATTAATATATAATTTATTTACCTGTACTTGACACAATCATTGCAAAATATGTATTGTATGTACAGTATGTATGTATCCTTGTATTTATGTATTCAAAACAGTTATATGAAAAGAGCTGTGGTGATTTTGTTACGAATATAATTATAAAATAACAATTTTACTGTTATATGTGTGTGTGTGTGTGTGTGTGTGTGTGGTTTATGAGGACACAAATTTGTATAATGACATGGGTATGACATAGGTATTACAATATGAAGGTGATTTATGAGGACATTTTCAGAGCCCCCGTAATTCAAAAGGCTTACTAAATGGTGTTTTTTGGAAAATCTAACAATATACGCAGTTTCCTGTAAGGGGTAAGTTTAGGTGTAGGGTCAGTGTAGGACAATACCACATGCAGTCTGTACAGTATAAAAACCAATATGCCTATGGAGAGTCCCCATAAATCACAAAAACCAATGTGTGTGTGTGTGTGTATATATATAAATATATATATATATATATATGCCAATATACAAGTTTCACAACTTTACATCATTCTGTTATCTCTCTCTTGCACATGCCCGCACTCACACGCACATACACAAATAATATACACCTAGAAACATTACATATCAAGTAGTTTTATTATCATTATACGTTAGTTTGTCTGTTTTATTCATGTTTCTATATTGAGCAGAGGAATAAGACATATTAAACAAGCACAACGAAATCTGGGTTAACTACCTATCTGCCCTCTATTTGTCCTTCACATTGGAAATGTAAGAACATCATTGGGTTCTGTCGGCATACTGTCACCGATCTGGGTCTAGCGGCTCTAACTCAGTCCCACTTGCATAGATGGCCCAGGTTCGAGGGCAATTTGGCAGCTGGACGCGCTCATGATGCGCTATGGTGACTGTGCTGACACTTAACATTCCTCTCACGTTCAGAGCGGAGTATTTAATCGGTGAGTCACAATGCTCGTGGCGTGAAATTGTAGTCGTTTTGCAAAAGAAGAAATAGATAAATATCAATAGACTGCAAACAATGGAAACAATAACGCATGATCAAAGCTTTGGCGGCTGTAAAACATCTACTCTGATTATGGGCTATACATTGGTAAATGAAAACAAAAGGAACATATATAAAGACATATGAAGCTGTAGCACTGAATTCTCATTCAATTTCTCCATAACGAATGCTAAAGGCATGATTCGAAACGCTCGCACATCTTAAGCGCAGGCGAACCACAGGTTTCTATGGCAAGCCGTTTTATTGCGTAAACTCAACTATTTTTACGTTTCTGTATTTTCATCGTATATTCAATATTACTAATAATTGAGCTATAGTTTTTCTGACTAGTTAAAATCAATTCTAGCTTGAGATAGCATAAATGTTACAGACTATTTACACAAGTATCCATTTATAAATATAACTGAAATAGATAGCTTAACTATTAACTAGAGTTACTTGTTCCAGTAATTTTGGATTCGGAGAGATTGGAGTTTAGATTCAATTCCAAACAAACTAAAGTAATCACAGTATTCAGGATCCTACTAAAATCATCCAGGTAGGTAAACTGGTTCAAGCTTGAGATAAACTCTGCAGGATGATTGGACTGCATGATTGGACAATCCTTTACTAGCTAAAAACTGGAAAAGGAGGCAGCACAAACTGAAATACAATATTATGAGACAGTTAACATATTATACAATATAAAAAAAATATCATATAGGCTATAATAACAACATAGGCTATAATAGTTGATGTAACTGTGGAGCAATGGGGTAATTGTCTACTAAGTATGAACAGACGGTGACTATTGTAATATGGAATATACATACTAGTATGCACTGAATAGTTACTGGAAATGGGGGAAAAAAATACTTTTAAGTACTTGTTAGCAATTATATATACAGCATGAAAAAAATGGGTGCTATTTAATTTAAAGGAATAAATGCTAAATAGGCTTGCCATAGGTTGCCATAAACTTCAAGTGCGATTACTTGATATAAGATATTTGCTTTAGTGTATCTGACAGCAGAAAAAAATAGACATCCATAAACTGTACAACATAATCAGCCGGCACTCAGAAACCTGACAGACCTTTATATCACATCTCAACTTTTATTGTTCATTTTCACTCATAACGCAGAGTTTTTTTTTTGCTCTCTGTTGTCTATTTGGGATGTAAGAATAACATTTATGAAATGTGATACAGTGCTTGTATATAAACTTGATGAGAAAACAAATTCGTTTATTAAAAACGGCATCCAAAAAGTCAACTGAATTTAATTTAAACGAGAAAAGGGCGCCGTACTGTTCCTTTTCGAGTCTACGTTTTCACATTTAAAATTGGTAAAAAACTTAAAATTGCGCACAGCAATGATTTGAATTGTAATTTGTTTGCATTAACAGGTGGACGGAGAGCAGATCGTTTCAATGGTTACCGACAGGCAGTGAAGCGCAACACGTTAGTGGAAAAGGACACCCCAACCAATGTCAGTATATTGAAACAAAAACACCGAACCAGTGCTGTCCACTCTTAATTCTCATTCCAGGAGTTTAACAGGTTAGTAACAGGGCACTTACCAGAGTCACCCTTTGCTCCCTTGTTGATAAGTGCCAAAGCTGGGACACCCGGTGCATGTCCTTAAAGACGCATCCAATAATGCCAATCAAATTCCGTGGTCACAATCCACATCTCGACATATATACCACAATATCACGTACAAAATGAGCAGGATCGCAAAAATAAACAGTGCAACCAGTATTGCTTTGGTGACTGGGGATATTAAAGACTGCATGATACCGGCGAGCTGGAGAAAGCAGACACCGTGAGCGCAATGAAGATGGATACACGTTCAGGCGCCAGCAGCGTCCGATCCGGTGCGTATCTGCATTGGTGCGTGCCGAGTGGGGAACCTAGAGTGAAACGCGTGGGCTCTTCAAAAACATGACACGCGAAAGAGCGCTGCCTCATCCGCTGCTGATCTCTCACACCATTTGCGCAAGGGGGCACGATACTCTGAGGTCCCTTCAGGATACCCATCATCCAATACTGCTTGCTCAAAAGACAGATTAAATAAATTAAAATAATAAGAATGTTAATGTGAAAGATTTTCAGAAAAGGAAAGAGAAAAATGAAATAGATATTTATGGTTGCGTTACAAAGTGCCTTAGGTTTTGAAATGAGCAGATGCTCTTATGGCTTTTGTTCTACAATTGAGGTGTCCTTGAATTATATCGTTACTAGGTCCGTTGACAAAGATGGGTTGTGTTTTATTTCAATTTTAATCCCAACTGCGCTAAGCAAATCATGTAGCTTATAATATTGATTCTCGGTGAGTCAGATCAGAAATATTTACCATACTTAAATTCATCCTGTAGAGCTGCCTGGACGCTTGTATTGACGCAACACTAGATGGCGTAAGAAACCAATCTATTTGCTGGCTGCTAGGGGGCGCTATTGTCATGCATGCCACCACTAACGCCAAACATGTGTTAATAATATTAGACGCTTATCCAAAACTGTGGCAAGCGCATGTTCAGTGATTTTTAGCAGAAAGTAAATTAATAAAAAACAAAACCTAAAATAAAACTTAATCTCTACAAGTAGCCTAAACACTCCATTTGTACAAAGTGCCAGAAATAATTTTATTACGTCATCTTCAGAAGATTGGTTACCTGAAGATCAAGTAATCTCTCCAACGTGCAAATATAAGAGTTATATATTTTATTCCTTCATTTCCCATGTATAGTCTTTTCGAAAAACGTTTCTAATAATTCTTGAACTACATAAGCCACCAAGCTTGTTCTAATACTCGCGAGCTCAAAAAAGGTTAGGCAGGGCGTGGTGAGGCGCGTCTTTTTCCTGCGCAGTGTTTTGAATCATTCTAATTACAATGTTCGGAGAGCCGAACTGAGGAACAGCATTGGACCACGCTTGTATCACTCAGAGGGGTGGGCCACTGAAGTTACTGCTCAACTTTAACTTCGAGATACTTGTAGTTGTTGGCTTGAAGGCTCATAAAGTCTTATATCTTTGAAATTGCACTAAGTTTGTTGTAATCTTATATATTTCTACAGCGCGATGACTTCATACACGTGGATTTTACTTCTTCTGACAAGTCTTGTGGCAGCAAGAGCGGAAGGTAACGTTATGGTTTCTTATCTGAACTGTTGACGTTTTGTTTTGGTAACAGCGCTTGTAATGGCCCGGGAAACTAAGTAGGCTAACGTTACTGTGCCCAAAATAACGCAACAAAGACGCAACTAACCGTGCTCTGTTTGAACGATAAAAATTGTTATTTTAATTAACATTTATTTAAGTAAACGATTAGCTTACTATGCGGGTTATTTTACCGCTTTGTATTAATTTACGGAAAAAGTTAAATGTTTGAGTGACCAAAAAACTTTGGTTTGGCTCATTGAAATGAAATCTTTCCACATACAAGCTGCATGACTCACCAGCCCATGGGGAAATGGAAGCAGAATTGTAGGACCAAGCGTATTTGTTTCTGTTACCTGGTTTTAGTAACGTCACATATTCCCTTACGAAAATTAATCATGGTAACCACAGACCAATGTAGGCCTGTATGTAGCTGTGGGTATACAAAATGGTGAAATATACAGTATGTATATGAACATGGTTACTACAATGAACATAAAAAGCAGAGCTGAAACTTAGATTAGTGATCCTTCCACATATTCCCAGCACCCTTTGCTTTTATTCCCAATTTAAAATATGTACTTTACATGTTAATATACATATACATACATACCCCACCCCCCCAAATTAGTACTATAAAACAATCCATAAACAATGCAGTCTTTGCCTGTGGTTTGAGTCTTACACAATACAAGCAGACGCGTGGGTGTCATGTTATAATTATTGCACTTTTCCATATTTAATGTTTTTTGAGGGCATATGAGTGAATAAATAATTTTGGCAAACATTACATTTAGTCATTTTGCAGGCGCTTTTTTCCAAAGCGACTTACAAACATTGTTAATGAACCAAATTAATAAAACTATTATAAAAACGTTCCCATTGTTTGGTGTCCATTATGCTGGATCTGCATTAATCAGCTGTTAAGTTGCCTTGAAGTCTCAAAGTAAACCACTCTTGTGTACAGAATGAGACATTGATGTTTTGGCACCCTCTGAGATTAGTTTCTGCTAGCTGGCTCAGAGCAGTACAAATTTTGTCACAAGCGAAATCAGACACACCCAAATTTGACATTTTACGAGTAATACCTGCACTACGTTTGCCTGAATTTTCGCTTTTCCCGATCTCTAAATTTAGTTCTTCTCAAATGCATGTATTATGCAATGCGAGGCATTTGCAAAAACATGCACCCATATAAAAGGATCGCCCTGGTTTCAGTCGTGACTCAGTCACCAGTCATGATCATGGGTTTTGCATAGACCATAATGAAAACAGTCCATTGCCCTGGCAACGTAAGCCACAAGGATGTGGTCTCGGCCATGTTTTTTGTTTTTAGTGTGGCGGGTACACCATTGCACGCTAAACATCATGTGTGTCGCGTGTGTGGAATACCTCTGAAAACTTTAGTTATTTTCATGGTAAAAAATAATTTTGCATACAGTTTTGCTTTATGTCACCTCAAGGTTTGAAAGAGTTTGGTCACAGTGTGAGTCTAATACGAGGTACAATAGATACATGCAGTCAGTGCATAGCTGGGTGGGGTTTTCATGTAAAAAACGAACTGTCAAATTCCAATCATTTATCCTAGTGACGGCTTTTACCTTCTGGCAACTAGGCTAGTTTATTTTGAGTTGGTGGCACAGATGGTTTTAATTTTTTGAGTCTTTCTATTTGGGGTCATGCAGTATTAACATTGCAAAAGGAAAAGCACTAGATGCTGTTTTGTCACTAACTTCACACACTAGCTGTAATGCTAATGGCCTTTATATTTGGAAATGATTTCAAGAAAAACAATTACTTTCAGTGTCATTTGAGTCGGTTCACTTGAGTTCGATTTGCATCCTTTATTTGGGTTGTGTACTTGGAGCCACATGCAAATTGCATAATGCAGCTCAAATCAGGCTAATTGGTTTCTATTTGATCAAATTTAACAATTTGGATTGCTAATGAACTAGTTCATAAATGAATTAGTCAAATTCCATTAGGCATTTATGGGCTGTTTATCATAATGAATATTTTACATTTCGGCTGTATTTGGAGTGTGACTGCGTACTGCTTAGATATGCATAGATTTGGTGCTTTCAGTGGAGAAATTGGCCTTAGTAAATCCAACCAGTGTTTTTTTAGCTGTTGGATGCAGTCTCTATTTTTTTTTTTACTACAGTTTTTATTGGACAAACTTCTAGGCCTATGCCAGTTTTCTAGACATTTTTGATTTATTTGGCAGTTTTGAATTAGTTAAAAGAGATTAGGTTAAATCTTGAGATTGGGATTAAACCGGCCATAAAAGTACTAGAGAAATGCAAAATATTAATAAATAATAAAAAATAATTTTCTTGCAGATCTTGACCTTGCTGATGCTTTTGATGATGACGGTAAGTAAAGATGCCTATTTAAATTGTATGGTTCTTTTTATGTTGATGGTCTACTTTTTTATATTCAATTTGACACATTTAAATGTAAATAAATAAATAGTAAATTTAATAAAATAGTTCGCAAGCAAACGTGGAACACCATACTTTCAACATAATTTCTGTGTAAACTGTTCTAGTATATCATATTTCTAATGTTGTTTCAAACGATGAACAATTTTATTATGATATTTAGTCCCTGCAAAGCCAACAGTGAAGCCAACAGTGAAACCAGCCCCGCCAAAAAACCCAGATTCAGGTAACCATCAACATTATGCTCAAACATATTTAAGTTGCTATATTTCATAATTGTATCTATTAAGTTAGGCACATGGCAGTATGTGCAGAGACTTATTTAACATGGTTTTGCCTCGCTCTTGTAGGACTTGATCTTTCAGATGCCTTCGATTTGGGTAAGACCGTTTGAGCTCAGAAATATTCACAAAAAGATTTTAAATGAATTATGATCATGCTAGTTTTTAATTTTTGTCACACTTTTGCGGTTTCTTTCATTAGGGTCTCCTGAATATTATCAATACATCGTTTAAACTTATTGTTTATTTATGCTTTCTGTATTTTAATTGAAATGTTCTGGAAAGCTTTCCAAATATAAATTCCACAAATCTTTTGGCTTTTAGTTTAATAACTAAACGTGAATTACCCTAAACTCAAAAATGAAAATATTGTTTGACATAGTTTGTTTTACACAGACCCGAAAAAACCTCCAGTGGCTCCCCCCAAATCAGAAGATGGTAAGACAACATTATACTGAGGTGTTCATGAAATTGTTTGTGGGTTACACTTTTATTTTAAGTTTCCTTGTAGTGTTATCATATTTTATAGTAATATTAGTTAGCAGCATGGGCTTACATTAGGGTTTAGGGTTAGCTGCAAGTAAGTGCATCTAAAAGAAGGACACTGTAAAGTGCTACCAGTTAATATAGTAATGTTAGTTTAGGTGATCCAAGGTGCATTTATTTGGAGACTTTAATGCAATTAATGCACTGCATTGTTTCTTTCTTATTTTATTTGCAGATAAAAAGAACCCAGCTGGAGGTAAAATATACCTGCATAGACTTCCTTGTAGTTAAATTCTGTTTCTATTTTGAATTAGGTGTTACTTCATGTTTGAACAATAATCAAGCTACCAATATAATTAATATAATGTTTTCATTCTCAGGTGATTTAGATCTGTCTGATGCATTTGGTCCAGGTAAAAATAAGAGTTTTTGCATTTTCTCTGGAACTTTCAGGCTGTGTGTTGTGTGCTTTTTTTTTGTTTTGTTATGCTTAAATTTTTTTTTCATTCTTTTGTATGAATGATAAATAGATATTGGGGTATTAATGTGTTTCATTAAATATTCATGCAAAGCTATAGTTAGCTGTTATTCATGGCTATTACCAGTGCTATTAGTTTTCTTGTTTTTCTTGTTTTAGAGGTGCTTTTTTAAAAATTATTTGAAAGATCCGTTCAGCATCAAGAACGATAACTATAAAAGATTAGGATAATGCATCCGCAAGTGGGGACAATATCATCTGTTTATTCTTAGTGCTCATTTCTGCCACTTTAAATTCTCGAGCTTGTGAGCGCAGGATGGATTTGGATTGGGTGTCTTTTTGCCAGGACAAAAAAATATTCTGGAAGTGATTCCAATGAAATTGTTTCTCTGTGCCTTTGTCATTATAGCTGCGTGTGAACTCGGCTATTCTTTAATATTGAAGCGATTTTTAGCGCTATATCTTTATTATTATCGTTATAATTATTGTCCTTGGTGTGAACGTGCCCTAACAGATTATGCAATAAATTTCTTTGTATTTTTCCCAACTATTTCCAGATACTGAGCCCCAAAAGCCTGTGATCCCTAAAGATAGAGGAACTGGTATGTTTCTGCCATAATCTCTTTGCAAGGGTCTTGTACTGGTTCTTTTTTTTTTTTTTTTTTTTACGAGGAGGGGGGTGGTGCATCCCATACTGACAGAAAAACAGTATTGCTGACATTTTTGCAGATTTATTAAAAAAAGAAAAACTGAAACATTGCATGGTCCTAAGTATTCATTATTCAGTATTTATTAGAAGCACCCTTTTGATCGAATACAGCAATGAGTCTTTTTGGGAAAGATTCAAAAGTTTTTCACACCTGGATTTGGGGATCCTCTGCCATTCCTCCTTGAAGATCCTCTTCAGTTCTTATATAGACAAGGTGTGTGGCTTTCAAACACAGCTGGACTCAAATGAAGGTGTAGAACCATCTCAAGGATGATCAGAAGAACAGCACCTGAGTTAAATATCACAGCATGTGATATTTCAGTTTTGCTTTTCTGTCAATGTGGGGTGCTGTGTGTATTAATGAGGAAAAAAATAACTTGATTTTAACAAATGGCTGCAATATAACAAAAAGTGACGAATTTAAGGGGGTCTGAATACTTTCGCACCCACTGCATATATGTGTATATAATATGTACAAGTGTCTTAGGTCAAACAAAGCCGTAAAATAAATATTTTATCTTTTTAAATGCAACAGATTTTGAAAAATATCAACAAAAAATGTGCAAAACGCTTTAAAAGCAATATTCACTGGTTTTCAATTGGAAAAAGAGGGCAGGCGACCATAATTCAAATGGGTATATTTTTTTTAAACCATTCACATTGTTCATCTGCTGGGAAAAAAAATGGTATGACCTTGACTAGGACATCATTTGACCAAAATCTGACTCATTTTGCTGGACGAGGTCACATATTGAGCATAGCACAAGTACAGCTAAATAGATCTAGAACAGAATTATTTTTGTCTCACACAAACTCTGTAATAATTCCAGAGCAATTTACCTACTGTTTTTCAGCAAATTAATCCAGTCCGAATCCGATGTCTGTGGTCTTTTTTTTTTCTCACCTCTACATTTCCATCTGTGTTTTGGACAATGTGAATTACCTTAGACACTTGCCTCATGGCAAAAAAACAAACAAAAAGAACTGGCTATTGTGATATCAATGTCAGGTAAAGTTACAAATAAATGAACTTGGTGAAATGAGCATGGCTTTGCTACACTAGCTATTTAATTTTACCAACGTATTTGTGTGATTTATGCTATTGGGAATCGTTCTCTGAGACTATAAACTTGAGCTGCGTTCGTCACAGAACTTGCTAACTCGCACATTTTTTGCAGAAGCTCATCAGTCAGTTTCAATTCTGTAAAAAGATAGACTAAAAATAGTGTATTTTATTTACAATTTAAAAAAGTTACATTGCTGTTCTCATAAAAATTAGCATTTTTTTTTTTATTATCAAGGTGGTGGAAGTTTTGATGACAAAGACCTCTTTGATGTGAATGAAGAAGGAGAATACAAGCCTGATGGAGGTCGAAGTGGAGGTATGCATCCTTATTTTTCTATGTTTTGGGTTTTCTTAGGTTTATATGACTCTGATGTAGCCATGTGTAAATTTCAAACCATTTACAAACCCCAAATTCAGTCACAATTTGTTATGAAATATGTTTTCTATGAATCAGTGCTTTGAGTGAATCTGACTTTGATTTTTGCTTTTGCTTTAAGGCCGAGGAGCAGATGTTCCTCAGGATAATAATGATGGTATTTATTTCCTTACATTTATAGCAAATACTCACAATTTGTTTAGAATTATCTCATAATCTTGGAATATTGAGAGAGATTTTCACGTGTTTGTGTTTCTCATTAGGCAGTGCCTCTGATCAACCTCAAGGTAAATATTAAACATTCGTTCTTTCATTCAGATTGTATTGAAGGTTTTAACTCCAAACTGTCTGCCACAAAGTGAAGGTTGTTATGGAGTTTACCTAAGGAGTCCACCGAAATATATGAAAATGAGTGTCTTTCCTGTTGGAGTCAGCATGTCCCCTGCTTCAGATGATTTCTTTAAATCAAGTATGAGAGTGTGCAGCAGTCTGACCACAAAACTAATATATTTTAGCCTAAAGAACAAGACCATGAAAACCGCACTAGTGTGGTGACTAACTGTCACCCAGTTCTTACTTAAGGACAGGGCGGTTCAACAGACAAAAAAAATTATTGTGGGCAGAACATGTTGAGGTTTTCCACTAGTAGATGTCAGAATAGTGAATGCTTGGTGAATAGTCGTATGCTGTACGTATAGTATATTTGAAGACTGACTGTTTTGACTGTTCGCTGTCAGTGGCTGTGCCCTAAATCCCTGCTTCGATTGCCTGTCGTTGCAGATTTTAACCAGCAGTGGCTCCAGATTATCAAGAGGCTAGTCGATAATATACCAGAAGAGCTCAGTGTTTGGATTTCCCAGTTTAATCAAGTAGTAAAGCCCCTGCTAGAGCAGTTTCGGGGGTTTCTGAATGTAACAGAGGAAAAGGCAGAGCTCTAGATGTCCTGGATAGCAACCTTCTTTGCTTGTCTCGGGTGGTTTTAAATGGTTTACACATTGTTTACATGGTTGGAAAGTTATTCTTGGTTGTATGGGTGGGACTGCTGGTGCTTATGGTCTGGTCTGGATGAGATGCATGTCTGGTAATGATCAAGTTATTGGTGATTGTATTGATTCAGATATTTGGGAATGAGTAATACTTATTGTATTACTGACTGGTTTTACTGGTTTTGTTGTGTGTCGGTAAGGATTACAATAAGACTATACATCTACTGAGTTGGTAAGGTTTTTAAAAAGCATTTTTAAAAATAAAATTGTACTCTTATTCTTCATTTAAACGGTTTAAAAATATAATATTGAAAAATTTTTAATTTAAATGAATTTTAAATTGTCTTATTTTGCAAGAACGTTTCTTAACAGTATTGTATTTTTAACCAAATATATGCCTACTTGGAGATTTCTTTCAGAAAACATTAAATAACTTCTTTAAATACTTCTTGAAATCTTACCAACTTACTGATATATCATATGTTTGTATATTTAGAAAAAGCAGTGGGTGGAAGCCAAAGTATACAAATGAATGATTATTCTGGCTGTGAAATAAAGATCATAGCATGATAAAGGTCATAGCACAGAAGGATGTCCTCTTGATCTTTTTGCTCAGGACATCCTTGTGACTTCTGGTCATTCTTTTTTTTTTCCCCCTCCATCTTGAGATTACACAATGTAGATGCATAAGGCACATTCAGAATTTTTGCCAATACACGTCTCAAATGATGAGTGTCTCATCTCAGCCGGTTTTACGGTACAGTGAATGAACCCCAAGGCCGTGGTGAGCATTCCATTACCGCGCTTCCTTTTTCTCTGCTCATGGCTGCCATTTTATTTCCCATTTATTGAGAACGAATGTTTGGGGCTGAAACATTGTCGCACAATTCACTTTTGGCTAAAACTTGGTTACTAACTTGACCTCGAAAATGTACCAGAAGATTGAAGTTGGCTAATGTTTGTCTGTGTGTGGGTCTCAACTCGAAAGCTTAGCGCATGCAGGGATTATGCCTTCCCAAATCTCAAAGAGAGTAGAGGCACTAGGGATGTTTTTAACCCTAGATGCTTTGATGTTTAAGGTAAAAAAAGAGGGATTCATTACACCGACAATCTTAAAAATAATCCTTGTTATTGGCATCAGTGGTTTTATGAGAAGCCTTTAGCATAGGCTATGTTCAGGCAAATTAGATTATTTATTTGCATCAAATCAGGCCTTTTCAAGCAGTCTGCACTGTTAATTGCAGACAGTGATCAAATAAGATTTGTGTGTCCAGAGGTAACCAACTTATCTGCGTGGGCTGCTTTAGTAATGATGCAGACATACCCACGTTTTTGATGAGGATTTTAAAACCGACATCTCGATGTCCTGTCAAGTCGCAGTCGTGAAACTTGCCAAATAATATTTTGTATAAACCATGCAGCCTTGGTTTTTTGAGTACTGTATGAGTGAAAGTTGAGCGTCCCGCGTTCGTAGACCGTGCGCGCCATTTTCCTCATTGTTTTCAATATAGCCCCGCAGTTTAAAATCCAAAGCAGGAAATGTGTTTGTAACTGACAGCGCCTCAGTGGTTCCCTAGCAACAGCAGACGCTACAGATGTGCGAGCGCCCAAGCGCCTTGAAATTGGTGGAGGAAGCGACGTGCCTCGCGTTTTCCATGTGAATGTACCCTGAAGAGAGTAAGTTACATTTAATGCTAAAGATCGATGGTAGAACGATGCAGCTCTGGTTAAACAGCTGGATGCTGGGTTGAAATACAGCTGGATTTGGTCGTCGCTTCAATGGAGGGCAAGGTCTTAGTAAAAGGACAAGAGGTGTATTTTTATTTAAGGGATGTACGTATATCTTTAGACAAATGTCAATACAGTATTTTTTCAGAAACTGTGCTTGGATTACTATTCCATTAAACTTATTTGGCTACTGTTAAATTGGCAAAGGGAAACTTTTATCAAACATATCAAATGTTTTTTTTCCTGGCACGCTCTGTCTGTTATAGCAAATAGCAATTTTAGTTAATGGTATGTTTTGCGATAATGGTAGAAAATACTTATTATGTTGATTTCTTTGCCCAAAAAAACCTCTTTTTGTCAATCATGATGGAAGAATAAACAAGTTAAGTTACAGCATGTCCCCTAATGAGGCCGTAATATCTATTCTGTGGGAGTCCCCCCACCCCCCGGCCCCATCAGAGGCCAAATCATCCCTCGAGCACCCTTCTCACCTTTTTCACCCCTGACCCATTTTCATGCCTGTGTATGGATACTTCTGCTATTCTGATTTTGATGTTGTCACTGTGTGTCGCATTTAGACTGATGCAAAAAACAATTGGAAATCCTATTTGAGCAGCCAGAGCATCCAGACAGAGACGCATCTGTAAAAAATATTCATTCAAACATTCAAAGCCCATCTAAATATGCAAAATATATATATATATATATATATATTTTTTTTTTTTTTCCCTACCTGTCCATTTTCTTCAAGTTATTGTTTATTGGGGAATCCAAAATGTTTATAAAAAATCTCTTTTGAAGCTTTTTTTTTTTTTTTTTTACCACACATGGCAGGCAGGGATTTTGAAGC
>JAUMHG010000033.1:5590831-5603541 GCA_032359395.1 Enteromius anoplus | reverse complement strand
GAATTTTAGATCTTTAAGTCCATCTCATGAAAAATCGGAGCAGAAACAAAGGTGTTGCGTTTATATTTTTGTTGAGTATATATATATATATATATATATATACACACATATATAAATGTAATTTCTGTTAAATCTGGACAAGCATCTCAATGTAAAAATCTAGTAATTCACTTTCTGTATTTTGAACCTATATGTGATAAAATGTATCTGTTTGATTTACTCTTTGCTGATATCTTCCGTTTGCATTTAAAAAAAAAAAAATTTAATATATAGCTGTTAAATTATAGCTGTTAAGAGAGACTTTAAATTTGGCTTACCGTTTCAAATGAATTATTTAAGAATAAATCAATTACTATTAAATCACAAGAAAAGAACTGAGAGAATTATTTGTCAGTGTCCAACAATAATCATGTAGTAACAAATCCTTCAACCAAGAGGAAATGTGCCTCACAAACAGTGGTCTAAAACAGGTCTTTCCTTGCAGTGCCCTACAGCAAAATACCACTAGAGGTCAGCCAATAAACACTTTAGCTTTAACACCTCCACAAACTCCACTGGCAGAGCATAACGGCCTGAGTTTAAAATATTACAAAAGACGATAAATTAAAGGTATTACACCTCTAAAAACATATTTGTCTCCAGAGATGCTTAACATAACCCTGTCTCCAAATGTTATCTTCCAGACACCACAAAATTTTTTATAGCAAGCAAACTTAAGTGGCCAGACAAAGTCAAAGCCAGTTCTAAGATGGAACCTCATGTTTAAACCCTTGTTTCACATGTTATAATATATGATCTGTTTATTACCCTCTGGCTCTGCCTTGTTCACATGACAGCTCTTTAAAGTCATGAACAATTTATGCTTATGTTACTTGATTTGCTTCGATAAATCATGCCATTCTTATCATATTGAGGTCTTCCTCTTTATATGTTCTAAACTGAGCACATGAGAGATATAATTAGACTCTGATTCGCTCTAAATGTGTATTTAAACCATTACTGAAGTAAAATAATTGACAATTTACATTTAGACACATTTTTTTAAACCTCTTCCTGTGGTTTTGTTGTTGGGATCAACAGTTTTCCTGCTTTCCACACAGATTTCACAGAGTTTGGTGTTACCTTAATATTAATCATTCTACTGTAGTTAGTATGTGTAACTTTGATGAAAGCTTTACATGGTAAGAAACAAAGATGTACCACATAGTGAGGCAGAAGTAAAGATGTTTTCAGTAAGAAATGTCCTCCCACACTTTTAGAAAATATATAGAGGGGATTTAGTGACTAGCTTCTAAAAATATATAAATATATTGGTAAAAAAAACAAACATAAATCGGATGAGTGCTCATCTAATTTTTTTAGGCTTTCATCATAATTGAGAAAACTTTGAAATCTTTATATAGTCATTAGCAAAGGCTAAAGAGTGATAAAAAAGGTTTAATGTTGTATTTGAAGAACACAGATGTGCATATTTACATTTGATAGGACATTGTTGTGCAAAATGATAGATGGTCTTTATTTATGCAAATTGATCATCACATTTTTATGGGACATTAACCAAAAGACAAGATAATGGAACAAAGTTGGTGTTTTTTGTAAACGTATAATCTAAAAAGGATTCGCCCCCTTGAATCCCTGTTTAATTTCTCTGTAACTCATTCTCATGAAGAGCATGAGAGCATTGTTCCTCATCTGTGTTATCTGAATCAGAATGGCTAACATCAATTTTTTTTATTAAAATCTTTATTAAAAATATGCAAATACAAATACATTAGTTTTCAAAGAACAAATAATTTATAAGTGTTACAACTGAAACAACAGAAAGGTATGAGACATTTAGAAACAGATCTATGCAGAAAAACATGAGAAAGCTATTGTAGGCAACTTTGTATCTGATGTGAGAGTAACTGAGTAAAAAGCTGAGAATATGTGTACTGGGAAAAAAAGTAATTTAAACAATGTCTGAATGATTTGAAGAATGGTTTTCTTTACTTGATGCATTATCAGTATAATTTTATCCCTGACTTGAGAAATATTCTGAATCATTCGCTTTGAAAGTCAGAATATATCAATTATATTTTTCTTCATGGCTACAAATAAATCTTTTATTTCAACTATACATTTAGACATAAACTGTCATTGTCAAACAGTAAAAGCAGAAAGATGCCTTGTAATATCAGTAGGTTGGTTACATTACATGAATCCCATACCAAGCTTTTGAAGGATAGTACCTTTTTACATTTCGTAATGTTTTACTTGCGAACTTGAATAAAATACAATGTAACGTTTTGACTTTGGGCTGATTCCTTTCTATATTTCACATTGACAAATGCTATTGCTATTAAGCTGTGTTACAGCTCAACGTCGCAGTTCCTCGGGCATATGAAGAGTAGATCTCCTGTGTTTCTTAATACACATAAAGGTATGCACTTTTTGTGTCAACCCCTACCACATTTCTGGCTGTGCATCTATATAATCCAGCATCTCTTATGGTAGGATTCTGGATGATTAAGGAACCCTGAGGATGGAGGTACTTGTTCCCAATCATCCGTGGCTGGGGGCTGACAATAAGTCGTGTTCGGTCTGGGGTCTCCCATGAAACTTCTGCTTTGGGTGTACCCATGGCTGCACAGTTAAGTTGTACTGCTACTCCTTTTTTAGCATAGGTGGCAGGAGCTGGAGCGCTAGCGATACGGGGTGGATACGCAATGATGATGACTGGGACAGTTAGTAGAGAGCTTCCATATTCATTTGAGGCCCTGCAGGTGTACAAGCCTCTGTCATGAACAGAAGCCTGTTGAATCGAGAGGGTTCCATTGGAAAGAACAGCATAACGACCTGCTCTTTGAGGTTGGTTTAAGACCATCCCGCTCGGCAGGGTCCAGGCGAGGCGGACAGAGTCAGTGTTTGACAAGCAGTGCAGATGTAAACTCTGCCCATTCATGATACTAACAGGTGAGTTATACCTGTTATTGATTTCTGGTTTATGTCCTGGCATTAATGTGACAGTTCTTTCAACCATTCCAGCAGCATTGCGTCCCAAACAACGATATGTGCCTGCCTCTGAGAGAGCAGGATTACTAATCACCAAAGTCCCATCAGACTTGTGGAGGAATTTATTGAACTGTGCACCACTCGGTAGTGGAGAGCCATTTAGAAGGATCCAAGTCACCTGTAGGGTTGGTGACCCATCAATTGAACAGTTAAGATTAATAGTCCTGCCTACAGTCAGTAAGAGTGACTCCATTTTAGGACTCTTAAGTTTTGGCTTCTCTAAAATATCTTTTACATCAAGTTGAACAACAAGCCTTGTTTCGCCTCCCTCATTACGAGCAACACAGGCTAACTGGCCTGCATCGGTCATTCTTACTGAACGGATATCTAAAGTGCCGTTGCGATGTACTGTCATTCGACTGCCATAATATGGTGCAGGGAGTACAACATTTTCTGGAAGAACCCACATGACACGTGGAACAGGGGTACCTGTGGTTTCACAGTCAATCAGTTTGCGCTGATCTCTCACACTAGAAACCCTCATTGAGTTTGTGGTACCAATGAGGCTATTAATCGCAGGTGGAGAGACAAGGATTTCTACTCTGGTTACTTTGCGATCCTGTCCTGCACTGTTCCTGGCAAGGCATATATAGTTCCCACCATCAAATCTCTGAACTTTCTGAATGACTAGAGTCCCATTATCGTGTATAAAATATTTGTCTGAACCTGTAGTAATGGCTCTATTAGTCGGTGAAAACCACAGTATAAGTGGTGTTGGTTCACCTTTGGCACTGCATTGCAAAGAGACGGATTCTCCGTACAGGACCCTGATTACATCATTTGTCTTATTAGCAATCATGGGAACATCTGCAACTACTTTTACATGCACCTTCATCTCATCTTTTCCAACCTGGTTCTCGGCATAACAAGTGTAGTGGCCCTCTTCACGCATCCCTACTTCATTGAAGAAGAGGGTTCCGTTGTCGAAGACAACGTACCTGCGACTTCGACTGCCAACATTACGTTCAGACTTCACAACATTGTTGATCATTGTGCCATCAGGCAGTGCCCACTGGATTTTTGGGTCGGGAAGTCCAGAGGCCACACAGTCAACTTTTAGGTTTCCTCCATACATCACCTTTTTATCAGATTCTGTCTTCTGCTCAATTTTAGCAGGTTTTGCCAGGACGATGACTTTAAAAGGCACAAAATCATCCCCAACTTTATTGCGGACAACACAGAGGTATTCACCATCATCTTTCTCTGACACAGATATGATGGATAGTGTACCGTTGGCAGACACTTTTATCCTTTGATCATAACTGAAATATAAAAAAAGACATTATTATGATTATTATTATTACTATTTAATGTATAATTTGAGCACCGTAATGTAAAATGTTACTAACAGAAGAGTTTTGCTTTTTTTGTAGTGTTGCACTCTGCTTGCAATTTCATAACCAGATGTGCCCTTATTTTTGAAGAGCAGTTAAAGTCTTTGATTTGCATGCAGACAGTAACATGTCTCATCAGTCAAAACATAACACAAAGTTATGAAAACCCTCTAAGTGCATGCTTTACGGAGCAAGAGAAATGCAGAGAGAAAGGACAAGAAAGGCAGTAGCTATGTGAATTTTTTTTTCTAAAGAGTGTACACCCAGAATGCAAATGAGATGTGCTTCAGTGAAGTGTTAATATTACCTGTAGTGAGCATCCACAAGTTTTTTTGATGGAGTCCTCCAGATGATCCTGGGTTCTGGATTCCCTGATGCAATACAGTCCAGGTGCAACCTGCCTCCATAGACCACATCTGTTTTATGAGGCGAAGAGAATGTAATCTTGGCTCTTGAGTATATCATGGACTTCCTAACAGTCAAAATAATGGTCCTCCGTGCAGTGCCAACCACATTGGTTACTGAGCATTCATACCTCCCTGCATCTGTCGGAAAGAGACTACGAATATAGAGTGTCCCGTTTGGGAATACAAACAAGTTACGTCCATTGATGAACTGTGAGGAACGGAGCTGCATTCCATCAGGTGTAATCCAGCCAATAGAAGGTGCACCCGTGGCAGTGCAATTCAAAAATGCAGTGCTCCCTTCAGGAAGAGTGAGATTTTCATGTCTTGGTTGCTGAATTATGGGTGGCAAAGCCGAAATAGTCAGCCGAACAGACATGGTATCAGCACCTGCTGCATTGCTTGCAATGCATTTATAAATGCCTCGATCCATGTGACTGACCGATTTCATGTGCAGCGTACCATTAAGTAAGACTGAGACCTTGTTTTCAGGATTGGCTTGAGTAGGTCCACTAGAATGTACCATTTCTCTATCAGGTAGGACCCAGGTGATCCGAGGCTGAGGAAACCCTTGGGACTGACACTCAAATGCAACAGTTTCTCCGAGGTATGCTGTGACCTCACTATAGCGAGGCTGCAGCACTCTGGGGTGTTCTGCCAGAACAATTAAATTGATGACAATTTTATCTTCTCCATGCTGGTTTTGGACACTGCAGTGGTACTGCCCCCGGTCCAAAGGAAGTACATTGTGAATTATGAGTGTACCATTAGAGGAGACCTCAAATCGTTGAACCCTGGTATTCTGAGTAACGCTTGCTCCTGCGGATATACATTGAACAGTTTTGTACAGAAGATATTTCTACATGCATGTGTCAACAAAGTATTGGAAACATAATTGTAATAGTGTTAAATAATGATAAACCAATCTTTTCCTACCTGTGGATACTTTAGTCCATGAAATGAAGGGACTGGGTTTCCCCACAGCAACACAGGGCAAATAGGCATCAGTCTCAGCATGTGCTGTTACTGATCTAATGTCTGTGCTGATGATCCGAGGCTTGCCACTACCCTCAGGGACTGCTGTTGGTCTTTGTTGAGGTCCTTCTGATGTGGCATAATGTGTCAAAGAGCTTCCTCTACCCTGAACACCTGGCCTACCAGGAAGTTTTTGCTTGGGTGTAGAAACTGTTAAAGTTAAATGAAGTGGTTGAGTCGTAGGTGTTTTTGTAGTGGTCTTTTTGTGGATGTCTTCTTCTAATTCTTGAGATACTGTTTCCTCAGAAACACTGGCTAATTGATAAGGAAATTGTGTGACTGGAGGTCCTGCCCTGATATTTGTTCTGCTAAGTTCTACCTTACTAATAGTTTCTTTGCCTGGGGTTACAAATATGTCTTTGTCACTGTCTGGAATGTGATTAGCATTGTCTAGTTCACCTAGCATGCTTGCAGATGTGGGAGTATTTGGGTAAAACAAATTGGTATGCACTGTTGAAGATTTCAGAGCTGTTGTAGTTATTGTTGTGGCAATAATGTTTTCTTTTGTAACTGGTGGCACTAATGAAGCCCAAGGATTCATGGATAAAGAAGAATCTTCTCTGTTGTGATTGTTGTCAGTTGGAATCCTGCTTGGGTTTGTGTTTGCAAGCACTAATACTGGAGAGATTTTGGGGCTGCCCGTTGAAACTTGTGAACTCTGTTTTGCCTCCTCAAAAATTTTAGTGGCTGCTGTTGCTGAACCATGTTGGATATCCAAATTATTTTTAAGGATTTCATTCTGGGTGCTTGGGGAAGATGAAGTGAATGGCCTCACGGGAAACCTTCCTTCAAGCTGTTTGTAAGACAGAATGTTTCCAGTCTCTGCGGGGTTATATTGGTTTGTTTTATCTGGGCTTGCAACTGGAAGCTCTTCTAACTGTGCATGAGAGCTGTCTGATGTTGGGATTGAGCTGGGGTCTCTTGTAATTTTTCCCTTTTGAGTCTCTTCAAAATTTTTAGCTGCAGGGGTAAGAATGCTTGTAAACCACTCATGAATGTCTGCTTTGTCTGAAGGATTTGCAATATGGGGGGACAAGGTGGATTTGTTCTCTTTCTGTATAGCTGCTGTATCTTCTTCTCTTCCAAAATTACTGAAAATCGATGGAGACACTGCAGTTTTTTTAAGTTCTTCAGCTGTCTTAGAATCAGATGAGTGTCTGTCCTTTGTCATAGATACATTTTCTTGGGGTTTGGATGTATGGATTTTGTTATTCCTGCCACTGTATAATGGATCTGTGTTCTCTTCATGAGTAATTTTGCCTAGTGACGGTGTTTGGCTGTCAGTTAATGGAACAGTAATATTCATCTTGGCTCCTGCACTTTTGGCCCATGAAGATGTTTCTAATTTAGTTTTAGAGGAGGCAGTTGTCTTAGTAATGACTGAAAACCCATTTGTAACCCCTACAGTTAAAAATGAAGTGGGCTGGGTGGTGACATTTGTGACATATACTGATGATTTAGAATTGTTTGTCTTAGTTCTAATTCGATTAGGCTTTCTTCGTCTTCCACCATTCCTCCTCCTCAAACTGGATGAGTTCCTAGCACGTGAGGAAGAGGCATTAAATGAATTAGTTAAGGTTGCTTTATGTCCTGAAGTGGGTTTGGTGGTTGGTGTCACAGTAAGAAGCAGTGGAATTTTTGAGACATTATGCT
This sequence comes from Enteromius anoplus, assembly GCA_032359395.1. Classification (NCBI taxonomy): domain Eukaryota; kingdom Metazoa; phylum Chordata; class Actinopteri; order Cypriniformes; family Cyprinidae; genus Enteromius; species Enteromius anoplus. Next base: position 5,596,061 of record JAUMHG010000033.1, on the reverse strand, counting down.
TCTTCTGAGTTATGTGCTTCCGTAGGGTCTGTGGTCCCTGCTTAATTGTTGTAAGAATTTCAGTAAAAGAGTACTTAGCAGTTTCTGGACTTGGTTCTGTGACAGTTGTAGCTGTGGTCGATGCTAAGCTGTGATCCATCCTTCCCTGATAAACCCCTTCCACAAGCTTAGGGTTTTGCAAAACTCTGTGTTCTTCATCTTCCTCACCATCAGACTTTTGAATTGCTTCAATTGCCCTGCCACCATCCATTGTGTGGCTTTGGTTTTCCTTTAAATGGGTTCCATATGATGCTGTGCTCCACCCAGTGTTCTCTGCAGTTCCTTCTGAATTTCCCAAAGTAAAATGGGTCACCTGTGGTCCAACTGTGGGTTGTGTGATATATGTGCTAACTGTAAACCAATTTGGATCTGTTTCAGGAGGCGCTATCTGATATGTAACGTGTCTCGAATCTTCAGAATCCAGAGCTCTTATATCCAAGTTGTACTCAGTAGCCTCATTGGGCATCTGTGACATTGTGATGGAGTACAACACATCCTTTACAGGTGCCCTAGTGCCCTCTATCATTGAACGTTCTCCAGATAATCTTTCAATCTTGTTAGTTGTTTCTGCCTTCTTTGTATAGGCAGTCTCCGTCTCTTGTATTTTGTTTGTGCTGGTCGGAACATAGTTTGGAGTAGTTGTTTTTAAACTAGTTCCACCATTGCGAACTTTCGCCAAAATGCTTGCCCAGCGCTTTGGGTCTATTTGGTTGTTTGACACACTCATTTTTCTTCTTGACTCTACAGTGTTAACCCTATCCACTACTGGGCTTCCAACTCTCCTCCTTGGTGTGACAGGGCGTCTCCAAGTGTTCCTAAATGGATGCCCTCTCTTTATTCCCACATTTGGGACCCGCCGCCTTTTGGGTAAGTCCACTTGCCTGGGAAGCACTTTCTCTAAAAACTCTTCAGGTTCATTATCCCCAGAAGACTCCATGTCGTTCGTCACAAGGACTTGGGTTGAAACTCCTTCAGCAGGCTGAGGGCTACTAGAGTATTTCCTTAATGGGAGTAAACCTGGTGGCCTTGATATTATTACTTTTGTGCCCAAAGTATCCACCCCATGCTGATTTCCTGCTACACACTTATAGTAGCCATTGTCTGAAAGCTGACTTTGTCGAATAATCAAAGATCCATTTGGAGCCACAAATATCCTGGATATGTTTACCCACTTGTTTAAAATGTTACCATCAGGGAGAATCCAATGTATATCAGCGTCAGGGGATCCAGTGGCAACACATGGAAGGAAAAAAGGTCCATCTGTAAATCCTGTAACTGGCTCTGTTACTCCTTCACCTCCAGGAGGCGGACTGGATGATTCCTCCACTGTTAGGCGAAAAGGGAGGATGGTAAGGTCGTCTGAAACCTGTGCAATACAGTAGTACACTCCTGAATCTGAATGATCCACAGTTTTGATTTTAAGAATACCAGCACTTGATGCTGCAAGCCTATTATGACCATTGCTAAAAGGTGTTTTTAAAGTAGAGCCATTGGGTAGCATCCATTTAACTGACTCGTTCCCTGAGCTATGTATGGAACAGTTCATCTCAGCAGGACTTCCCACGACAGCAGCCTGCATTGTTCTAGTGTCGTTCTTGGACTCAATTAGAACCCAGCCCCTACTCTGCTGTCTTATAGATTCATTTTCCATAACCTCTGCCATATGGGTGCTGAGAATTAGTCTAACACTTTTACTTGTAGACTGAAGTCTGTTTAGCTGAAGGTCCATTGATGACTGCATTATCCAGGGTGGGTCAGCTGCTATGTTAGCTTTTACTCCTGTATAGTAAAGAGCATCTCTTTCAGCATCTTGTCGAAATCTGAAACTTGTGTGAGGTTCCTTACTCAACATAATTTCTCTTCGAAGGTGGGCTGGAACATCACTGTAATAGGCAATGAGCCTCCATAACCTCTCATAACTGGACCTGTCAATTGCACACTTTAAATCTAACGTCAGAGTCATATTTGCTGCTATTTGATACTGGTTAACATAGTCCCAGCCTATGCTAGTCAGCTCTCTTGGCTCAGTGACAAGGCATTCAAGGTCTACTTGATGTCCATGTTCATCTGACAGGCCCAGGGAAATGTTGCCAAGAGGTTGACGAAATTCATCAGTAGTCAAGAGGTCACTTTCTGTGTCCTCTGGGGAAATGGCTCTGTGAGCCATGCTGATGGTGGGACTATTGCAAGTGGGTTTCTCCAACTCCTGGAGCTGTTTCTTCTTTAGTTGTTTTGGAGAGAAACACATAGGGCATAGCTGGCCATCTGGATAGGCTTTGTCCTTTTTACATTTCAGCACTCCTGGAAAAGAAAGAGGGGTGGTCGAAGTACAGTAAGTGGAAATTCATTAAGATAAAATAAAGTGATAACAATTCTGTAACAGTTCTGCAATTTTACTATTATGAGTTCAGTATAATCATAAACAACATATCAACAGCAACATGATCATCAATAATTATGACAATTACCTGGTGAATTTTTATTCCAGTCTTTAAACCACCTCATGCGACAGTCACAGGTCCAAGGGTTTCCATGCAGGGAGAGATTCTCCAGGTAGGGCATGCCTGCTAGCATCCTCTGTGACAAAGTGGTCAGTAAATTATCAGACAGGTGCAAGTGTTTCAGGGTGGAAACTGGGAAGTGTCCAAGAATAGAGAAAGTGGAGAAGGTGGCTGGGTGGAGCTGCTGAAGTTGATTGCCCTCCAGTTGGAGAAGGCGAAGAGACGTGAGGCCTTGGAATGCATCGGGTTGGATGAACTCAAGTCTATTGTGATCCAGGTGCAACCTAGTGAGACTCCAGAGACCCACAAGGGTCTGTCTTCTAATTACTTTCAGTTTATTATAGCTTAGTTTCAGCATCTGTGAAGAAACAGGCAATTTAACTCCTGTTATTTCATTTCAGTAGTTGTTCCGTAAATATATTAAGTGTCATGCCACAGTAGTACAACAAAAGAAATGCAGAAATAATGAATTTTCAAAAGAAAAAGTTGACAGTACCTGAAGGGATATGAGGTCATGGAATGTTCCATCAGGAATTTGATGCACATCATTGCCATGCATTAGTAGAAGCTCCAGTTTTCGTAACCCAGCGAAAGAGCTGTGAGTTATTTTATGTATAGAATTAAACCTGAATGAAGGAGGAACATAAGAAAGGGTCAATAAGATTAAGGTCAACTATGCAATGATGTTGCGGTGATTTACTTAAAAAAAAAAATCAATAATAACGGGCAGACCAGAGCATGTTTTTAAATGGCTATGTTTTTTTTCACATTGATTTGTATTGTATTGATTGATTTCAAATGCCTAGTTGTTACAATTAAATTATTTAAAATTAAATTTAACATGTTTACATTTAACACAGTAATTTTTGGAACTACTGTTGAGTAAATACAATAAAACAATGCTTAGTTCAACTAAGCTTAATTTACAGTTTGAACTTTGTTCTCTGGACATTTTTCATATTTTTTCATGGCAAGTATTAAATGTATTTATTATTTACAATAAAACTGTAAAACTCAAAGCATATTACATTGTTGATTAATAAATGATTTGTTCATCATAATCGTTTTGCTAATTTTATTTAATTTTATTAAAAAACATAGTCTGATGACAGGTGTATTGCATTGTGACAACAATTCAGTGAACTGAATCTTATATATTTTGGGCAATAAAAGTAGACATGAACCTCTGTAAGTAACTAACAAGTTATGTTTTTATGTAGAAATATAGTGAGAAAAGGGTGACAACTACTCCCCAAAGTACCACCTCAAATCCTTCTTGAGAGAGTCCTAAACATCCTGAATAGTTGAAGGTCACCTGTAAAATTGTCGAAATATCCCTGGCATTTAACATCATCAAGGGAAATTCCAACAAATGAACCCACTTGGATTAAATGTCTTAAAACAACGAGAAATGAGACCCGTATGTTTCAGTATGTTTCGGTGACCTGCATGATAATCTGTACAATATACATCATTTTTGGAAGTGGGTGTGCTAAAGTGTTATTTTAAGCAGAAAACAGAAAAAAAAATCGATGTCTAAGAATAATGAACTCACGACACAGTCATTCTTACCCCAAATTCATCCGCTCCACTTGTTTGGGCACGCCAGCAGGCACCGTGAGCAAGGAGCGGAACGTGCAGTGCACCTCTGCGGGCTGCTGGCAAGCACATGACCGTGGACAACACCGTACTACTACAGCCAGTGCTACCATCACCAGCATCAACAAAACCTGAGCATGAAAGCGACCCATCTTCAGCTCCACAGCAGCAAACACCTTAAACTGCAGAAAGGCGCAAAACCTGAAGCAGCATATTACAAAATACTGTCAACACTCCCCCGTGACTTTTAATATAACAAAATCTTGGTGAATCATTTATTGAAACTTGAAATAAAGGAACTGGTTTTAAATGTCACGTTTTAGTTAAACGATAACTAGCTTATAGTTAAACTATAGTAACCATGGATTTACTACACCAACAGTAGTATAACAATGCTTTGTAGTCAAACTGTTTATAGGAGTTGTAATAGCCTATATGCAAAAACAAAAATAAAAAATGGTTACTACTCTTTTACTATAAAACCATGGTTAATTTTAGTAGCTAAGTAAGGCAGCTTAGCAGAAATATTGTTCAAAAGGGGAAATAGCAAACCTTATGTTAACTTTGTTAACAGGAGATCACTCCATTTACAATCCGGCATGATTTTGGTCCACAGAACCCTTCAAAACTGCATTTCCAACGATCATGTGATAGTCCATTTACTTCAGGCAGCAAATTCTCCACTGATGATGAAAAGCTGAAAAGATTTTCATTCAGGTATCAACTTTTTTTTGTCGTTTCTCTTCTTAGTCCATATGAATCCAACTGGTAGTTTTCTGATGAGGGACAACGCCAAAACAGTATAAATCACTAATTTTGTAAAGAAAGAGAATAGCAAGCCAGCTGTGGAGCTGCGCGTTCTATTAGAAACGTGAGAATGGAAGTTTCAGCTGGCGGTGGCACGCGTGGATGTGTCTGCGCAAAGGACGCGGGGTTTGGGGGAGTGACCGACTGTAAGCCTTTTACACGCGTTCCTCAAACTAATGTTTTGGACGACACGAGGAGCTGATGAAAAGCACACCGCGCAGGCAAAAAGGTAGTGCATTAACCCTTCATGTTAGATGGGAAAGAAAATGCTCTTCAATTATATA
>JAUMHG010000033.1:5579855-5590277 GCA_032359395.1 Enteromius anoplus | reverse complement strand
ACACACACACACACACACACACACACACACACACACACACACACACACACACACACACACACACACACACACACACCGTGTGTACTCTAAACTGATGCTTGAAGTCCCCTGAGTTCACCAGGCACCCTGAAGCATTTAGAGAAGAAAATGCAGGGGCTGGCAAGGGCAGAGGTCACAAGCTTCTGACCATGTTATTGACCACTTGGGAGATTCCATACATCACTTCATGTCATTTCAAGTAGAAAGCACACCTGTTTGAAAATAATATGTACGTACATGTAGTCATCTTCAGTGATGGAAACAGAGGTATTGAATAGATTGTGATCACGATAAGACAAGAATCCAAAACAAAATGTGATTACCATCTTTAAGAAAGGGACTTTCTTTATTGAGATCATCCCAATTAAACAGTTAATAAATAATAAATAATTGATAGTAGAAGAATAAATGACTTTTTATTTTTTGATGACTTTATCTTATACTAATGAATAACCAAAATAAGATATTTTTATTCAGCAAGAACAAAAATAATATTTTTTATTCAAAAGGCAATAAGATATTACCAATCCAAGAAGAATATAGAGTGCATTTTGTAAATCACACCTTTTTTTTAATACGTCACATGCAGTGAGACTACAAGAAGAAAATATTCCACAGTGACTGGTTTTCTCAGAGCGCACATTTACGCATTCTTCAAACAACATGCTTAACTGTGTCCTCCACATGGCATTCATTTTATGACAGAATAACTTCTAAACACAGTGAAAGAACCTGATGTCAGAATCTTTTAACAACAGACTGACTAAGTGGTAAAAAAAGTAGGCCTCTCTTTTTAAAAAAAAGTCTCACGCTTTGCCACAGACCAGTCATACACCACAGTCATGCTGAATGGTCTTTCAATATACTGACATTTATTTGCTGTGGTCAGATGAAATAGTGCACCTGGAGCAGACTTGGGAGTTTATCCTCCATCGCCACAGCATATAAACATGCTCTTATTAAGCATGAGTCAACCTCAATTTTCCAAAACTACAGTATGACGAAGCTCAAGGGCTATAGGTAGCATAATCTGCACATTTAGTTTGATTGCAGAAATACTAAAGGTGGAATCCTAAGTAAACTATTCGTTAACTGTATATATATATATATATATACACACACATCTGAATTTACAAAATAACTATCTTATGAAATGGAGCAATTTCATATATTAACGCATATTTAACTCACAAATATGTGTGTTTATGCATGTGTAATACATTTTTGTACATATATGCATGTACATGTATATCCATCCTAAAATCTGTCAGGTGTTGATAATATAAATTATAAATGAAAAATAAGTAAAAATACAATATGTATTTTTTTTAAAAAGCCAAATATTTATAAGGAAATATTAGTCTTTCTATTAAAAAGTTAATTAAATGTGTAATTTGTGAAATTTACTCACTGAAAATAATTTAAAGTAAATTATTTAGAATAAACGACATAGTAAATTAATAAAGTACACTTTTCCCCCTGTATAAAGATGAGCTTATAGATCTTTAGAAAGTGTGCATTTAAACTGAAGCTTTAATACTTTTTTTTATGTATGAGGACCCAAAAACATTTTAAAAATGTAATTCTTACTTTTAAGCTTGTTGTAAATTTGTTATGTCTGAGACGATTACATTTAATAACAGGGAGGCTGAAGACAAAAAAGTTTACAGGTTGTGAGGTCAAAGGTGCTTTGATAAGATTATCAAAGACCTTTGTTGGTATAATTTAAAATTAGCTTTGAAGGGTGTGCACACACTTTAGCAACAACCTCATATTGGATTAATAATATTTTGGTGTAGTGGGAAGCATCAAAGCTTGCACCTGTTTTTCCAGACACTGTTTTGAAAGCGAATGTAGCTACCATTCAACAATGAATCTACAGTATACAATGCAGGCCAGCCCACCTGGTTAGCACATGTTACCAGTGGTCCCTGAGCGGTAGTTCCTCTGACACCAACTGACCTAAAGACCTTGTATATGCATGATATCCTTGCAAATACCTTTCAGGTGCTGGAAAAAGCTTTGTTTCAGGCAATTGACATCTTCATGATACTTGTAGGAAAACACTGATGTTCATTTAGCATATTAATTGTTGCCTACTTTCAAAAAAAAAAAAAAAAAAATCTTCTAAATTTAAAATAAAACAATAAGTACAAAGTATTCATTATAAGTGAGTATAACATTACCTTTTTACATTTTGAATACATTTTCTCAAGTATAACCCACAGCACCTGTGACAGATGGCAAACAAACACCTGTTTTCTCTATCCTCAGTGATTTACAACATTTTACCAGCTTCTACATTTCCATTTTTTGTCATCTTTAGGCACTGAAATGTGTTTTTCATTTCTCCCTGCATTAATCAAAAAGTGTCATCTGCACATTCATGCTGCTCCCAGATCAGTTTCCTTGCTTTATTCATTTAAAAAAAGAAACAGTAAATCTGGTCTTAGATCAGCAAATGATCTACCAGACTTCCCTGTTTGACCATCTGGCTGAAGATTGACCTGTAGAATACAACTAATAATAAACAACATCCCCTAGACAATGAAATTCTGTTTATTTTCCCTGGTGATCCGACCACATGTTAAAATGATAACTGTGAGACAATGATCCTATCATGGTTAAAGTAGCTTTTATTTACATTTTCATATATACTGTATTACACACATTTTTGTCAAAGCCTGCACAACAAACTCTGAGTCCTGAAATGAACAGCTAATCACATCTGCTATTGCCCTATTTCCATCCTTCTCAGCTTTAATGAAAAAAAGGTGACATTTGATGGACATTTAAAGGGCATATCTGAGAAAGAAAAGAGTTGGAAGACAAGCACTGACAAGACAGATATAAGAGGTGCTATTTTAGTCAGTTTTTCTGTAGAGCAGACTATGTGGTTTTCAGTGTGTCACTATCAAACTCTAGCATTCAGGTTTATAGACCATTTCCCTGAATTCTCAAATAGCTTTTGTCTTGCCATTTTGGCCTAGATCCCCAGGGCCTCCACATGGACAAGACTGTATAATAAACAGCCTCCCGACCTGCTGTGTGCAGCTGGACAATTGCTAAAATCCAGACAAAGCGTGGTAAACCATGGACACCTCAACACACTGACAGTTACTTTATACTACAGCCTATGAAGAAATTGTTTTAAAAAGCATTTAAGATTTTTGCACCAGTAGTTACAGAAGATTGTTTTTGCCATGGGATAAATCTTACAGTTCTTACTTTTCCCCCTCATAATTCTGAGCTTTATTTGTCACGGATACGCCAGGCTCCACCTCCACTCTCCTTCAGTGATCCCAATCCCTCTAATTTCAGGATCACTAACTAGAACCCAGAATCCTCCATGCTTCATGCTTTATCCAAATCAGTAATCATGCCCCTGAAAACAAATACCTTATCATTGCATCGCCACAAAAGAAACATTAACCAGTTCAATTATTGTCCAGTCGGAGTTTTGACATCGACTGTTACCGCTGCATACTCACCTTCTTAAATATTGCTATTGGGACTCATCATTTTGTCAGTAAACTGCTCTGGTTTGGGTTTCACGTTACATCTCACAATTCTTCTTTTATTGCAGTAATTCAGAATTGTGAGATAACCTGCAGTTCTAAGAAGAAAAGCCTGAATTGTTAGAAGTACTGAAGCATATACTTATAATTGCAAATTGAAAAATTTGACATTTTGGGTGTAGTAAATGTGCAAAAATGTACTTTATTGGACGGAGTCAGTGTTGCTGTGTTGGCTGGTCAGAACACTCAAACAAGTGCCACAGAGTTACTTCTTTCCGGAAATCCACCTGATAATACACTAATTGTACTTTTCTGTTCACCCAGAATATACAGAGAGAAGAGATTTAAAAATCGCAAGGAATTACACACATTAAGCACAGTCTAAAAGTAAGACAAAGACTAAACTGTTCTGATGTTCCTCAAATGCTGTTATAATGCATTTCAGCTGAGTCAATATTTATCCAGCTAAACCGTAGGAAACAGCTTGAAAACACTGCGTATCTAAGTCGCGTAATCAAGCTTTACACAAATGATTCACCGACCAATGCACAGCTCTCCTTCAGTGTGCAAACTTATCTGTTATACAGAGTTGATTTAGGAAATATTCATCATACCTTGATTATTACTGTTAGTCATGCCCAGAATAAAAAACAAATAAATCTGAAATAGAATGAGCACATGCAGTCTTTCCGCAAACAAGGTAAGACGATCTCTTCACTGACACATCTGTCTTCAGCAGGCAGGAAAGAACTTTTGTGCTGAACTAGCCCTTCATAACAGTCTTTGAATCTTTATATGAGACTTTATTGTTCAATTTGGCGACGTACTGTAGTATGAGTAGGGCAAACTTGAGTTTTTTCGAAAATGCATTTTGCCCCACTTTTGTTGATGAACTGCTTCCTGCAATAGTTAGATAACATGTTGCCAGTTTCAACATAACACCTGGTCTTGATTATTGTGATATAAGATGACAGTAAATCACAGAACTGTGTGTACTACAAAAATCATGGCAGAGGTATGTGGAAACTACTGGATATGATTGCGCACTGAACCAAACATGCCCTGGCACATACTTTATTTTTTACAGGATAGAGGCATCACAAAATTATGGAGATCTGTTCAACCTTATCCAGGTCTTACATTAGTCTGTGTGCGCTAGGGGGGTTTGCTTTCTCACAAATTTAGTCTCCAGAGATGGAAGCAGACCCTGGGTATTCTGATTAAGACACTTTAATGAAGACCATCTGTGGAAAGGCACTGAAATTAAGTCCTTTCTTTCCAGGTTGTCGCATATGTAAGAATATATCTTAGAATGTTCATTAATAAAATCCTTGGAATGAAAAGAGAAAGGGGGAGAGAAAGTGATTCGGACTCAGCTAGGCAACTTTTAAAAGATAACACAATTTGAGCTGGAAATAATGAGAGCTTTTTACAGCTTTGACTTTTGAGGTAACAAAATGAAATTGATGCAAATGTTGAACCCCAGTGACTGGAAAACCTCTCAGGTCAAAGACAGAATATAAATCAGGATTATCCCAGATACCCCAGATTACAATGCGTACCATATTTTCAACATGTCTGGCTCAGATCGCAAACAGATGCTAAGCCCATAAAATGCTCTACTGTAAGTGCAGGATTATATAACAGCTACCTGTAGCACCAGTAATGACTAAAACACAAACCTGCTCGCATAATTAACCCAACAGCTGTACAACACATTCGAAGAATTCCTTTCAAAACAACCACCTCCTGAAAACAATGGACACTTCTTTCCAGTGTTCTTCCCATTGAAATCGGTAAGAGGCGTGAGAGGTTTCTTGGACATCATATTGGACATAAACTTACCAAGGAATCACTAAATAGTGTAACAGACCTATTATCATTTAACATCTGCTGTAGAGCAGCCTGTCCACCAAAGGGTGATAAACTGAGATTTATTCATCTGTGCTTCCAGAACAGTTGTTTTACACTTTATGATTGAAATATTTCGGAAACTTGTTAAACATGGTTGGGGTGGGCCGAATATGATCTACCTATACATTACTGCTTTTAACTGTTGACAGAAGTGTTGGTTTGAACCTGCAACACTTACAATGCTTCCTGACTGATATCACACAATGCACGCGGAATAGGAAAGCATTGAGCATTCTCACTTACAAACTGAAAAAATTGCCGGTTTTAACAGATGCACCTCTGAAGAAATCCACATGGACTCCTTTGGAGGAATTTAGTGAAAGTTCTAGAGTGTGGAAAAAAGATTTTGATCCTCAAAGGAAGAGACTCTGGCAGGATTCATGAAGGGGCTCCTGTAGGAGAGTAATTAAATTACACAGGTTGAGATGTGAGATTCATACATTGCTCATTAGTTTAGATGATCATCTGCATTATGATATTAAATGATAAGATCGGGTAGCATACATTCAATTAGTTTTATCTCCTCCTGAGGCAGACTTTAATGAGGCTGCCATTTCACTACACTGAAAGCCTGCGTTAAGACAAAGTTGTATACAGTACTGGCCTTATGCTTTCTGGAATGAGAAAAACTTGAGAGAAGCAGATATGTCAAGATATACATGTCTACCTAAAAGTCCATTCAACAGCAGTGAAGAATATTCACAAGAAAAAAGCCCCTAAAAGAGTCTGAGGATCAGCTTAGTTGCCAATGGAGTCTGTAATCATCTATATATCCATAATCAAATATTTGAAGGACATGTTGCAGATCACTTTTGTCTTTCGAAGCAAGTAGACAACAGAAAAGGTTGAATGTTGTTTAATTAACATGCTATCAAACAGTTTGCTTTTAGTTCAACTATGAAAACCTCCTCATTACCTTTCTATCAAGCACATGTTACATTCCTTACTTGAGATACTATATTTGAAACTGTCATCAGCATTGACCAATCATGCTGAACCTGCCATATGTGGAAGTATTGTATATGTTCAGTTAGGGGAATCTGGGACATTTAAACCTTTTTAATTAATTTTTAAGTTGTTTTATTTATTTTTAAACTCTGATTTGCGGGGGGCTGGGGGAGGTTGCGGGGTTGTAGCTGTCTGATCCTTTTTTTGTGTGTTATAACTTATATGCTACTTAAATATAAAAAATAAAAAAAAGGTCTTTTCACACTAACACTAAAATTCTGCCTCTTTGACGTGCACTTTTTTCAGATTTTTACATGTAAAAAAGCTATTTCAGTCTTTGACCATAGGGTGCACTTTTTGAAAAGCAGAAATACCCATAACCACAGAACACAAAGTTCCAATAATACTTTCCATTTGTAAAACCGAAAAAAGAAAGTTGAACAGTTTTAACAGTTTTTTATTTCATTTATTTTTCTTATTTGCTGTAAGGTTTATGAAAAGATCAAATACAAGAATACATAAATAAAAGAGTTGGTTCAAGATGCCTTTCGTTCATTTCACTGGCATAGCAAAATTATATTTTTATGTGACAGCCAAAACAACAGCAGTCTGTTAATAATTGTGACACATTTATGGTATGCGAATATTAATGTGGGTTAAAGCCATTCATGTTAAGTTATATTAAGTTTATTGAACAAAATTGTTGCTAGGTGTTTATAGACATTGTACTTGGGGCCGACCTGGCACTTATGGAACAAACCAACAACAGCAACAAAACTTCTGTTACTTTTATTAGGTGTTTGATGAAGATTATGGCCAGACACCTAGTTTTTTTTTTAACCTCCGTTTTGATGATTCTTCTAGGATATCTTAGTGTTTGAAGCTACAACAGCAAAGCCTTTGATAAGATGTCTTTGGTGACACTTCAAAGGGAAAAAGATGGTGAACTAATGTCAGTTTACCTGCAAGGCAGTAATAACAGGGTGATGACAGTGGTCGACCTTTATGGGGGACCATGTTTGCATCATAAGGGTTAGAGGAAATTATTACCTCTTCTCTTGATTTCATTTTATTTTCTCAGCACAGAAGTTACTTAGTACAGTAAAAGTCTTAAAGGAATAGTTCACCTGAATTAATCACATGAATGCCTCTGTTCTGCCAAAGAAAGAAAGTTTGTAACCAGGCTGTTTTGGGTCACCCTTTACTTCCATAGCATTTTTTTTCTACTATGGAAGTCACTAGTGACCAAAACAGCCTGGTTACAAACCTTTCTTCAAATATCTTCCTTTTATGTTTTGACAGAATTCATACAGGTTGGGAGCTACATGAGAGTGAGTTTTGATGGATATTTTTTTGAAAAAAAAAAAACCAAGTGTTTGTATTAAATGTGAAATGTGTCGTCATATACATGTATACTTGTTAAGAAATGAAAATCAACCTGTTATCATTGACCTGGAAATGTCTGAACTGATTTTAAAGGAAACTGCATTCAATAACAAGATGAGTTGACAGGAAGGCCTCAGGCAATGCTTAAACTTGCAGTGTGCTGATGGTATGATAAATATTTGGACTGTCTTTCAGCCATGAGCTTCAGTTTTATGTTTCCTCTCTCAAAGCTAAGACATCTCCTGGAAACTATGCCAGAATACACTTTCCTTCTGCCAGGGCATGACTCACTTGTCTACTGGTGCCTATTGAGTATGTCAGTGTGTCAAGGACTGAGGGGCTTTTATAGGGGCTTATAAAAGGAATGGCAGCTGGGATGTGGGACACTGAATTCACCATGATCAAATCAAATTATATTGTATCACACTTTATACTGCAGCATTAACTTCATTCTCTATTTGCATACAATATTCAAAAATGAAACATGTTGCCTACTCGGTCATTTTCCATGTTGAGATCACATGGAATATTCATGATTAATACCAATATCAACAAGCTCTTCTTAAAGGAACACAGACTATAATGACATCATATCAGTTCATAATGTGCAGCCTGACCAAGCCAGTAACTTACTTGACACAGATGTCAGATTGGTTCACAAATAATCTTTTAAAATTCATTTGAAACATGATTTAGCTGTTTCTTGTAGTTGGAATGAAGTAGGAGTTTACAATTTATTGAGTTTAAAACAGAACAGAGTAAGACTTGATCATATTAATTGGTTGTCTATTTGATTGTAAAAAGGAAGTGGTTCATACTCCATTGAAACCATATCTGAATGCGATTGGCTGAAGTGAAACTTGTAATGTATACATTCATTCCACACAGACCGATATTTTTCAAGTGTTTATTTCTTTTAATTTTGATGACTGAAAACTAATGAAAATCCCAAATTCAGTATCACAGAAAATTAGAATATTACTTAAGACCAATACAAAGTAAGAATTTTTAGGAATCTTGGTCTACTGAAAAGTATGAACATGTACAGCACTCAATACTTAGTTTGGGCTCCTTTTGCCTTAATTACTGCAGCAATGCGGTGAGGCAGTCGATCAGTCTGTGGCACTGCTCAGGTGTTATGATAGTGGTCTTCAGCTCTTCTGCGTTATCGGGTCTGGTATATTGTATCTTCCTCTTCACAATACCCCATAGATTTTCTATGGAGTTAAGGTCAGGTGAGTTTGCTGGCCAATTAAGAACAGGGATACCATGGTCCTTAAACCAGGCACTGGTAGCTTTCAGTGCCAAGTCCTGTTGAAAAATGAAATCTGCATCTCCATAAAGTTCATAATCAGCAGCATGAAGCATGAAGTGCTCTAAAGCGTCCTGGTATACAGCTGTGTTGACTTTGGACCTTAGAAAACACAGTGAACCAACACCAGCAGATGACATGGCTCCCCCAACCATCACCGACTGTGGAAACTTTACACTGGACCTCAAGCAACGTGGATTCTGTCCCTCTCCTCTCTTCCTCCAGACTCTGGGACCCTGATTTCCAAAGGAACTGCAAAATTTACTATCATCAGAGAACCTTACTTTGGACTACTCAGCAGCAGTCCATTCCTTTTTGGCTGCATTTACACTGGCACAAAAAATCTGATTTCTTGCCCACATCTGAGACAGATTGGAATTTTATGCATATTTGTAAATACAAAAATCCGCAAAAGATCCGATTTTTTCGCATCCAATCTGGGCCACTTCCAAATGTGGATTTTAATCTGAAACATTTCCGATACCTGGACATCCGACCTATGTCTAAACACACATATCTGATTCCCCGCAGAATCCTTATGCAAGGGCGACACATTTGACAAAGACAGTGTTATTGCTGGCTAATTTTATTGAGGCGGGAACTTGCGCAACATTCAGCACCTGCCCACCATTTTATAAATACAACAGCTTTGTTACTAAAACCTACAGAATACATTTTTTTTTTTTTTACCAATGAGGGGATAACGTTGCTTTTTCTGTAATTAAACTAACACGTTTCACTATAGACTACTGACTTGTGCGTAGTACAGCCATCACTGACAATCATTTCGGGTGTAAACACAGATACTTGAGATGTGCATTTAGACTTGCGCCGGCTTTGTCTTTAGCCCAGGTGAGACGCTTCTGACGCTGTCTGTTATTTAACAGTGATTTGACACAAGGAATGCGACAGCTGAATACGTCTGTGCGTAGTGGTTCTCTTTGTCAATAAAAAATATTGGCACCCTTGGTAAATATGATCAAAGGAAGCTGCATAATTAAATTAATATTGCAGTTAATATAACATTAATCTGCTTTGTTAATTCTTGTTGATTTGTTAATTGTTCATAAAAATACAAAATATCACAACACCTTGTTATTCAGTACTTTTGAAACCTCCATTTGCCAGTTTAACAGCTCTAAACTTTCTCCTATAATGCCTGATGAGGTTAGAGATCACTTGACAAGATTTTAGAGACCATTCCTTCATCCAGAATCTCTCCAGACCCTTTCAAGAGTTTGCGCTTCCTCATAATCAAGAAGGATAAAGTTTAGCATGTGTGGCGTACTGTCCGGGGGGCGAGCC